>SJYQ01002134.1:0-132197 GCA_006410935.1 Redunca redunca
TGGAAAATCCCATGGACAGAGGAGCCTGGTAGGCTGCAGTCCATGGGGTCGCCGAGAGTTGAACACGACTGAGTGACTTCACTTTCATTTTTCACTTTCACGCATTGGAGAAGGAAATGGCAGCCCACTCCAGTGTTCTTGCTTGGAGAATCCCAGGGACGGGGGAGCCTGGTAGGCTGCCGTCTATGGGGTTGCACAGAGTTGGACATGGCTGAAGTGATTTAGCAACAGTTGCAAGGAAAACCACTAGACCATTCAGGTATAACCTAAATCAAATCCCTTATGATTATACACTGGAAGTGAGAAATAGATTCAAGGGACTAGATCTGATAGATAGAGTGCCTGATGAACTATGGAATGAGGTTCTTGACACTGTAGAGGAGACAGGGATCAAGACCTCCCCATGGAAAAGAAATGCAAAAAAGCAAAATGGCTGACTGTGGAGGCCTTACAAATAGCTGTGAAAAGAAGGGAAGCGAAAAGCAAAGGAGAAAAGGAAAGATATAAGCATATGAATGCAGAGTTCCAAAGAATAGCAAGAAGAGATAACAAAGCTTTCCTCAGCAATCAATGCAAAGAAATAGAGGGAAACAACAGAATGGGAAAGACTAGAGATCTCTTCAAGAGAATTAGAGATACCAAGGGAACGTTTCATGCAAAGATGGGCTCAATAAAGAACAGAAATGGTATGGACCTAACAGAAGCAGAAGATATTAAGAAGAGGTGGCAAGAATACACAGGAGAACTATACAAAAAAGATCTTTATGACCCAGATAATCACGATGGTGTGATCACTCACCTAAAGCCAAACATCCTGGAATGTGAAGTCAAGTGGGCCTTAGAAAGCATAACTACGAACAAAGCTAGTGGAGGTGATGGAATTCGAGTTGAGCTGTTTCAAATCCTGAAAGATGATGCTGTGAAAGTGCTGCACTCAATTTGCCAGCAAATTTGGAAAACTCAGCACTGGCCACAGGACTGGAAAAGGTCAGCTTTCATTCCATTTCCAAAGAAAGGCAATGCAAAAGAATGCTCAAACTACCGCACAATTGCACTCATCTCACATGCTATCAAAGTAATGGTCAAAATTCTCCAAGCCAGGCTTCAGCAATATACAAACCGTGAACTCACAGATGTTCAAGAGGCAGAGGAACCAGAGACCAAATTGCCAACATCTGCTGGATCATGGAAAAATCAATAGAATTCCAGAAAAATATTTATTTCTGCTTTATTGACTATGTCAAAGCCTTTGACTGTGTGGATCACAATAAACTGTGGAAAATTCTGAAAGAAATGGGAATACAAGAACACCTGAGCTGCCTCTTGAGAAACCTATATGCAGGTCAGGAAGCAACAGTTAGAATTGGACATGGAACAACAGACTGGTTCCAAATAGGAAAAGGAGTACGTCAAGACTATATACTGTCACCCTGCTTATTTAACTTATATACAGAGTACCTCATATGAAACTCTGGACTGGAAAAAACACAAGCTGGAATCAAGATTGCCAGGAGAAATATCAATAACCTCAGATATGCAGATGACACCACCCTTATGGCAGAAAGTGAACAGAAACTAAAAAGCCTCTTGATGAAAGTGAAAGAGGAGAGTGAAAATGTTGGCTTAAAGCTCAACTTTCAGAAAACGAAGATCATGGCATCTGGTCCCATTACTTCATGGGAAATAGATGGGGAAACAGTGGAAACAGTGTCAGACTTTACTTTTTTGGGGGCTCCAAAATTACTGCAGATGGTGATTGCAGCCATGAAATTGAAAGACACTTACTCCTTGGAAGAAAAGTTATGACCAACCTAGATAGCACGTTGAAAAGCAGAGACATTACTTTGCCAACACAGGTCCATCTAGTCAAGGCTATGGTTTTTCTAGTGGTCATTTATGGATGTGAGATTTGGACTGTCAAGAAGGCTGAGCACTGAAGAACTGATGCTTTTGAACTGTGGTGTTGGAGAAAACTCTTGAGAGTCCCTTGAACTGCAAGGAGATCCAACCAGTCCATTCTAAAGGAGATCTGCCCTGGGTGGTCTTTGGTAGAAATGATGCTAAAGCTGAAACTCCAATACTTTGGCCACCTCCTGCGAGGAGTTGACTCATTGGAAAAGACTCTGATGCTGGGAAGGATTAGGGGCAGGAGGAAAAGGGGATGACACGACATGAGATGCCTGGATGGCATCACCAATTCGATAGATGTGAATTTGAGTGAACTCTGGGAGATGGTGATGGACAGGGAGGCCTGGCGTGCTGTGATTCATGGGGTCGCAAAGAGTCAGACACGACTGAGTGATGAACTGAACGAACTGAACACTTAAGATATTTATTCAGATATGTTTAAATAAGATATTTGTTTCAGGTCTTTTTTTTTTCATCCATAAACCACAACATATCTGAGAGGCAGAAGTGAGATAAGTGTAACATGCTCAAACTCTCTCAGAGCTCTGAGATGATGTGCTAAAAATTATTATTAATAATTACATCTACAGAGAGCTTTATACTTTTAGAATATTTTCTTACATGTCATTTGATCATACACAGCCATGTGTGGTAATAAATTAAATACAGTTATGTTCATTTTGCAAGGATCTGAGATGAAATTCTTAAAGTTCCACGACTAGTATTTGGCAGTTACAATTGAGTACTCTGGCACTATATTCCCTTTCCAGTTTTTCCTCCATTGTTTTAAATAACTTTAAGAAAAGTATGTTTCTATTTTTTTTATTGACAACTGCTTGTTTTTTTACTCTTCTACCAGAACGTATTTGTGATCTTATGATGACATGGTCTAGTATTGTTCTCCTCTACTTTAGGATTTCAGTGTCATCAGAAATCCGCAAAAAATCTTTCCTACTAAACACTGTGGGTGCAAATTATAACTTCGTTGTAAGAGTGTGTTCTTTATTCAAATAAGTATCCTACAAGATCGCATCTGTTAGATAAGTACTTGTTAGTAAGCTGTCAGAGTATTTTGAGGCATGAAGCAAGTTTGATTTCAACAATTAATTAAGAGAATGAACAATGGAACTACAACACAAAACCAAGAACACTGTAAAGGCTTTGTCAGCAACCAGAGGTTGATGTGAAGGGGCTGGAAAAATAATGTCTCTGCTTTTTAATATGCTGTTAAGGTTTCTCATAGCTTTTCTTCCAAGGTGCAAGTGTCTTTTAATTTCATTCCTGTAGTCATCATTTGCAGTGAGTTTGGAGCCCCCAAAATAAAGTCTCTCACTGTTTCCATTGTCTCCCTCTCAATTTGCCATTAAGTGATGGGACTGGATGCCATAACCTTAGTTTTTTGAATGTTGAGTTTTAAGTGAGCTTTCTCACTCTTCTGTTTCATTTTCATGAAGAGGATCTTTAGTTCTTTGCTTTCTTCCATAAGGGTGGAGTCATCTGCCTATCTGAGTTTATTGATATTTCTCCATGTAATCTGGATTCCAGCTCGTGCTTCATCCAGCCCAGCATTTTGCATGATGTACTCTGTATATAAGTTAAATAAGCAGGGTGACAACATACAGAATTGATGTACTCCTTTCCCAGTTTGGAAACAGCCCATTGATCCATGTATGGTTATAACTGTTGTTACTTAACGTGCATACAGATTTCTCAGGAGGCAGGTCAGGTGGTCTGATATTCCCATCTCTTGAAGAATTTTCCAGTTTGTTGTGATCCACACAGTCAATGTCTTTGGCATAGTCAATAAAGCAGAAGTAGATGTTTTTTCTGGAATTATCTTGCTCTTTACATGATCCAGTGGATGATGGCAATTTGATCTCTGATTCCTCTGCCTTTTCTAAATCCAGCTTGAATATCTGGAAGTTGTCAGTTCATGTACTGTTGAAATCTCACTTAGAGAATTTTGAGCATTACTTTGCTACTGTGTGAGATGAGTGTTGATGCTGATGCTGAAACTCCAATACTTTGGCCAGCTGATGTGAAGAAATGACTCACTGGAAAAGACCCTGATGCTGGGAAACACTGAAGGCAGGAGGAGAAGGTGACAACAGAGAATGAGATGGTTGGAAGGCATCACCAACTCAATAGACATAAGTTTGAGCAAGCTCTGGAAGTTGGTGAAGGACAGGGAAGCCTTGCATGTTGCAGTCCATGGGGTCATAAAGAGTTGGACATGACTGAACAACTGAAATGAACTGAGATGAGTGCAGTTGTGCAGTAGTTTGAAAATTCTTTGGCATTGCCTTTCTTTGGAATTGGAATGAAAACTGACCTTTTCCAGTCCAGTCGCCACTGCTTAGTTTTACAAATTTGCTGGCATATTGATTGTGGCACTTTCACAGCATCATCTTTTAGGATTTGAAATAGCTCTGCTGGATTCCATCACCTCCACTAGCTTTTTTTGCAGTGATGTTTCCTAAGGCCCACTTGACTTCTCACTCCAGGATGTCTGACTCTAGGTGAGTGATCACACCATCGTGGTTGTCTGGGTCATGAAGATCTTTTTTGTACAGTTCTTCTGTGTATTCTTGCCACCTCTCCTTAATATCTTCTGCTTCTGTTACGTCCATACCATTTCTGTCCTTTATTGTACTCACTTCAGTACTGTTACCTTGATAACCCTATGAAAAGTATGAAAAGGCAAAAATATATGACACTGAATGGTGAACTACCTAAGTCAGTAGGTGCCCAATATTCTATTAGAGAAGAGTGGAGAAATAATTCTAGAAAGAGTGAAGAGATGGAGCCAAAGTAAAAACAACACCCAATTGTGGATGTGATTGGTAATGGAAGTAAAGTTTGATGCTGTAAAGAACAATATCACATAGAAACCTAGAATGTTAGGTCCATGAATCAAAGTCAATTGGAAGTAGTCAAACAGGAGATGGCAATAGTGAACATCGACACTCTAGGAATCAGTGAACTAAAATGGACTGGAATGGTGAACTTAATACAGGTGACCATTATACCCACTACTGTGGGCAAGAATCCCTTAGAAGAAATGGGGTAGCCCTCATAATCAAAAAGAGTCTTAAATGCAGTACTTGGGTGCAATCCCAAAAATAACAGAATGTTCTCTGTTGCTTTCAAAGTTAAAACATTGAAGATCACTGTAATCCAAGTCTATGCCCTAATCACTAATGGCAAAGAAGCTGAAGTTGAACAGTTCTATGTTCTATGATGACCTACAAGACTTTCTGGAACTAACACTAAAAAAAGATGTCCTTTTCATCACAGGGGACTGGAATGCAAAAGTAGGAAATCAAGATATCTGGAGTTACAGGCAAGTTTGGCCTTTGAGTACAAAATGGAAGCAGGACACAGGCTAACACAGTTTTGCCAAGAGAATGCATTGATCATAGCAAACATCCTCTTCCAACAACAAAAGAGATGACCCTACACATGGGCATCACTAGATGGTCAATACTGAAATTAGATTCATTATATTCTTTGCAGCCTAAAGGAGAAGCTCTATAGAGTCAGCAAAAACAAGAACAGAAAATGACTGTGGCTCAGATTCAGTTCAGCTCATTTCAGTTGCTCAGTCATGTCTGACTCTTTGCGACCCCATGGACTGCAGCATGCCAGGCTTCCGTGTCCATCACCAACTCCTGGAGTTTACTCAAACTCATGCCCCTTGAGTTTGTGATGCCATCCAACCATCTCATCCTCTGTTTTCCCCTTCTCCTTTCACCTTCAATCTTTCCCCGCATCAGGGTCTTTTCCAGTGAGTCAGTTGTTCACATCAGGTGGCCAAAATATTGGAGTTTCAGCTTCAGCATCAGTCCTTCCAATGTATATTCAAGACTGATTTCCTTTAGGATGGACTGGTTGGATCTCCTTGAAGTCCAGGGGACTCTTGGGAGTGTTCTCCAATGCCACGTTGAAAAGCATCAATTCTTTGGCACTCAGCTTTCTTTATAGTCCAGCTCTCACATTCATACATGACTACTGAAAAAACCATAGCCTTGACTAGATGGACCTTTGTTGGCAAAGTAATGTCTCTGATTTTTAATATGCTGTCTATGTTGGTCATGACTGTTCTTCCCAGAGCAAGCATCTTTTAATTTGATGGCTGGGGTCCCCATCTGCAGTGATTTTGGAGGCCCCCAAAATAAAGTCTGTCACTGTTTCCATTGTTTCCCCATCTATTTGCCATAAAGTGATGGGACCAGATGCCATGGTCTTAGTTTTCTGACTGTTGAGTTTTAAGCCAACTTTTTCACTTTCATCAAGAGGCTCTTTAGTTCTTTGCTTACTGCCATAAGGGTGGTGTCATCTGCATATCTGAGGTTATTGATATTTCTCCCGGCAATCTTGATTCTAGCTTGTGCTTCATCTAACCCAGCGTTTCTCATGATATACTCTGCATATTAGTTAAATAAGCTGGGTGACAATATACAGCTTTGATGTACTCCTTTCCTGACTTGAAACCAGTCTGTTGTTCCATGTCCAGTTCTAACTCTTGCTTCTTAACCTAGATACAGATTTCTCAGGCAGCATCTCTGGTCTGGTATTCCCATCTCTTTAAATATTTTCCACAGTTTGTTGTGACCCACACAAAGGCTTTCGTGTAGTGAATAAAGCAGAAGTAGATGTATTTGTGGTACTCTTTTGCTTTTTTGATGATCCAATGAATGTTGGTAATTTTATGTCTGTTTCCTCTGCCTTTTCTAAGTCAAGCTTGAACCTCTGGAAGTTCATGATTCATATACTGTTGAAGCCTGGCTTGGAGAATTTTGAACATTACTTTGCTAGTGTGTGAGATGACTGTAATTGTGTGGTAGTTTGAGCATTCTTTGGCATTGTCTTTCTCTGGGATTGGAATGAAAACTGACCTTTTCCAGTCCTGTGGCTTCTGTTGAGGTGTCCAAATTTGCTGCCATATTGAGTGCAGCACTTTAAAAGCACAATCTTTTAGGATTGGAAAATGGCTCAGATTATGAAGTCCTTATTGCCAAATTCAGACTTAAACTGAATAAAGTAGGGGAAAACTACTAGAATATTCAGGTGTGACTTAAGTAAAATCCTTTTTGATTATCCTTATTTGTTTAGCCACAGATATTTATTATATTTCACACATATCAAGCACTGTGCTGGGTATTGGAATTACCACTATGAGCAAGATAAACATAGTCTTTGTGTTCACAAATTTACAATTTTGGGGGGTAGGTATGTAAGTAAGAATATGCCCTGTTTAGAGTATGATGAGTAAAGGGCAATATGGGGTAAAAAATTAAAAGCCATAGGTATACATATGTCCCTACCTTCTTGAACCCACCCCACTAGGTTTTCACAGAACACAGGCTTTATGTTACCTGCACCATACAACAAACTCCCACTGGCTATTTTACATATGGTAACATATATGTTTCAATGCTGTTCTCTCATATCATCCCACTCTCCTTCCCCCACTATGTCCAAATTCTAATCTTAAATTTGTGTTTCCTTGCAGCACTGTATTTTTATTTATCATCAGTATTTTTATTTTTCTGGATTCCATATATATGTGTGTATTAAATAGGATATTTGCTTTCCTCTTTCTGACTTACTTCATGCTGAATAATAGGTTTTATGTTCATCCACCTCATTAGAACTGACTCAAATACATCTCATTTTATAGCTGAGTAATATTCCATTGTGTATATGTATCATAACTTCCTTATGTATTCATCAGTCAAAGGACAACTAGGTTGCTTCCATGTCCCAGCTGCTGAAAATGGTGCTGCAATTAACATTGGGGGTACATGTGTCTTTTTAAATTATGGTTTCCTCAGGGTATATGCACAGAAGTGGGATTGCTGGGTTGAATGATAGTTTTCTTCCTAGATTTTAAGGAATCCATACTGTTCCCTATAGTGGCCTTATAAATTTACATATACACCAACAGTGTAAGGGAGTTCCCTTTTTCCCCACACACTCTCACCAGGATTTGTTGTTTGTAGACTTTTTGATGATGGCCATTCTGACTGGTGTGAGATGATAAGCTCACATGTAGTTTTGATTTATATTTCTCTAATAGTGAGCAATGTTGAGCATCTTTTAATGTGTTAGTTAGTATGTCTTCTTTGGAGAAATGTCTGTTTAATTCTTTTGCCCACTTTTTGATTGGGTCTTTTTTTTTTAAATCTGGTATTGAGCTGCATGAGCTGCTTGTATATTTGGAGATTATTTGTCCGTTGTTTTGCTTGATATTATTTTCTCCTATTCTAAGGGTTGTCTTTTCAACTTGCTTATTTATGTTTTTACTTCCATTACCCTAGGGGTGGGTCACAGAGAACCTTGCTGTGATTTATATCAGAGAGTGTTCTGCCTATATTTTCCTCTAAGAGTTTAATAGTTTCTGGTCTTATGTTTAGGTCTTTAATCCACTTTGATTTTGTTTTTATGTATGATGTTAAGAAGTGTTCTAATTTCATAATTTTACTTGTAGTTCACCAGTTTTCCCAGCACCACTTGTGAAAGAGACTGTCTTTTCTCCATTATGTACTTTTACTGGTTTTTCAGAGATAAAATGCCCTCAGCTGTGTGTATTTATCCCTGGGCTTTCTCTCTTGTTCCATTGTTCTATAGTTCTATTTTTGTGCTAGTAACATATCTGACAGAATATGGTCCACTGGAGAAGGGAATGGCAAACCACTTCAGTATTCTTGCCTTGAGAACCCTATGAACAGTATGAAAAGGTGAAATGATAGGATACTGAAAGAGGAACTCTCCAGGTCAGTAGGTGCCCAATATGCTACTGGAGATCAGTGGAGAAATAACTCCAGAAAGAATGAAGAGATGGAGCCAAAGCAAAACCAATACATAGTTGTGGATGTGACTGGTGATAGAAGCAAGATCCGATGCTATAAAGAGCAATATTGCATAGGAACCTGGAATGTCAGGTCCATGAATCAAGGCAAATTGGAAGTGGTCAAACGAGATGGCGAGAGTGAACATCAACATTCTAGGAATCAGCGAACTAAAATTGACTGGAATGGGTGAATTTAACTCAGATGACCATTATATCTACTACTGCGGTCAAAAATCCCTCAGAAGAAATGGAGTAGCCATCATGGTCAACAACAGAGTCTGAAATACAGTACTTGGATGCAATCTCAAAAACAACAGAATGATCTCCGTTCATTTCCAAGGCAAACGATTCAATATCACAGAAATCCAAGCCTATGCCCCAAACAGTAATGCTGAAGAAGCTGAAGTGGAATGGTTCTATGAAGACCTACAAGACCTTTTAGAACTAACATCCAAAAAAGATGTTCTTTTCAAGATAGGGGACTGGAATGCAAAGGTAGGAAGTCAAGAAGCACCTGGGGTAACAGACAAATTTGGGCTTGGAATACAGAATGAACAGGGCAAAGGCTAATAGAGTCTTTGCAAGAGTATGTACTGGTCATAACAAACACTCTCTTCCAACAACACAAGAGAAGACTCTACACATGGACATCACCAGATGGTCAACACTGAAATTATATTGATTATATTCTTTGTAGCCAAAGATGGAGAAGCTCTCTACAGTCAGCAAAAACAAGACCGGGAGCTGACTGTGGCTCAGGTCATGAGCTCTTCATTGCCAAATTCAGAATTAAATTGAAGAAAGTAGGGAAAACCACTAGACCATTCAGGTATGGCCTAAATAAAATCTCTTATGATTAAACAGTACAAGTGAGAAATAGATTTAAGGGACTAGATCTGATAGAGTGCCTGATGAACTATGCATGGAGGTTCATTACATTGTACAGGAGACAGGGATCAAGACCATCCTCATGGAAAAGAAATGCAAAAAAGCAAAATGGCTGACTGTGGAGGCCTTACAAATAGCCTTGAAAAGAAGAGAAGTGAAAAGCAAAGGAGAAAAGGAAAGATATAAGCAGAGTTCCAAAGAATAGCAAGAAGAGATAAGAAAGCCTTCCTCAGCAATCAATGCAAAGAAATAGAGGGAAACAACAGAATGGGAAAGACTAGAGATCTCTTCAAGAGAATTAGAGATACCAAGGGAACGTTTCATGCAAAGATGGGCTCAATAAAGGACAGACATGGTATGGACCTAACAGAAGCAGAAGATATTAAGAAGAGGTGGCAAGAATACACAGGAGAACTGTACAAAAAAGATCTTCACGACCCAGATAATCACGATGGTGTGATCACTCACCTAGAGCCAGACATCCTGGAATGTGAAGTCAAGTGGGCCTTAGAAAGCATAACTATGAACAAAGCTAGTGGAAGTGATAGAATTCGAATTGAGCTGTTTCAAATCCTGAAAGATGATGCTGTGAAAGTGCTGCACTCAATTAGCCAGAAAATTTGGAAAACTCAGCACTGGCCACAGGACTGGAAAAGGTCAGTCTTCATTCCATTTCCAAAGAAAGGCAATGCCAAAGAATGCTCAAACTACCACACATTGCACTCATCTTACACACTAGTAAAGTAATGCTCAAGATTCTCCAAGCCAGGCTTCAGCAATAAGTGAACCATGAACTTCCAGATGTTCAAGCTGGTTTTAGAAAAGACAGAGGAACCAGAGATCAAATTGCCAACATCTGCTCGATCATGGAAAAAGCAAGAGAGTTCCAGAAAAACATCTACTTCTGCTTTATTGACTATGCCAAAGCCTTTGACTGTGTGGATCACAATAAACTGTGGAAAATTCTGAAAGAGATGGGAATACCAAACCACCTGACCTGCCTCTTGAGAAATCTGTATACAGGTCAGGAAGCAACAGTTAGAACTGGACATGGAACAACAAACTGGCTCCAAATAGGAAAAGGAGTACGTCAAGGCTATATATTGTCACCCTGCTTAGTTAACTTACATGCAGAGTACATCATGAGAAACGTGGGGATGGAAGAAGCACAAACTGGAATCAAGATTGCTGTGACAAATATCAATAACCTCAGATATGCAGTTGACAACACTCTTGTGGTAGAAAGTGAAGAGGAATTAAAAAGCCTCTTAATGAAAGTGAAAGAGGAGAGTGAAAAAGTTGGCTTAAAGCTCAACATTCAGAAAATGAAGATCATGGCATCTGGTCCCATCACTTCATGGGAAATAGATGGGGAAACAGTGGAAACAATGTCTGACTTTATTTTTTTTGGCTCCAAATCACTACAGATGGTGATTGCAGCCATGAAACTAAAAGACGCTTACTCCTTGGAAGGAAAGTTATGACCAACCTAGATAGCATATTCAAAAGCAGAGACATTACTTTGCTGACAAAGGTCCATCTAGTCAAGGCTATGGTTTTTCCAGTTGTCATTTATGGATGTTGAGTTTCTCGGTAAAGAAATTTGAGCACTGAAGAATTGATGCTTTTGAACTGTGGTGTTGGAGAAGACTCTTGAGAGTCCCTTGGACTGCAAAGAGATCCAACCAGTCCATTCTAAAGATCAGTCCTTGGGTGTTCATTGGAAGGACTGATGCTGAGGCTGAAACTCCAATACTTTGACCATGAGTAAGAGTTGACTCATTGGAAAAGACTCTGATGCTTTCAGGGGTTGGGGGCAGAAGGGGACGACAGAGGATGAGATGGCTGGATGGCATCACCAGCTCAGTGGACATGTGTTTGAGTAAGCTCTGGGAGTTGGTGATGTACAGGAAGGCTTGGCATGCTGCGATTCATGGGATCGCAAAGAGTTGGACATGACTGAGCTACTGAACTGAACTGAACTGAACTGAGCATACTGTCTTGATTACTGTTGCTTGTAGTATAGTCTGATATCAAGAAGGTGGATTCCTCCCAATCCAGTCTTCTTTTTCAAGATTACTTTTGCTTTTCAGGATCTTTTGTGTTTCCAAACAAATATTGCAATTATTTGTTCTAGCTCTGTGTAAAATGCTATTGATAGTTTGATAGGAACTGCACTGAATCTGTAGACTGCTTTGAGTATTATAGTCATTTTAAATGTATTGATCCTTTCAATCCAAGAACATGTCATGTTTCTCTATCTGTTTATTTCATCTTTGATTTCTTTCATCGTCTTATAGTATTTTTGCATACAGGTCTTTTGTCTCTTTAGGAAAATTTACTCCTGAGTATTTTCTTCTTTTTGTTGCAATGGTGAATACGGTTGCTTCCTTAATTTCTCCTGATTTTTCATTGTTATTTTATATGAATGCAAAAGATTTCTGTGTATTAATTTTTATATCCTGTGACTTCACTATATTCATTGATTAGCTCTAGGAATTTTCTGGTGCCATCTTTACAGTTTTCTTTGTAGAGAATCATGCCATCTGCAAACAGAGCTTTCCTTCTTTTCCAGTCTGGATTCCTTTTATTTCTTTTTCTTCTCTGAATGCTGTGACTAGGACTTCCAAAACTATGTTGAATAATAGTGGTGAGAGTGGGCACCCTTGACTTTTTCTTGAGTTTATAGGAAGTGCTTTCAGTTTTTCACTACTGAGGATAATGTTTGCTATGGGTTTGTCATATATGGCCAATAATAATAAATTATGTTGAGGTATATTTCTTCTATCCCTACTTTTTGAATTTTTATCATAAATGGATGTTGAATTTTGTGAAAAGCTTTCTCTGCATCTGTTTTTCTCTGCATCTATTCAGATAATTATATGGTTTTTATCTTTCAATTTGTTAATATGGTGCATCACATTGATTGATTTGCATATATTGAAGAATCCTTGTATCCTTGAGATAAAGCCCACTTGATCATGATGTATGATATTTTTAATGTATTGTTGGATTCTGTTTACCAGAATTTAGTTGAGGGCTTTTGCATCTATATTTCCCAGTAATATTGGACTTTTTTTTTTGTGGTTTTTGTGACATCTTTGTCTGCTTTGGTGTCAGGGTGATGGTGGCCTTGTAGAATGAGTTTGGGAGTTTTCCTTCCTCTATATTTTTCTGGAAGAGTTTGAGCAGGATAGGTGTTAGTTCTACTCTAAACTTTTGGTAGAATTTGCCTGTGAAGCCATCTGGCCATGAGCTTTCTTTGGTTGGAAGATTTTTTATTACAATTTTGATATCTATGCTTGTGATTGATCTGTTCATATTTTGTATTTCTTGCTGGTTCAGTTTTGAAAGGTTATGCTTTTATAGGAATTTGTCTATTTCTTCTAAGCTGTCCATTTTATTGGCATAAAGCTGTTCACGGTAATCTCTTATGATCCTTCTATTTGTGTGGTCTGTTGTAACTTCTCCTTTTTCTTTTTAAATTTTATTAACTTGAGTCTTCTCTTTTTTTTCCTTGATAAGCCTGGCTAATGGTTTGTAAATTTTGTTTATCACTTCAAAGAACTAGCTTTTAGTGTAATTGATCTTTGCTACAGTCTCCTTCATTTCGTTTACACTTATTTCTGCTCTCATCTTCATGATTTCTTTCCTTCTACTAACTTTTCTTCCTTTCCTAGTTACTTTCTGTGTAAGGATAGGTTGTTTATTTGATGTCTCTCTTGTTTCTTGAGGTAAGTGTGTACTGATAAAAACTTTCCACTTAGCATTTCTTTTACCGCATCCCATAAATTTTTAGTTGTCTTATTTTCATTGTCATTTGTTTCTAGTCATATTTTGAATTCCTTTTTTATTTCTTCAGTGATTTGTAGGCTATTCAGAAGCATATTTTTAGCTTGTTTATAGTTTGCCTTTTTCCTATAGTTGGTACCTAATCTTACAGCATTTTGATCAGAAAAGATGTTTGAAATAATTTCATTTTTAAAAAATTTACCAAGGATTGATTTGTGACTCAGGATGTGATCTATCCTAGAGAACATTCCATGTGCACTGAAAAAAAAAGTTAAATCTATTCTTTTAGGAAGAAATACCCTGTAGATACCAATTAGGTCCAACTGGTTCAATGTATCATTTGCAGTTTGTGTTTCCTATTTAATTTTCTTTCTGGATGATTTGTCCATTGGTGTGAGTGAGGTATTCAAGTCCCCACTATTATTGTGTTACTACTGATTTGCCCTTTAATAGTTGTTAGACTTTGCCTTATGTATTCAGGTGCTCCTTCCTATGCTGGGTGCATATCTATATCTATATCTCTCTATATCTATCTATCTATCTATATATATAATTATTATGTATTCTTTTTGGGTTCATCATTATGTAGTGTGCTTCTTTGTTTCTTCTAACAGTCTTTATTTTAAAGTTTATTTGATCTGAATGAATATTGCTTTCCCTGGATTCTTTTGGTTTCTGTTTGCATAGAATATCCTTTTCCAGTCCCTCACTATTAGTCTGTATATGTCCGTTTGTTTGAGGTGGGTCTTTTGTAGATAGCAAATATAGGATTTTTGTTTGTTTGTTTGTTTTTTGTATCCATTCAGCCAATGTGTCTTTTGGTTGGAGCATTTAACCCATTTACATGTAAGGTAATTATTGATAAATATGATCCTGTTATCATTTACTTCATTGTTTTGGGTTTGTTTTTTATAGGACTTTTCTGTGTTTTTTGTCTAGAGATGTTCCTTTAGCTTCTGTTGAAGAGCTGGTTTGGTGGTGCTGAATTCTCTCAGCTTTTCCTTGTTTGTGAAGCTTTCCACTTCTTCAGATCTGAATGAGACTGTTGCTGGGTAGAGTAATCTTACTTGTGGGTTTTTCCCTTTCATCACTTTAAGTATATCCTGCCATTCTGTTCTTGCCTGTAGAGTTTCTGTTGAAAGATCAGCTATTAGCCTTTTGGGCATCCCCTTGTATGTTATTTGTTGCTTTACCCTTGCTGCTTTTAGCGTTTGTTCTTTGTGTTTAATTTTTGTCAGTTTGATTAATATGTGTCCTGGAGTGTTTCTCCTTGGGTTTTTCCTGTATGGGACTCTCCGGACTTCCTCAACTTAGGTGGCAATTTCATTCCCCATTTTAGGGAAGTTTTCAACTATACTCTCCGCAAATATTTTCTCATGCCCTTTTCTTCTGTCTTCTTCTTCTAGGATGCCTATGATTTGAATGTTGGGGTGTTTAATGTTGTCCTAGAGGTCTCTGAGGCTGTCCTCATTTCTTTTTATTATTATTATTAATTCTGCTCTGCTTCAGTTATTTCTACCATTTTAACCTCCAGCTCACTTATCTGTTCTTCTGCCTCAGTTACTCTACTGTTCCTCCAGTTTATTTATGCATGCCTCATCTTGTTTCCAAGATTTTGGATTATCTTTTCTACCATTATTTTGAATTATCTTTCAGGCAGACTCCTTATTTCTTTCTCATTTGTTTGGTCTGGTGGGTTTTATCATGTTCCTTCATCTGCTGCATATTTCTCTCTTTTCATCTTATTTAGTTTACTGTCTTTGTGGTCTCCTTTCTGCAGGCTGGAAGGTCATAGTTCCACTTAATTGTGCCATCTGCCCCCTGTGGGTGGGGTTGAACCAGTGCCTTCTGAAGATTTTCTGATCCAGGGAGCTTACATCTGTGTTATGGTGGATAGAGCTGGATTTTGTCTCTCTGAAAGGCAGTGTCTTTTCCATCAGTGAGTTTGGGGGTGTCGATGGGTTTGGCATGGCTTTGGGCAGCCTGTTTGCTAATGTGCAGTGTTGTGTTCCTGTTTTCCTATAGGATCAATGTGGTGCATTTTGGGTTTTGTGGCTTGCTGGTCTTGGGGTATGCTTGATTTTAGTGTTGAGATGGAGGACTTTAGGAGTGCTCTTGCCTATTAATGTTCCCTGGGGTCTGTAATTTTCTGGTGAATCAAAGTCTTGAGCTCTGTTCTCCCACCTCAGGGGTTCAGGCCTGACTCCTACTGAAGCACCAAGACCTCACATGCTTTGTAGCATAGAAGACAAATCCCAACACTCTTGGTGAAGGCAACACTCAATAGCCCAGAACACCCAATGAGACTTACACCAAAGTCCTCTAACATTTCTAGGAAGTTCTCTGGACCCGTTGTGGGCAGTATGGAGTCAGCTCAGTCTCAGATATGGCCTTATTCCAGTTTTTACTTCCTCCTAAAGTTCACAGTTCAGTTCAGTCACTCAGTCGTGTCTGACTCTTTGCGACCCCATGGACTGAAGCACCCCAGGCCTCCCTGTCCATCACCAACTCCCAGAGTTTACTCAAACGCATGTCCATTGAGTTGGTGATGCCATCCAACTATTTCATTCTCTGTTGTCCCCTTCTGCTCTTGCCTTCAATCTTTCCCAGCATCAGGGTCTTTTTAAATGAGTCAGCTCTTTGCATCAGGTGGCCAAAGTATTAGAGTTTCAGCTTCAGCATCAATCCTTCCAATGAATATTCAGGAATGATTTCCTATAGGATGGACTGGTTGGATCTTCTTGCAGTCCAAGGGACTCTCAAGAGTCTTCTCCAACACCACAGTTCAAAGGCATCAATTCTTTGGTGCTCAGCTTTCTTTATAGTCCAAGTCTCACATCCATACATGGCTACTGGAAGAACCATAGCCTTGACTACATGGACCTTTGTTGCCTCTGCTTTGTAATATGCTATCTAAGTTGGTCATAACTTTCTTTCCAAGGAGTAAGAGTCTTTTAATTTCATGGCTGCAGTCACCATCTGCCATCTGCAGTGATTTTGAAGTTCACAGTTGCCCCTAAATTTCACAGTCTGATCCCAACCCTGAAACAAGTGGGTGAAGGCCAAGGCTCATTAGGGCTCACTTGCTTGGGCTGGGGAAAGGGAATGATAAAGCAACCACAATAGAGATGTATCAGGGAGTGTCTCAGGCAATAGAGACCTGTGGGATGTTATAGTCTAACATGGGTCACGAGCTCTCCCAGAGGAAATGGCCCCAGTACATGGGCCCCTAGGAAGAGCCAGGCTGTTTAAGCTCCCAGCAAGGGGCAGGCAGTAGTCTGTACCTGTACACAGTCTGGGGGTGGCTGCCACCTCTGGGGTCAGGACTGGATCAGCAGTGTTTTATCTGCTACCTCAGGTACCATTTCTGGCTTTGGCAGTGGCGGTCACATGTAATCCCTCTGCTGTGTCGGGAGAAGGCCCTCTTAGCATCTCTCCCTGGTTACCAACCCCTGACCTTTCCCCGGGATCCATGCTGGAGACTCAGCACTCCACCTGAGGCCAGGGAGCCGCCTTGGCTCCCTCCCCTGAGCAAGGGGAGGCTTGCTAGCTGCTTCTCAGTGAAGCAGCTGCTAGCTGATTTCTGTAGTGAATTTTCTGCTTTGTTTTCTGAGCCTCTATTGTTGAATTCCAGAAGCTCTGCACTGGTCCCACTTGTGAGGGGGTTTTTAGTGTATAGAAACTTTTCCTCTTTCATGGCTCCCTCCCTCAAAGCACATATCCCTGTCCTGAAATCCTGTTACCTCTTTTTATTTCTTTATCTTTTACCCTACTTCATTTCAAGGAGACTGGCTTGCATTTTCAGAAATCTGGGGTCTTCTGCTGTCAATCAGAAGTTGTTCTGGAGGAGCTTTTCCATATTCTGATGAATTTGTGATGTATTTGTGGGGAGACTGGTGATCTCCCCATCTTATTCCTCCACCATCTTCTTCAGGTCTCCCACTGCGTTTTCTTTTTTTCTGTGTTTGCACATTCATATTAAAGAATGTAAAGTTCACAACAACTGGGGCTATACCCCACCAGAGTGCTTTTTGCAAATTTTTGATTCAAAAATAAAATATGAATTATGACCATTTATATTCTGTCATTATTTTTAAAGAATATAATGTATTTAGAAAGACCTTATCCATTAAAGAAAGTGTCTGAGTGCCGAAACAAAAGTCAATTGAGGATCTGGCACTTTTATATACATTATGAAAGGGTCTAGTCATTTTAGCTCATCTCACCCTTCAAAATCAGTGACCTAGCACTAACATTTACAAATTTTCCTTGAATTTTTCATGTATTCCTGCTCAATGTGTCAAGTGTGACAGAACAGATGTAGTCACTAAGTGATTAAACAGATGTTTCATTTGTATTACCATTCATTATAATATGTCATAATTGACAGCACACCCATGCAACTTGTCAAGTACCTAGAAATTCTTCTAGGTGTCTTTTTAAGGGAACTCATAGCTTAAAAAATATTCCTATGGAATACACAGGGAAGTTGAAGATACTTTTCTAAAAGCAACTTTCATTACTAGGTAGTACTAAGCAGTTCACTTTCAGGTGAAATAAGAAGAAATTTTTGTCACTGTATAGAGCAATCATGAATACCACCAAGACCGGTTCAGTGGATCTCATGCAGCCCTTGCCTAATGCTTACCTCCAGTTCCTAGGTTATCTATGAATTGGATATCTAGAAATACCCCATACCTCCAAATGCCCCAAATATATGAAGGAATAGTTTTACAGGTATTTTCTACTACTTCTTAGATCAGTTATGTGATTGTGGTGATAATGATTTTTTTTTTAAATATCTCTGGAAAGATTAATTTACATTGTCTCCTAGCTCTAGTAACTCTCATAGACAGTTTTAGGGATATCTCTATCTCTATATCTATCTATATTCATGCATGCATGCTAAGTCACTTCAGTCATGTCCAGCTCTTTGCAACCCTATGGACTGCAGACCAAAAGGTTCCTCTGTCTGTGGATTCTCCAGGAAGGAACAGTGGAGTGGAGTGGGCTGCAATGTCTTCCTCCATGGATTTACTGATCCCAATGCAGGGATCAAACCTGCATCTCTTGCATTGGCAGGTGCATTCTCTACTACTAGTGCCATGTGAGACACTAGTATAAGACATACAGATATAGATATAGATGTAGATATATATAATACAATACATTATTTGTGTAGACTTTGCTTGTTGGGGGTTTATGTTTTCTCATCAAGCTTTCTAATATTTAATATATACTTATTTAAGCATGTTTCTTTATTTAGTCTTTGAACTTCTGAGGGAATATATTTTTCAGTCCACAAACATAATTGTGCCAGAAACACTGTTTTTGAAAAACTCCTTAAAAGTAAAAGATGCTGAACATCTAGCTTCCTGGGATAGCAGAAAACTATTCTATTGGGTATTTTAGAGACACACTACAGAATCAGAGAGGCCCAAAAACCTAAGAAAGAGCTGTTTCTTTCCAGTGCACTGTAGTTGTTGCTGAACTCCTGTTTTTGTGGTCCCTGTAGGCCATATTTCTTTTCGCTTCCAAGTTTTCATGTCTCTTAATGGAACTTAGGCATCTCTGCTGAGGCTGAGAATCTCTGAGTAGAGAATCTAGCTAACCTGGACATCCTGTACAACTTGTACCCGCTGAGATTTTTCCAGCTCATCTTGCCATCATCAGCTCATCTTGTCCAAGGAGTGGTCTTAGCAACTTCCTAAACTTCCACTCTTCCCAACATCCAGGAATCCCCCTCTTCTCAAGTATTGCTTTAAAGGAAATCATCCATTTTTCCTCCTACATCTGACACTTTACATTATCTTTTCAAAAATCTTAAATTTGTAGACAGGTAGAAATTTTGTTTTTCAGCAATTTCTACTCCAGGTTGTGTAAAATTTCCTGAGGGAAGGAAATACAAAAGGTCCAGCTAACTGTTTGGAATTTAAAGAGGGGAGATAGTAGGAGAAATGCAAATTAACATCCCAAAAGCTGTTAAGACAAATTTGTTTCTAACTTAACTTTTCCCCATAATTCACATTTACGAAGTGGTTATAGCAGGATAGAAGGGTAGGATGGAAGACAGGGACAGGTTTATTCATGATTCCAAACAAACATGTTTTTTTATTCCATTTTGCTATACAGATATAAGCAGCTCTTTGCAAGAAACCACCTTTAGCAAGAAACCACTTTTGTCTTGTCACTTTAGCAAAGCTATAATGTCACTAATTTTTAAATCAAATGCCACCATATTCTACTTGTCTTGGCCCAGGTTCTATGACAAGACTGATAGCTGAGTAGACTCCTAGGCCAAATCAAACTTACAGTGTCCAATATCACATTGAGGAATGACTGATTAACATTGCAGTTGCTTTCTTCCCAAAGGATTCAGATCTTTATAACAAGCCTATGAACCTGGGGCTTTGAGGAGGTGGGCAACTTGCCTTGAAGGAAGCATGCAAGAGACTCCCCACCCCCGCCCCAGGAAGAAAAGACCTGCCCATAAGTCAACATATTTAATTGTTAAGCTACAAAAATCTTTGTTTAAAGCCTACATATAAATGCTTGGGATTTTTTTTAATGCAATCCAGCTTCCAAGATGTATTTGATACAAATAAGTTCTTTCTTTAAAAAAAAAAAAAGAAGAAAGGCATTGCAAAAAATGCTGTTAATGGGAACTGTTTCAATCCTTTGTAGGCATAATTTTAGGTAAGTGATTTTCTTATAGAATAAGCAATTTAATTATAAAGCTCAGTTCCTTATTTGTACCCACCCAACAGAGTAACTGGAGAAGGCAATGGCACCCCACTCCAGTACTCTTGCCTGGAAAATCCCATAGATGGAGGAGCCTGGTGGGCTACAGTCCATGGGGTTGCTAAGAGTTGGACACAACTGAGCAACTTCACTTTCACTTTTCACTTTCATGCATTGGAGAAGGAAATGGCAACCCACTCCAGTGTTTTGCCTGGAGAATTCCAGGGATGGGGGAGCCTGGTGGGCTGCCATCCATCTATGGGGTCGCACAGAGTCGGACATGACTGAAGCAACTTAGCAGCAGTAGCAGCAGCAGCAGCAGCAGCAGCAGAGTAACACTCTTATGAGAAAAGCTGAATGACTGAAACCTAAACAATTTGGTACTATGCCTGTACCACCATGCATATATCATTCGTTCTCCTAATTGCCTCTTCTACTATCTCTTACATTATCAGAACTCCTAAATGGAACTCTACCTTTATACAATTTCAGCTATGCTAGGCCTCTATGGAATGTCAATTGCCTTTGTAAAAATCTGATGGATTCCTCATCAAACTACCCTTTAGGAAAGGGAAGCTGGTGATCCCAAAGTTCTATCACTTTTCAGATTTTGTCTACTATACATTTTAACTCCTTAACTAAATAATGCTAATGCATTACTATCTGTGGATATGTGCTAATTTCAAGTGGAAAACAAACAAAAAAACTAAGATGATATATTTTCCATCAGGCTGAGTGCTTTCTCTAAGACCCAGAATTCACTATTCTGATGAGCTGAGATGTTTATGTGTAAAGGAAAGGCCCTGCTCTGATAACTTCCTTTTGAGTTTTCATGTGATTGTTTACATGACAGAGAGGCATTTATACGTCTATTAAAGAGTGAAAAAAAAATCCATTAACAGCCTTTTGTTTTGTTTTGTACTTAATTTGATGGATTTATTAGTCTTTTACTGGAAATAACAGTAGTATGATTTAACTGACTTGATTGACTGACTGCTTTGGCACTATTTAGACAAAGAGGGATATATCATTTTAACTAGCAGTTTAAAAAGCTGCATAACAATCCATTGCAGAAATGACATTAAAAAAAAAAAAAGCCTCTGTAAGATCAGTTGGCTTATTATGAGGAATCAAATATCCTGGATTAAATTCTCAAAGTCCAACCTGACTACAGCAAAGAACTAATGAGATCTGTGCTCTCCTAGGAGCTCATTTAATTAACTCAAGCATTGCTTTCAAGTACGCATTACGGTGTTGCTTGTAAATTCACATATATTAAATGTAAATTATAAGACATTTCAGAGGAGAGAGTTTGGTGGCAGTCTAATTTACATTTCTTTCTTGGCTATAAGCATTTTCTCCTTCTCACATTATACATTTAACATTGATACAAATTGAGGTTTTTTGTTTCCCTTGCTATTGCCACCAAGATATACATTAACTCCTTTAAAATACAGTAATTCTTTTAGCAAATATAACTGATTACTGATTTAAGCTTGAAATCTGGGGGCCCATATTTGAAAGGAGGGGAAGGAGGATCTATAAGCATATCAAAATTTTATTAGTTGACTGAAAATCTGGATAAATTAGACTCTTAAGTGAAACAAATTTTGCCCTGAGAGCCAGATATTTTGCCTAAGGGTGCAGAATGAGAGAAATATAATATATTGTTTTAAGTTTTACTTCTAATGTGCTATAGATTTTAAGGAAAATAAAAAAACAAATCTCCTCTGTTCTACACTTTTCTGTATAGAGCTAATCTTTCCCCTTACAAGGTCTTTTGTTGAAAATCTGAATAAACTAGTAAAACAAATCTTTCCCCTCACCTTTTATGTGATATACACCCCTGTTGATACTGCCCTGTGTTGCAAAGATGTCATTAATGCAATTGGAGTCAGTGAATTTAGAGTTGAAATATAAACAAACAGTAGTGATTTCTTTTCTATCTTTTCTCATCCTTATCGTGATGAAGGTCAATTTAATTCAGCAAATGGTGAGCTTACCTGAAGGTTTATATCTTTGAAATAATCCCTTTTCCAATGATCTTCTTGTCAGAGAGATTTAGTACATTTGGTCCAAATGCAATGGTTTTTTATCTGAAATCCTTCGGGGTAGATGTGTTTCAGAATTTGGATTTTTTTGGATTTTAGAAAAGTAATACTAAACACAGTTGGTATTTTAATAAACATCCTCAGTAAAGAGTTCCATAAAACATATAATAATAGATATTTATAAACAGTGTACATATAATACACTTTACATAAGACATATTCAATATTTTGGCATTGCACACATATATGTGTACTAAATGGGTTAAATAAATTCTGAATTATTTCTCAGTTCTGCTCAGATTTTGTCATCGAATGAGTTAGGATGGCACTTTTTAGAGCTTTTAAAGTGCATAATTGAGAATAAGCGACTATAGACTTCTGATAAGTCACTATGGTGGGCAAAATTCTCAGATGGACTCAGAGAATCCCACTTTCTGGTATGTATGCCCTCCTTTTGAATATGGTGAGGACCTGTTGTATGATGACATGACACATTCTTGATTACTTTATGCTTAATGAAGACAGTAATAACATAGTTTGCCACTCCTGTGATTATATTGTGTAAGACTCTGCCACAGCCTCTAGGATGCCCAACTGCTTTGAAGAAGTAAGTTGTCACGTTGTAAGAGGGTCATGTAGTTAGGACCTGAGGGCAACCTCTAGAAAATAGAACCGCCCCCCGCCATGTTGGACCACCAACAAGATAATGGAGGCCTCAGTCCTACAATCACAGGGACCTAAATCCTGCCAGCAATCTAAATGGCCTTAGAAGAGGACCCCACGTTTCAGATGAGACATGAGATTGCAGCCCCTGCCAACATTATCTGACAAGACTCTAAGCAGAGCAAGCAACTAACCTGTGGTGAACTTTATATTATTATCAACAGAAACTGTGAGAAAATGCCTTTGTGCTATTATAAGTAGCACAATTTGTAGTAATTTGTTATGCCCCATCAGAAAAGCAATACCATCAATGAATTGTTGTTTAGTTGCCAAGTTGTGTCCAACTCTTCTCGACCCCACAGACTGCAGAACTTCAGGCTACTTTGTCCCTTGCTATCTCCTGGAGTTTTCTCAAGTTCATGTCCACTGCATCGGTGATGCCATCCAACCATCTTATCCTCTGTCAGCCTCTTCTCCTTTTGACGTCAATCTTTCCCAGCATTAGGGTCCTTTCCAATGAGCTGGCTATTCTCATCAGGTGGCCAAAATACTGGAGCTTCAGCATCAGTTCTTTCAATGAGTATTCAGGGTTGATTTCCTTTAAAATCGACTGGTTGGATATCCTTGCTCTCCAAGGGACTCTCAAGAGTCTTCTCCAGCACCACAATTCAAAAGCATCAGTTCTTCAGTGGTCTGCCTTCTTTACGGTCCAGATTTCAACATTGATACATAACTGCTGGAGAGACCATAGCCTTGACTATATGGAATTTTCTCTCAAAGTGATGTCTTTGCTTTTTAACAAATTGTCTAGATTTGTCATAACTCTCCTGCCAAGAAGCAACCATCTTCTAATTTCATGGCTGCAGTCACCATCTGCAGTGATTTTAGATCCCAAAAAGAGGAAATCTGTCACTCCTTCCACATTTTCCCCTTCCATTTGCCATGAAGTGATGGGACCAAATGCCATGAACTTAGTGTTTGTAATATTGAGTTTTAAGTGGCTTTTCCGCTTTCCTCCTTCACCCTCATCAATAGGTTCTTAGGTTCCTCTCCACTTCTGCCATTAGAGTAATATCATCTGTTTATCTGAGATTGTTGATAAATTGCATTTATTCTTTTGTATTCAGTTCTAATTCAAAGTGTTTTTTCAGATTCTTAATCACAATCTAACATTTTCTATAATTTCCATTTTCTACAATTCTTATTAAGTCATTGTCTTAGTTCAATGAAGAAGTAGGAAAAAAAATATACTTTGAGGTAAGGATTTTTAAGTTAATTTTATAGTTGACTGTTATCTTAAAGAAAGTTTGTATATAACACATAGTAGATGTTAAAAAAAAGTTCTGATGAGAGCATATAGAAAAGTGACTCAGTTTTAATTTATATAACACGTCATTTTAACTAGAAGGGTTTTGGGAATGAGTTTGCTGTCAAAGATGAAACAGTAATCTGATCAAAATAAAACACAATATTTTATAATTTGGAATATCATTCATGAAAGTCTAATAGCTAAAACACTTTATATCTGTCACTTCAGTTCTTACTAGGGGCATGAAAAGAGCTTGTTCCACGATATTAAATTTAAATGTGCTTTGGATCCCATTGCCTACAGCTTATAATTTCTATCAGCGTTTCCAGGGGGGAACTGGTTTTAGCATAGATATTGTTCTTTTTAAAATCACTTCACCTTTTTCACTCTTCATATTTTAACTCCTCAACTTCTTTTGTCTTTTAAAGTATCTAATTACTATCAGAAATCAGTATTTCATAGAATGGTTGAAGAAGATATCTTATAAAGATCATTGAATTCATGATTATTGTTTATGGCATCTCTGTTTCATGTTCAAATTTCAAACCTCATCAGCTAAGATATATGTGCTTAATTTATTCACATATCTAATCTTAGTATTTTCCACAAAGAAACTTTTTCCTTTTTAAGGAATGTTGATCCCAATGGGGTTCCTTCAAAGCTTTAAGTAGGGAAGGATAGAGAAGAATATTAACTGAGATATGCCTTGGGTTTTTTATAGGCAAATTTCAACATGCTAAGCAGGACTGACAACTCTTCCAAACATAGTGTCTTTCCATTTGTTGGGCTCTAAGGACCCAGAATCCACCAGGATGTGATACACTGATTTCTACCGAGGCAATGTCAGAACCCGCTCTCTAAACAAACTATAGCAATAGCTCTCTAAAGAGTACCAAGAAATGGATGAGATAATGTCATGTTTCATGGAGCCTGTGAGGCAAGAAAATTGTTGACTATTTTGTCTCCTTGCCCCAAATGTATTGTTAGAAAAAGGATTCACTCTTCTATCCATTAACAACATTTTTTGAGAATGACCTTTTAGAGTGAGACTATTTGAAAATACTGTTTATAAAGGTAAATTATTTTTTATTAAAGTAAATTTGACATGCAATATGACAGGTACACAGTACAGTGAATCACAAATTTTAAAGATTATACTGCATTTATAGTTAAATTTGTAGTTAAAGGCAGTATAGTTAAAATGTTAGCTATATTCTCTGTTTTGTACAGTATTTTCTTGTAGCTCATATTATACATAATAGTTTGTGCTGCTGAATCCCTACCCCTGTATTGCCTCTTCCCTCTTTCCCCTCTCCATTAGTACCAGTTCTTTATAATCTGTATCCATGAATCTGTTCCTTTTTTGCTATATTCACTAGCATTTTTATTTTTTAGATTCCATATATAAGTGATATACAGTATTTGTCTTTCTCTGTGTGAATTATTTCAAGTCCATCTATGTTGTTGCATATGGCAAAATCTCATTTTTTATGACTAAGCAGTACTTCATATATATATATGTGTGTATATATATATATATATACACACATATATATATCACTCTTTATACATTTTTCTATTGATGGATGCTTAGGTTGCTTCCATGGCATTCTGCAGGCCAGAATACTATAGTGAGTAGCTTATTCCTTCTCCAGTGGATCTTCTGGCCCAGGAACTGAACTGGAGTCTCCTGCATTGCAGGTGGATTTTTTACCAGCTGAGTTACCAGGGAAACCCCAAAAGCTGTACCCAATGTCGTGCCTGAAACCCATGGCCCTGATATTGAGTCTCATGCTCTACTGACTGAACTAGCCAGGCTCCATTAACTTGGCAAGTGTAAATAATGTGCTATGAACATTGGACTTGTGTATCGTTTCAAAGTAAGTGTTTTGTTTCTTTCAGATATATACCCAGGAACTGCTAGGCTGTATGCCAGTTCTATTTTTAATATTTTGAGAAGCCTCCCTACTATATTCTACACTGGATGTGCCAATTAACAGTGTACAAGGGTTCCCTTCCCTTTACACCCTCACTGACATTTGCTATTTGTGTTCTTTTTGATGACAGCCATTCTGACCAGTGTGAGGTGATATCTCACTGTGGTTTTGATAGGCATTTCCCTGATAATAGTGCTGTTTAGCACCTTTTCATGTCCCTGTTTGCCATCTGCATGTCTTCTTTGGAGAAGTCTTTGGCTTATTTTTTAATTAGGCTGTTTGGTTTCTGTTGTTGTTGAGTTGTATGAGTTGTTTATATATTTAGGATATTAACCCCTTATTTGTCATATCATTTGCAAATATGTTCTACTGTTCAGTAGGTTGTCTTTTAGTTTTGTCAATGGTTTCCTTTGTTGTGCAAAAGATTTTAAGCTTAAATAGGTTCCATTTATTTTTGTTTTTTATTTTCTTTATTTTAAGAGACAGATATAAAAATCATTATTACAACTGTTTCTAAATAATTGAAGACATCCTGAGCTGAATTGGAAAACAAAACAATACGTATAAAGCTGGGTTTCCAGAGAAGAGAGAAGCTACCTGGGAAAGTCTGGACTACCACTTTTGGCTGAAATGCCGTTACTTGGGACCCATGGATATCAATTTCCCAGGCCACAGGAACTCCCAGCTGAATGTATCCATGTTTCAAGCAGCCATTCTAAGGTGGAGAACAGTGACTTTTGCTCCACAAGGAGGTATTTTGAAGATTATCTTTGATGTCCATAGAGCTGTTAAAGACACAAAGTTGTCTCCCTCCAGCACTATTATTTTCCTTGCTCTGACTTGTAGAGATAGAGGAGGAGAAACATAAAAATAAATCTGCTTCTTTTCTGTCTTTATAGCCTTAGGATAAATGACCTGCCAATGAGAAAATATAGGAATCCCTCTGAGATAATTTTCAAATCTCGTTGTTTTTGTCTACCATTCTATTCCTTAAATAGCACACAGAGGCTTTAAAATGTGTTGAATACTGGCTAAATGAATATAATATCCATTTGATTCCAAAATCCATGTTCTCTCACTATTCACAACTGTGAAAAAAAGTACATACCACATTTTAGCACTTTTTCTGCCCTAGATACATTCTCCTTAAATAGACTGTTTAAGTTTTTTTTATGTTGTCTAAGATCCCACAGCTTTAAACTTAGATAATTTGATTTTAGAGCTAAGATTTTTAGACATTAACAGGTATTGTCCCATTTGTAGTGGAAGGATCACTTGAGAGATTGCCATCGAAAATCCAGGTAAAGTGAGATGGTATAATCTCAGAGAAGAGTAGCTAAATACTTAAAACTAAGAAAAAAGTTATGCCATAAAAGTGCCTTATTTTTATCTAAGGAAAGTGAAATCTATAAGCAGGACAAAAACATGGGTGGTCTTCCTGAAGTGCTGTCTGGAGAGAGTGATCTGGCCCACTGAAACCTGGGTCTTATTTGTGCAGTATGGATGTTTTTATAATAGAGGTGGATGCATTGTGTCACCTTATTTTGTTGTAATCAGCTCTTCAGATAATGAACTAGATCTACCTGCACAGAGTTCAAGCTTCCTAAACATCCTTCTGAATAATATTTGACTTCCCACTAGATTTGCTGAAAGGGAAAGAAAACACTGACCCTGAACATGAGTAGCTTATCTGATAGTTAATTTCTCACTGTAAATTAATACATTAAAATTATGGCATTTATACTTGTCCTCTGTAATAATGATTCAACTTAAGTAAAGATGTTCACCGAAAACTTTAGTACAAAGATATCTTTCATTTTCAGATTTATGCACTAGTTAATAAAAAATATGTTTCATATTCTTGACATGTTCCAAATGAAAGGAAAATATGTATTTTAGGTAGACTGCAATTCTTTCTGACACAGAAAGGGATACTGATCTCACATATGTGTTCCAGAAATCATATCTATGGGAATGAAAAATAGTACAGTTTTTCTATGAGGAATATTCATTTGTAAAATGATTGAAAATACACTCTGGAATCAAGTAGTAATGGAGGTAAAATATTTGACCTACTGCTTTGTTGTTTTTATTTTCTATATTTTAAGTAATAAACATCTTGTNAAGTTAAGTAAGTATAAGTAAGTTTCTTGGTAAGATAACTGACATTTATGGAAAGGCTTAAACCTTTTTTTAAAAAAAGTACATGTTTTTATTCACTCTTTCATAACTATTTCCAATTACTTATTAGTTGAAAAATGCTAATGTTTTTCATCGGTTCACTCATATATTCAACACATGTATTTTGAATATCTTTTATGTGATAGAAAATATACCTGATGGAGAATTACAGAGATAAATAAGATACAAACTTTTTCTTCAGTGAGTTCTTAGCATATTGTAGAAGACAGATACATAAGCAAACAAGCAAGTGGCAACATTGAACAGTCAACTAGGCCTGAGTGTGAGCAGCTCCCTTGCATTTTCTGGCACGGACGTGCAAGATATCGTCTCGAGTTTTGGCATGTAACTTTTTGGTTGATCCTTGCTTCTGATACAGTGTAACAAGATCATTACTATAAAGACATCTGTCTGTCTTGCTGAGGACACATGAAAAGTGTCAATACAAATAGATTGAGTTCTCCACAATCAAATGATAGGAAAAATGGGATACCAAGTTCATTACATGTACATAATAAAGTAAATGTAATCCCTCCAGATAGAAAATAGGTATTAATCTACCTTGCTATCAAGCTCCTCCACTTTTGACATGATTTTCTAATTTTTCTTTCAGGCAGTGATTGCACATAGACATGAGCTGCCCAACAAAATAAACAAAACGGAGCAAATGCTTTCAACTGCAAATAACTCTAGCTCCTGGCAATGTATTGCCCAGATCAAAAATCAATACTGAGAAATAGGCTCTGAAAAAACAAATTAACTGCACTAGTGACTTGGACTTGTTCTCCAAACTTTTGTTCTTATGTTGTTTAACCCTTATTAACCCTTATTTAATCCTTCTTGTGAGAGCAATCCAATCAAGGAATAGATTATAGATTTAACTGATTCTTTCCTTAGCAAACTGCATTGTAGTATAAGTTTCAAAAATCTATACACTAAAACATCCATACACTTTCATCTCCAAATATTTTTGTTGTTGCTGTCATTTTATTTCTTTGCAATGTCAAAGTTAGTTTCTGGGACAATCTGTAATGTATTTAAACTGCAAAGCAGGATATTTCCTTTAAGAATCTGAGAATGTGTGACTATTAGATGAAAGAAAATGAGTATTTCAAAATGACTCTTCTGAAATTTCCCTTTAGTTTCTAACCTCTAGTATTACAAAAAATTAAAAATTTCAGTTCATAATCTTACTAAGCTAATTTTACTCTATCTATAACTTATATTGCTTTGGTCAGTTGTTAAATTAGTGAATGTTTAATAAAGATTTGCTGAAATAAACTTAGGTGAATTGATCAACAAGTAAAAACTTGATGTAAGAAGTTAATTTTAGTTGCTTCCTTGTCCTAATATTTTAACTTAATTTTGAAAATTTTTCACAATATTGATAAGAATCTGTGACTGAAAAATTTAAAAGTCTAAATTTTAATGTTAACAATGCCAACTTTGTCTATTTGAAATATTGCCTGTATTGTGGGAGACCCAAGTTTGATCCCTGAGTTGGGAAGATTTCCTGGAGAAGGAAATTGTCACTCACTTCAGTATGCTTAACTGGAGAACTCCATGGACAGAGGAGCCTGGTGGGCTATAGTCCATGGGGTCACAAAGAGCTGGACACAACTCAGCAACTAACACCCCCGCCTGACAGATAGAATAAATTATTTATAGCTCATTAATTATTAGATTTGAGATAGTTTTCTAGAGATATACATGACACAAGGCAGACTGTCCCTACTCTTTTTTATCCTATCTTCTCCAGTTCACCACAGATCTTAATGACAATGCAGTCTAAGTGCAATACAAGAAAGAAACAAATAGCTTGACTATCGTTAGGCATCTATACAAGAGAAAGAGAAAAAGAGGGGGAAAAAAAAAACATGAGTTCAGTTTTCTTCCTCTCAAATGAGCTCAGAAGTTCTCAACTAGATCTCAAAGCAAGAAGAGCAGTACCACATTTCATCTGGGCATGATGGGGAAGGACAATATACAATATCAGTTTCTACTCTTTTTAAATTTATTTTATATTGGAGTATAGTTGACTTACCACATTGCATTAGTTTCAGGTATACAGCAAAGTGATCCAGTTATAAATATACATATACCCATTCTTTGTCAGATTCTTTTCCCATATAGGTTCTACAGAATATTGAGTAGAGTTCCCTGTGTTACACAGTAGGTCTTTGTTGTATATTAACTTTTATTCTTTCTTTAAGTGCTGGAGAAAGTATCTGGATTTGCTATTCAGATATTCACTGGGGACATGGGCACGGTTTGGGGGGAAAACACATTGATTTATATATAGTTTTATACATGAAGTTGTGTTTTACACAGATAAATATTTATACCTTTTTGCTCAAAAACATTTTTAAGAGCGAATCTGTTGTATATAGAATATAGGTTTTGTATGACATATAGAATATAGGCTCTATGATACAAATTTGTTCTATATAGAATATAGGCTCTATGTGAAATATTGAGAAAACCATTTGTTTTTTAAATTAGTGAATTTTAAAATTCACTAAAGTTAGTAAAATTGTATTAGGAACACATGTATTAAGTTGCAAAAGGTGATGTTATTTTAATGAAAACTGTTTTAAACTAACAACATTTGAATTTACATATATAAGATGTTATTTGAAAATAATGTCTGTCACCTGAGAAACTCAGTTCCTTTCAAAGGGCCATAGAACTGGGATCTATGTATGGTTGTGTGGATCACAATCACAAATTGTGCTGGTTGTGCTTAACGTACACCAGGTACACAGGCAGTAGTAGCTATCATTGTGATTATAGTTATAATTAATATTAACTGGTCTGTACAATCTATATCTATTACTTGTTTCTATGCATTTAAATTACATATACACATATTTATGCGTATATATATGTATTCTTAGGCATCGTATAAAAAGTCATTTATACTGAATGCTTATAAATCCCTGATTGTTCTAAAAAGATATGTGTATTAATTCATTTAATACTCAGTAAATCTATGGAGTGAGTACAGAATCCTTATTCTTATTTAGATGTGTGAATATGAACACCAAAATCCAAAGCAGTCCAGAGAATATATTATTGGAATAACACATACTGGAAACAGATCTATCTCATGTAACATGACTATAGATATGCTTTTAATCATCACAAGGTATTGCCTGTTTACAAATCTGTTTATTTATCTATTATCTTTATAGCAAATATCTGCACATATATACATTGTACACAGACATATGGCACACACATACAAAAACATATATATTTATATATACACACATATGTGTGCAATTATTCTACTTCCCTAAAGATTTATTAAGTGAACAATGCAAAGAAATAGACAAAAATAATAGAATGGGAGAGGCTAGAGATCACTTCAAGAAAATTAGATAACAAGTGAATATTTCATACAAAGATAGGCACAATAAAGGACAGAAATGTTATGGACCTAATAGAAACAGAAGATATTAAGAAGAGGTGGCAAGTATACACAGAAGAACTGTACAAAAAGAGTCTTAATGACCTGGACAACCACAGTAGTGTGATCAGTCACCTAGAGCCAGACATCCTGGAGTGAGAATTCAAGTAGGCTTTAGGAAGAATTGTTACTAACAAAGCTAGTGGAGGTGATTGAATTCCAGCTGAACTATTTCAAATCCTAAAATATGATGCTGTGAAAGTGCTCTACTCAACATTCCATCAAATTTGGAAAACTCAGCAGTGGCCACAGGGATGGAAAATGTCAGTTTTCATTCCACTCCCAAAGGACGGCAATGCCAAAGAATGATCAAATTATTGCACAATTGCACTCATTTTACATGCCAGCAAGGTAATGCTCAAAATTCTTCAAGCTAGTCTTCAACAGTATGTGAACTTCCAGATGTTCAAGCTGGAATTAGAAAAGGCAGATGAATCAGAGATCAAATTGCCAACATCCATTGGATCACTCAAAACACATGAGAATTCCAGAAAAAAAAAAAAAAAAAACTACTTCTGCCTCACTGACTATACTAAAGTTTTTGACTGTGTGGATCACAACACAGTGTGGAAAATTCTTAGAGATGGTAATACCAGACCCCTTTACCTGCCTCCTGGTAAACCTGTATGTAGGTCAAGAAGCAACAGTTAGAACCGGATGTGGTACAACAAACTGGTTTATATTTGGGAAAAAAGTATGTCAAGGCTGTATATTATGACCATGCTTATTTAGCTTATATGCACAGTACATCATGTGAAATGCTGGGCTAGATGAAGTTCAAGCTTGAATCAAGATTTCTGGGGGAAAAATATCAAAAACCTCAGATATACAGATGAAACCACCCTAATGGCAGAAAGGGAAGAGGAACTAAAGAGCCTCTTGATGAAAGTAGAAGAGGAGAGTGAAAAGCATGGTTTAAAACTCAACATTCAGAAAACTAAGATCATGGCATCTGGTCCCATCACTTTACGTGAATAGATGGGGAAACAATGGAAACAGTGACAGACTTTATTTTCTTGGGGTCTGAAATTAATGCAGATGGTGACTGCAGCCATGACATCAAAATATGCTTGCTCCTTGGAAGGAAAGCTATGACAAACCTAGACAGCATGTTAAAAAGAAGAGACATCACTTTGCCGACAAAGGTCCGTTTAGTCAAAGGTATGGTTTTCCCAGTAGTCATGTGTGGAGGATGTGAGAGCTGGAACAAAAAGTAGGTTGAACATCTAAGAATTGATCTTTCAGACTGTGGTGCTGGAGAAGACAATTGAGAGACCCTTGTACAGCAGTTGATTCTAATGGAAATCAAACCTCTATATTCATCGGAGGACTGATTCTGAAGCTGAAGCTCCAATACTTTGGCCACCCGATGCCAAGAGTGAACTCACTGGAAAAGACAGTGATGCTGGGAAGGATTGCTAGGCAAAAGGATAAGGGGGCAACAGAGGATAAAATGGTTGGATGGTATCGCCGACTCAAAGGACATGGGTTTGAGCAAATTCAGGGAGGTCGTGAAGGACAGGGAAGCCTAAAGTGTTGCAATCCATTAGGTCACAAAGAGTCAGACTTGAGTGAGCGACTGAACAACAAGTACAAGTATTTCTCACATCCATGGTTGAATTTCCTGAAATGAATACCTGAGGATAATAATAATAAATTATTTTTGCTTCAATTGGATTATTCGAGTTTTACATGAGATATAATACATTTCAAAAGCTTAATCCATCATTTGGAGCATATGAAGTCCTTATGATAAGAAAATTTCTATTGCAAATGACAGCAATCCCACTTGGACCAGATGAAGAATAAAAAATCAAAAAGCAAGGGAATTTATTGGCCCAAGAACAAAATTACAGAATACTAGTGTACAATCAGTCACTTGGGGACCATGGAGGCAAGAAACTTGGGTACTCTGTGGACTCTCATTATCTCTCTAAATCAGGTCTGTCTTTCTCAGCACCAGCCTTTACAATTACATAAAGCACATCAAATGAAATTTTTTCCAGCACAGCAAGGAACATGACCAGAGGCTATTCAAGACTGGTGTTCTTTTGAGTAGAATGAAATCCTTTCCATCAGTTTCACTTAAAAAAAAAAAGAAGTCCTAGAGTAGGATTCTGGATAATCTAACTTAGGGTTTTGCACATCATTGCCCCAGCTAAAATGTCCCCAAAATGAGGTCACACATACATGTGTGTGATTAGGACATTTAATAAAACTTGATTTGTGGAAGGAGTAACTGAGGGATAAGGGGAGTGAGGAAAACTTGTCCAACTAGCTGAGCTTCAAATAAAATTTGCCCCGGTTTCAGTTGAAGTTTGGTGCCCCATAGCAGCAGTGACATCCCCAGCTTAAATATTAATGGAAATATAATAGGCCCATAATTGGCTGAGATTTTGGAGTTAGTGACACTGACTCCATAAATCTCCCTGTTAGTTGGTATCTCTTTCATAGGCTAGCATCCAGGTAATGGATTTAGGAGTTACAGGTTCACTATCTGTATTTCTACTTCCCAAGATAGGTTGCTTGTCATTTCTTCATCCATGAACTCCAGGACATTGTGTCGTATATCCTCTCCTTTAAAGCACCCCTCCCTACTCTCCACTCAGAGACAAGAATTTAGGCTCATTCTCTTTGAGAACTTAGCCCAGAAGGACTGGAATCAATTCACAATTTAGTTACTAGAATTTAGTTTTTATGGACTGACACAGGTTGCTTTTTTTGAGCTATATTTCTATTAATGGACTATACTCTTTTCTATTCAAGCAGTCTTTGACTGTTATGTTCTATGCAGTACTTTAGTCCACATTCTGGGCATATAGTTTTTTCTCTGCATCTCTTAAGAAATCTTAATAGCTGAATTATTAAAAATTTAATCATCAAATTCATTTAAAATAATTAAAAATTAAAAATAAAATTTAAAAATTTGAATTCAAAAGTATTAAAATTTTAAATTATTAAAATTTTACAACCTGATAGCACACTCCACTTATGGGACCAAAAAAAGATTTCTGAAATCAAGTTCTTCACTATTCCCGGTGAAGAACTTACTTTCTGGTTCTCCTTATTTCCTTCCAGCTTTCAAGACAGGCACTCCTTTACTGGCTCTGTGCGTGCTTGTCTGGGAATTCTTCTCGGTGAAGAGATGGATGTAAGCCAGCCCACTTTCAATGACTCCTATATGCAGGAATTCTAAGATTCAGCCCCTTCACTGAATTTAAGATAAGTCCAAGTAGCCATCCCAGTTTCAAGTCTCTCTATATGATCAGCTGAGGTCTCTGTTGCAACTGTGACAGCATTTCAAAATCCCCTCTCTGCCTAATTTTGCCTCCCTCTCCCTTTACAGGTACGGTTTTCAAGAATACTTTCCAGACTTTAACTTGCAAACCCCATCTTACTGAGTCTGCCCAATGTGTGTGCTGACTAAGATGACATATATGTACAGAAACACTGAAAATTCACTAAAATATTTTGTGCTATTCATTTATTTAAACATAAAAATGAATACCTTTTCAATATTTATTTACTCATCATATGTTAGACACAATACTAGAACCTCAGGAAACACTGCAGTGGTCTGTCTGTAAACGCCTCATTTTCAGTATCGTATTCAAATGAGATTATGAAATATAAGAGGAGAATATGACTCATTCTAGATCTCTTTCTTAAAAATCAAGGGCACTGTGAATTAACTTTCTCTTAGATATCATGAGATGGGAGATGTAAGAAGGAGAAAGAAAGAACTGGAACAAATGTTGAATTTATATGTGAGGACCTCTCACTTCATCACTTGTGAGAATCAGTGTGATTCTGATCTTTTAGGCAAACACAGATACAGGAGCATCAAAGTAGGCACATACAAGAGCCAGAATCTTTGAGAACAAGAATTTTTCTCACAGACACATCCAATCTCACTCTTGGGCATACACCCTCAGAAAATCCTAATTCAAAAAGACACACGTACCCCAATGTTCATTGCAGTACTATTTACAATAGCTAGGACATGTAAGCAACACAAATGTTTATTGACAGATGAATGGATAAAGAAAATGTGCATACAAACAATGGAACATTAGTCAATCATAAAAAGGAATGAAGTTGGGTCATTTGTAGTGACATGGGTGGACCTAGAGTCTGTCATACAGAGTGAAGCAAGTTAGAAAGAGAAAAACAAATATCATATATTTACACATATGTATGGAATCTAAACAAAAATGGTACAAAGCTATTTGTTGTGTGAAATAGAGATGCGGGTGTACAGAATGGACATGGGCATGCAGTGGGGAAATAGAAGGGTAGGGAGAGTTGGGAGGGTAGCTCTGACACACATACATTGCCATACGTGAAACAGCTAGGGCTGTGTAGCACAGGCGCTCCACTCAGCGCTCTGTGATGAACTAGAGGAGTGGGATGAGGGAGTTGGCTGAGAGGAAGGTTCAAGTGGGAGGGGCATATGCACACATACAGCTGACTCACTTTGTTGTACCGTAGATACTAAGACAACATTGTGAAGTAATTATACTCAAATAAAAATAAATTAAAAATAAAATCTAAAAGAACATTCAACTCTTACATTAAACCAAGGAGAGGAAATGCACAAAGGTTGGTCCAGGGACATGGAAGGAAATATTAGAGCTATAAGTGATGAATGTACCCTTTGTATATTATTAATAAGTATATAAGGAGTAATATAAGTATATAATACAAGTATATAAGTAACAATAAGGAGAGCCAAGAAGTTAGTAAGCATACAGAAGACTGTTATAATAGTTAATTTTCAAGTGACAGTATAAATGATAATTACAAAATTATTGACCATGTTTTATAGCCTAGCTACTAAGATATGAGTATATCCAAAACAGATTAGTTCTGAGAAATTTTTTTTAAAGTACAAACAATAATATAAGAACCAGTCCTTTTCTCAACAACAGAAAAGACATTACTATTGGTTTTATTCTGTTTCAGATTTCCCTATACATAATATTCTAACTTTTAAAAATAACTCTAAAAATAAAATTGACACATATTCTCATTTACTGTCAAAACTGAAATCTAATTCATTCAGTTGTGTCTGATACTTTGTGACCCCATGGACTGTAGCTGCCAGGCTTTTCCAAAACTAAGGATCAAACCTGGGTCTCCTGCATTGCAGGTGGATTCTTTGTTATCTGAGCCACCAGGGAGGCAATCTAGAAGCGCAAATAGAGAACAAACAACAGTGATCAAATGCTTCTCTAATAAACACTCTTCTTGAGTGCTTGTGTCACAATTCAGTTCAGTTCAGTCTCTCGGGTGTGTCCGACTCTTTGCAACCCCATGGACTTCAGCATGGCAGGCTTTCCTGTACATGACCAACTCCCGGAGCTTGCTCAGATTCATAACCATTGAGTTGGTGATGCCATCCAGCTATCTCATCCTCTGTTGTCCCCTTCTCCTCCTTCCTTAAACCCTTCCCAGCATCAGGGTCTTTTCCAATGAGTCAGTTCATGCTTTGTACAAAACTGTACAAACTGGCCCTACACGGCATGTCTCATAGTTTCACTGAGTCAAACAAGGCTGTGAGTCATGTGATCAGTTTGGTTACTTCTCTGTAATCGTGGTTTCCATTCTGCCTTCCCTCTGATGGATAAGGATAAGAGGCTTGTGGAAGCTTCCTGATGGGAGGGACTGGCTGTGGGGGAATCTGGGTCTTGCTCTGATGTGTGGGGCCATGCCCAACAAATCTTTAATCCAATTTTCTGTTGTTCTTTGCAGCCAAAGATGGAGACTGTAGTCAGCAAAAACAAGAGGAGGAGCTGACTGTGGCTCAGAGCAAGAACTCCTTACTGCAAAATTCAGACTTAAATTGAAGAAAGTAGGGAAAACAACTACATCATTCAGGTATGACCAAAATAAAATATCTTATGATTATACAGTGGAAGTGACAACTAGATTCAAGGGATTAGATTCGATATATAGAGTGCCTGAAAAATTATGAAGAGAGGTTCATGACATTGGACAGGAGGTGGTGATCAAAACCATCTCCAAGAAGAAGAAATACAAAAAGACAAAATGGTTCTCTGAGGAGGCCTTATGAATAGCTGAGAAAAGAAAAGAAGTGAAAGGCAAAGGAGTAAAGGAAAGACAAACCCATCTGAATGCAGAGTTCCAAAGAAAAGCAAGGAGAGATTTAAAAAAAAAAAAAAGAGAGAGCCTTCCTATGTGATCAATGCAAAGAAATAGAGGGAAAAACATAGAATAATAGAATGGGAAAGACTAGAGATCTCTTCAAGAAAATTAGAGATTCAAAGGGAACATTTCTTGCAAAGACGGGCATAATAAAGGACAGAAATGGTATGGACCTAACAGAAACAGAAGATATTAAGAAGAGGTGGTAAGAATACATAGAAGAACTATACAAAAAAGATCTTCATGACCCAGATAATCGTGATGGTGTGATCACTTACCTAGAGCCAGACATCTTGAAGTGTGTAGTTAAGTGGGCCTTAGGATGAATCATTAGGAACAAAGCTAGTAGAGAATGATGGAATTCCAGTTGAGCTATTTCAGATCCTAAAAGATGATGCTTTTAAATTGCTGCACACAATATACCAGCAGATTTGGAAAACTCGGGAGAGGCCACATACTGGAAAAGGTCAGTTTTCATTCTAATCCCAAAGAAGGTCAATGCAAAAGAATGTTCAAACTGCAGCACAATTGCACTCATCTCATACATTAGCAAAGTAATGCTCAAAATTCTCCAAGTGAGGCTTCAATAAGTACATGAACCGAGAACTTCCAGATGTTCAGGCTAGAATTAGAAGAGGCAGAGAAACCAGAGATCAAATTGCCAACATCCGTTGTATCATAGAAAAAGGAAGAGATTTCCAGAAAAGAATCTACTTCTGCTTCATTGACTACACCAAAGCCTTTGACTGTGTGGATCACAACAAACTATGGAAAATTATTTAAAAAGATGAGAATACCAGACTGCCTTACCTGCCTCCTGAGAAATCTGTATGCAGGTTAAGAATCAACAGTTAGAATCAGTCATGAAACATTGGACTGGTACAAAATTGGGAAAGGAGTACCTCAAGGCCGTATATTATCACCTTGCTTATTTAACTTCTATGCAGAGTACCTCATGCGAAATGCTGGGTTGGATAAAGCAGAAGATTGCAGGGAGAAATATCAATGACTTGAGATACACAAATGACATCACCCTTATGGCATAAAGTGAAGAGAAATTAAAGAGCCTCTTGGTGAAATGAAAGAGGAGAGTGAAAAAGTTGGCCTAAAACTCAACATTCAAAAACCTAAGATCATGGCATCCCATCAGTTCATGGGAAATAGATGGGGAAACAATGGAAACAGTGACAGACTTTGTTTTCTTGGGCTCCAAAATCACTGTGGATGGTGACCTCAGTCATGCAATTAACAGAGGCTTGCTCCTTGGAAGAAAAGCTATGACCAACCTAGACAGTGTATTGAAAGGCAGAGACATCAACCTAGACAGTATACCTTTCAGTATACTTGGATATTCAGTATACAGAGATATTACTTGGCTGACAAAGGTCCATATAGTCAAAGCTATGGTTTCTCCAGGAGTCAGGTATGGATGTGAGAGCTGGACTGTAAAGAAAGCTGAGTGCTGAAGAATTGATGCTTTTGAACTGTGGTATTGGAGAAGGCTATTGAAAGTCTCTTGGATAGAAAGAAGATCAAACCAGTCAATACTAAAGGAAATCAGTCCTGACTATCCATTGGAAAGACTGATGCTGAAGCTGAAGCTCAAATACTTTGGCCACCTGATGGGAAGAACTGACTCAATGGAAAAGACCTGATGCTGGGAAAGATTTAAGGCAAGAGAAGGGAACAACAGAGGATGAGATTGTTGGATGGCATCACCGACTCAATAGACATTAGTCTGTGCAAGCTCCAGAAACTGGTGATGGATAGGGAAGCTTGGCATGCTGCAGCCCATTGGAGTTGCAGAGTTGGATATGACTGTATGACTGAACTGAACTGAACAACACTGTAATTTACTTTTTTTTTCCTTGCACATTGTGATTCATCCACAATGATCTACATAGATTATCTTTATTCATTTTAGTGCTATATAATATCCCACATAGATATATATTATTCATGTGAGTGTACCATAATTTATCTATTCTTATCCAGTTGATAGTGGTTTAAGTAATTTCCAAAATTTTGCTATTACAAACTGTATTAATTGAAGTTTGGATAGAATTGGAAAAGAATCTTAGTTAAATTTTAATGGATTGTTATTATTTTAAAATAATTGGACAATTTATTGTTAAATAATTAGGCAATTTACTGAAGAGTTACTAGAGTTTCAGAAGCCGTGAAAGCAGTAGTGTAACATTCTTCAGAAAGCAACAGTGGGAAATCACCGTGTAACACACCAGATACTAGTGGCTTTCCTGGTGGCTGAGATGGTAAAGAGTCTGCCTGCAATGTGGGAGACTCTGGGTTTGATTCCTGGGTCAGGAAGATCCCCTGGAGAAAGGAATAACAACCCACTCCAGTATTCTGGCCTGGAGAATTCCATGGACACTGGAGCCTGGTGGGCTACAGTCCATGGGGTTGCAAAGAGTAGGACATGACTGAGCGACTAACACTTTCAGGGCAGTTACCAATAGTTTAGTTAGGCCATCCATCCCCCTCAAACAGCTGCAGTACTAAAAATATAAGAATAGCTAACAATAAAAATAGAATTCCCATCTACTTTGTTCTAAGCTGAACTATGAAGTCTTTCATTGATATAAGCACATGTGCATCCGATTTCAAAACTCAGGAATTTATGGAACACAAAAAATACTTTCCTATTTATATAGTTTTCTAGTTTAGTTTTCTAAAGATGAAATGTATTTAAGAGAGTAAAAATAAATTTTAATTGAATTTTATCCATTTTAGATTTTGTGAAGTTTATTTTCCATTGAAAAGCAGTCAAAGAAAGCAGACAAAAGCGTTTTCTTGTTTCAAAACATTGTTTTAGCATACCACTTGGGACATTCTTTTTTCCCAGGTTTCATACTTTTATATATAAAGTGACTATAATAAAATGAAAGCTGTGAACCCTCAAGTGCCAGCTTGAAAATAGTAACAAAACTGACATGAGCATATAAATATATAAACATAATTTACTTACCAACCTTGAGCCTGTCATTTTCCCCAGGGATGCTGTCATTTAAAGGACATTTTCCTGTCTTTTCTTTGTTTTCACAGTTATACAAACAACCAGTAAATAAATTTGTAGAAGTAAAAATACTACCACATCTCTGGGATTCAGATTCCCTACTGAGGTTACATCTCATAAAACAAAAATGTTCCTAGACTCAGAATTTGGCAGATGAAAAGGTAGGAAGAATAATAATAAGTCCTGGGCTAAAATTTTTGTGGCTTTTATTAAGACAATTTCTAGTTTTATCACCTACTAGCTCTGGGATCCTACTCAGTGCTTTTCAGTGTATTTACCTAATCTGTAGTCTTATTAATAAAATAATGATGAAGTTTTGGTAGTACAGTCTTCATGTTAAAGAAGGAACTGGGCCCCAAAGAATCTGACCTACATAAGGCAAAAACAGCTAAATCTAATATTCAATGAGGATGTGCTGATCTCTGTGATTGTTGAGTTTATTGCTTTGGAATTTCATACAACTCTATGACTTTCACATTATACAGTGACATGCATAAGCTCTAGTTTAAATATTGTCTCATTAGTAACATACTGAAAAATTTTAAGAGTTTCTTGAAATTCCAGAGCAATATTATAACAAGGGAAAAGTAAAAGTATCCTCTTCATAGCCAATTCATTCACCCTATCCATTCTGACCTGAGAATTATTGTTAATAGTATGGTTAAAAATATTGTCTTATTTTTTTCCCCCAAATGTATATTCTGTTTTCTATCCATCTATATGTGAGTTCTCAATCACTCAGGAGTGTCCTACTCTTTGTGAACCCATGGACTGTAGCCCACTAGTCTCCTCTGTCCATGGGATTTTCCAGTCAAGAATACTGGAGTGGGTTCCTCCTTCAGGGGATCTTCCCAACCCAGGGATCAAACCCTTATATCCTGTCTCTCCTGCACTACAGGTGGATTCTTTACTGCTAAGACATTGGGGAAGGCCTCTATACATCTACAGGGTTGACCAAAAAGTTCCTTTGGGTTTTTCTGTAACATCATCAGAAAACTCAATCTTTCCTAGTTGCATTGTGATTACAAAATCCTTCCATCATTACAGTGACAAGGGAGAAAAATTCCAAGTTATATAGCTTCCACCTGCTAGGCAATAGGGTGGAGCAAGTGAGTGTTTGAGGGAAGTGGTAGTGGCAGGGGCCACTTACCCCCAGGAAAGCTCTTATCTTTCCTACTTTCCCCAATCCATCACTATTCTTGGCCACTACTGACTGTGGGGAAATGTAAAATGATTTGGTAAGGAAGTGACTTGCCAGAGTTCCTCATCCTTCCTACTCAAAAAAATGGAAGGTGTTTGGCAGAGGGAATGTGTTTTAAGAAACTTCTCCAAGAATCAGGTATAGTTTACCCTAAGAGAAACTAGAGACAGAGAATCAGATCATCACATGTACCAATCCATGTGAAAATTATAAACAGCTTTCATGAGTTGAGTGGATATCATCCTGAAGATGGGGCTTCCCCAATGGCTCAGCGGGTAAAGAATCCTCCTGCAATGCAGGAGACCTAGAAAACATAGGTTTGATTCTTGGGTTAGGAAGATGCCCTGGAGAAGGAAATGGCAACCCACTTGAAAAATTTAATGGACAGAGGAGCCTGGTGGGCTACAGTCCAAAGGGTTGCAAAGAGTTGGCATGACTGAGCGACTAAGCACCACAACCAGAACCACCCTGAAGATGACGTGGACAATGCAAAATAGTATGGCAACAGAATCAAGGTACTGCAATTAATCAGTTGTGGTGTGCAAGAGAGAGGGACACAAAGACCATCAAAGTATCCTAAAATTTAGGAAATGGACTTTGATAAATATTGTTATCAGATGAGGGAGAAGATCTGGGAAGAGTCTATTAAATCTGATCTGCTAAATGAATACACAGTATTATGGGCTTGAATGTATCCTCCAAATTTACATGTTGAAGTTCCTAGTACGTCAAAACATGAGTGCATATGGAAGCAGGGTCTTCAAGAGATAATTTAGTTGAAATGCGGTCCTTACGATGGGCCCTAATCCAAAAGATTGGTGTCCTTACAAGCAGAGGAGATAAGGACACTGATGGAGGGAAGTCTATTTGAAGACACAAGAGATGACTGCTGCTGCTGCTGCTAAGTCACTTCAGTCATGTCCGACTCTGTGCAACCCCAGAGACGGCAGCCCACCAGGCTTCCCCGTCCCTGGGATTCTCCAGGCAAGAACACTGGAGTGGGTTGCCATTTCCTTCTCCAATGCATGAAAGTGAAAAGTGAAAGTGAAGTTGTTCAGTCATGTCCGACCCTCAGCGACCCCATGGACTGCAGCCTTCCAGGCTCCTCTGCCCATGGGATTTTCCAGGCAAGAGTACTGGAGTGGAGTGCCATTGCCTTCAGCCATCAATAAATCAGAGAGAGAGGCTTCAGAAGAAATCAGCCTTGCTGACATCTTGTTCTTGATCTCATATTTTGAGCCTCCAGAACTTTGAGAAATTAAATTTCTGTTGTTCAAGCCACTTAGCCCTAGTCTGTGATACTTTGTTATGGTAACCTTGAAAAATTAACATATCTAGCCCAAACTTCCCAGAGATAGGTAGAGTTGGGAATTAATATTTGGAAGGATTCAGAATAGGAATTTAACCTGGGAAAACTGTGAATGGTGATAACAACTAATGCTGAAAATTCTCTGTGGAAACACTGTAACATTTGTTACTGAAAAGACTTTAATTTAGAATTCTATAATAATCACTACTACCACCAGTTTATTTTTTTTCAATTTCACACCAGTCCCTTAGTTAAGTATCTTTATCACTTCTGAAATCTCAAGGAGAGATTACATTGCTTACCCAAAGTAGTATCACTGTGTCAGAAACGGAATATAAATCCAGGCATTCTGGCCCCTGACCCACATTCTCAAGCATACTAGAGTATTTCTGTAATATTTACATACATGTTTATGTAATATTTACATAGACACTAGTTATTAGTTATTCCTTCTCTTTAGGTGAATTCTGCAGATGTCACAATATTGCATAAAACTTCTTTGTGCTTAACAAGAATGTTAAGAAACCCTAATCTATTCACACATTCAGTTAGAAAGAAGCAAGTACTAAATATAAGACCAAGATTAGAATGCAAACACAATATTTTAGTGTATCTTCTTGATGTGTGCAAAATACATTCCTTAGTGGTATTTGTACTGATGAATACAATATTTCTTACATTATTTTATTCCTCTACTTTCGTCATTTTCCTTTCTTGTCTCCGAGCCCTTTCTTCTCACTTGTATTTGGGAACATCCATCTTTCACTTATTCTTTAAGTATAGATATTAATCAGACTTGAACTTAGCCCTTAAAATTCTTTCTTTAAACACTGCATATTACCTTCTAAAGAGCATCTCTTTCCAATAAATTCCCTATAGTCCAACCTCCAATGTTTCTTGTGCATCATTAACTGATGAAATTTCTAAATTAAAAATCTTTGCTTGAAGCTCTGTCATTTGGATTGAAATGGCATTTATGTCATCATCTTGATCAGTGCAATTTTTTTCCATAATCTAGGTCTCACCTCCCTCTTTGCCTGACCCGTAGCCTCTCCAGCCATCATGCATGGTCTCTGCTTCTCTCATACTGAAATATATGTCACAAGAGCCATGCTTTCCAATGCCTATATGCATTTTGATGCTTGCTTTGCTCATTCTTCCTCACAATATTTCAAAAGATCTAAAGGTCCTATTCTAAATAAAATATTTATTTATACTATCTTCTCAAGAGAAAGCAGTGGGATTTTCCTCTGTGGTCTAAATCACTGAGGGCATATCTCTATTAAAGGGCTTGCTTTTCTGAATGGGATTTGCTTTGGTATTATTGTTGTCTTATCTTCTACTCCAGACTCAAAGTTTTGAGAGGAGAGAGTCTGTCTTCACTTTTTAGAAGTAAGTACCTAGAAGATGTTCTTGCTTATAGAAGTTGCTTGATAAACATGTATTGCAAGGCCAAACTATGCTGGGTAAATTTCAATTTCTGACTATGTACTACAATTCTTCTATTCATTTTCTATCAAGAAAAGCCTTTTTAGGCCTGAAAATTAATAAAATGCTCTACTTTACAATATTCCTAAGTATGCTATTACTGAGTAAACAGACATAAGCAGGGACAACACCTACATAGGCTGGTTTTAAACATATCAGCTTGTGTTCATGAAATGTGCCAAACTGATAATTCTAGGAATACAAATCTATTCTTGTCAGATTTGTTTTACACTGAAAAATAGTAACTGAGAAATTGGAGGGCTTTCCCCGTCCCTCCTCTTTTTTTTTTCTTTAGGAATGCACAGCCATTGACTTGGGAGTAACTTCTGTAGGTTTCAAATTGGAGCTAGCTCCCCATCCCACCAAGATTTGACCTATACTTTCTTTATAGTCCTCAGTTCAGTTCAGTTAAGTTCAGTCGCTCAGTCGTGTCCGACTCTTTGTGACCCCATGAATTGCAGCATGCCAGGCCTTCCTGTCCATCACCATCTCCTGGAGTTCACTCAGACTCACGTCCATCGTGTCCGTGATGCCATCCAGCCTTCTCATTCTCGGCCATCCCCTTCTCCTCCTGCCCCCAATCCCTCCCAGCATCAGGGTCTTTTCCAATGAATCAACTCTTCTCATGAGGTGGCCAAAGTACTGCAGTTTCAGCTTCAGCATTATTCCTTCCAAAGAAATCCCAGGGTTGATCTCCTTCAGAATGGACTGGTTGGATCTCCTTGCAGTCCAAGGGACTCTCAAGAGTCTTCTCCAACACCACAGTTCAAACGCATCAATTCTTCAGTGCTCAGCCTTCTTCACAGTCCAACTGTCACATCCATACATGACCACAGGAAAAACCATAGCCTTGACTAGATGGACCTTGGTCGGCAAGGTAATGTCTCTGCTTTCGAATATACTATCTAGGTTGGTCATCACTTTTCTTCCAAGGAGTAAGCGTCTTTTAACTTCATGGCTGCAGTCACCATCTGCAGTGATTTTGGAGCCCCCCAAAATAAAGTCTGACACTGTTTCCACTGTTTCCCCATCTATTTCCCATGAAGTGATGGGACCAGATACCATGATCTTTGTTTTCTGAATGTTGAGCTTTAAGCCAACTTTTTTGCTCTCCTCTTTCACCTTCATCAAGAGGCTTTTTAGCTCCTCTTCACTTTCTGCCATATAGTCCTAGGTACACACAAATGCTGGAGAAGGCAATGGCACCCTACTCCAGTACTCTTGCCTGGAAAATCCCATGGGCGGGGGAGCCTGGTAGGCTGCAGTCCATGGGGTCGCTGCGGGTCGGACATGACTGAGCGACTTCATTTTCACTTTTCACTTTCATGCATTGGAGAAGGAAATGGCAACCCACTCCAGTGTTCTTGCCTGGAGAATCCTGGGGATGGGGGAGCCTGGTGGGCTGCCGTCTATGGCATCACACAGAGTTGGACATGACTGAAGTGACTCAGCAGCAGCAGTAGCACACACAAATACCTAGGGAGGGGTACATTTTCTTAGCATGAAATCAGTTTCATTTCCATTCACATTCAGGTAAATAATATAATAATTACTTTTGCAATATAATCTTTGTCTTAGAACTAAAAGAAGGTGGTCACTTTTTTGGTCTCTTGAAGATAACCTTAAGGAGTATGCACACTACTGGTGGTTTAAATAAAATCCATATAATACAAAAAAGTAGTAACTTAAAGACTCAATAACTTTTTGAATCTTAAAATCTAGTACTAACCAATACAGGGCAGGATTCCTGAGATTCTCACTGAATTTATCGGGAATATTAAGAATTATTCAAATCGGCATCATTTAATCCCACAAAACCTCATAGTTTATCTCCTAATAATAATATTTTAAAATAGCTGTATAAAATTAGTAGCAATCTACAAGTTCAATGCAATTCCTATCAAACTACCAGCGGTATTTTTCACAGAACTAGAACAAATAATTTCAAGATTTATATGGAAATACAAAAAACCTCGAATAGCCAAAGCAATCTTGAGAAAGAAGAATGGAGCTGGAGGAATCAACTTGCCTGACTTCAAGCTCTACTACAAAGCCACAGTCATCAAGACAGTATGGTACTGGCACAAAGACAGAAATATAGATCAATGGAACAAAATAGAAAGCCCAGAGATAAACCCACACACCTATGGACACCTTATCTTTGATAAAGGAGGCAAAAATATACAATGGAGTAAAGACAATCTCTTTAACAAGTGGTGNACCCAAGGAGCTCTATTGATATAAGCAGGGCTTAGCAGGATTCATAGAGATCAACCAGTTGCTTTACTTATCTTTGCTGGGCTCTTCTAAGTATCTGGCTGGTGGTTGGATGGTCTGGGTAGCCCTCAACAGAGACAACTGGGCAACACGGCTCTGCTCCACATTTCCTTATTCAGCAAGCTAGGCCAAGCAAGTTTTCATGGTGGAGGGATAGGAAGTAACAATGTGCAAGTGCTTTTTCAAACTTCTGCTTGGGTACAGTGTGTTATTGTTCTATTGGCCAAAGCAAGCCACAGGACAAGCTTGGAGTTGTTATAGGATGGAAACAGAAGAGCATGAATTCAGGGAGGTGTGATAGATTGGGGCTGTTTATGTAATCAATCTACTACAAAGACCTCAGTCTTCCATATGTGCTAATACAATCCCTGGATCACAGACTGTTCTCACAGTTCTCTCCCCTTACCCGTCTAAATATTACTTCCTTTCCCTCCTACATTTAACCTATTAATAGTTAATTTTCATTTATCCTTTACCTTACTTAAGTATCAATTTGTACAGGAGAACTTCTTTGACCTTCCAGACTATGTCAGAATCCTTTGTCATAACTCCTCATGGAACCACACTCCTGTCACAGAGTACTTTGCTTGTGTTGAATTATTCATGTGATTGTTCAATTCTGTTTTTAAAAACAGAATATTTGACCTCTCCTGTACAATATCTAGTATCCAATATTGTTCATAGTGAGTGAAGTTGCTCAGTCGCGTCCAAATTTTTGCGACCGCATGGACTGTAGCCCACCAGGCCCCTCTATCCATGGAATTTTTCAGGCAAGAGTACTGGAGTGGGTTGCCATTTCCTTCTCCAGGTGATCTTCCTAACCCAGAGATCAAACCTGGGTTTCCAGCACTGCAGGCAGACACTTTACCATCTGAGCCACCATGGAAGCCCAATATTGTTCATGGGACATAATAAATGTTCAGTAAATATTTCTTGATTGACGTTATTTAAGCAGATTGAATTTTCATGATTATTATTTCTTTTCTTTGCCTCAAGAAATTCTACCCATTTTGTCAGAGTTATTAAGATGCTTTTTATTAGTGCTGAAATTCTCATCTCTTACTCCATGGCCCTAGTCCAAGGACTATTTTTCGTTTTAGCCTATTCTCTCATACCTTTAGTTCAACTTTGTTTCCAAGTTCTTGGTCTCTCAGTGATGATTCCTTTATTAAATAGCACAATTGAAGGGAAAAGTAAGTAAGAGATTAATTGTTATCCCTCAGGCCACACCCTCCCCAATTTATTATAGTCTTTGAGAGAGAGTAATAATGTGCAAATTTGCATTGTGAATTAGGGATACATTGCCATATATTTCCCTAAGAGTGTCTGCTGTAGTCAATAAAACATTAGATTTGGAATTTGGAGCTATGAAATAAATGAGCTGTGGGTCTCTGCATGAATCATGTTCCTTTTATAAGTTTCAGTCTTATCCATAACATCTAGAGGGGGTTCCCTGGTGGCTCAGAGGGTAAAGAATCTACATGCAATGCAGGAGACTGAAGTTCAATCTCTGGGTCGGGAAAATCCCCTGGAAAAGGAAATGACTGCTGCTGCTGCTGCTGCTAAGTCTCTTCAGTCGTGTCCGACTCTATGCGACCCCATAGACGGCAGCCCACCAGGCTCCCCTGTCCCTGGGATTCTCCAGGCAAGAACACTGGAGTGGGTTGCCATTTCCTTCTCCAGTGCATGAAAGTGAAAAGAGAAAGTGAAGTCGCTCAGTCGTGTCCGACTCTTAGCGACCCCATGGACTGCAGCCCACCAGGCTCCACCCTCCATGGGATTTTCCAGGCAAGAGTACTGGAGTGGGTTGCCATTGCCTTCTCCGAAGGAAATGACTACCACTCCAGTATTATCACCTGGAGAATTCCATGCACAGAGAAGCTTGGCAGAATACAGTCCATGGAGTTACAAAGAATTGGACATGACTGAGAGACTAAAACACAACACAACATAGCATTTAGAGAGGACATAAAGGAGATGACATCTAATATCCTTTGCAGCTGTAGGAAAAATTTCCAAAGAGTGTTTTGGCACACACAAATCACATTTCTTCTGTGTTCTTTCTTAAATGCTATATATTTCTCTGACTGAACTTACTTCATTATGTTGCCAAAATTCTAGCTTCTGTATTAGATTGTGATTTCCTTTTAGCATAAACACCATATCTTCTTCCTGGCACTTGGCACAACTAGGTGCTGACTTTTTTTTTTGGCCTCAGTGAAGACTTCCATCCAGTTCTCATGTGTGCTTGTACATTTTAGGGTACATATTTTCTGAGAACTCCCTTGTGTGGAAGCTATTCCCTTATAAGTTAGACACACTGGAGACTCCAACTGGGAGCTGTTAGCTCTCATTCACTAGTCCTTCCTTGAGCATGATAAAGTCATACTGACTGAATAGGCATCCTGACATGCTAATTTGAGAAACAAGTGCAAATCTAAAATGCAAAGACACAAAGAGCATTTTGCATTTACAATTTTGCCTTTGGAATCACACATATTGGAGAGGATGCCCATAAAATCATATTTTGCAATATTTCACATGTTCTAGAGTGACATGGTAGAGAAGGCAATGGCAACCCACTCCAGAACTCTAGCCTGGAAAATCCCACAGATGGAGGAGCCTGGTAGGCTGCAGTCCACGGGGTCGCTAAGAGTTGGACACGACTTCACTTTCACTTTTCACTTTCATGCATTGGAAAAGGAAATGGCAACCCACTCCAGTGTTCTTGCCTGGAGAATCCCAGGGATTGGGGAGCCTGGTGGGCTGCCGTCTATGGGCTCACACAGAGTCGACTGAAGCAACTTAGCAGCAGCAGCAGCAGAGTGACATGGAGGAGAAGGAAATGGCAAACCACTCCAGTATTCTTGCCTAGAGAATCCCATGGACAGAGGAGCCTGGTCCTTTGCTTCTGTTCATAGGGTCGCACAGAATTGGACAAAACTGAAGCGACTTAGCGTGCATGCATACGTTAGAGAAGGAAATGGCAACCACTCCACTATTCTTTCCTGGAGCGTACCAGGGACAGAGGACCCTGGTGGGCTGCCGTCTACGGGGTCGCACAGAGTCGGACATGACTGAAGTGACTTACAGCAGCAGCAGCAGCAGAGTGACCTGGAAAATGTTAATTTCAAATTGTGAGAGCTCCAATTATTAAGGCCTTCCACCAATAACTACACTGAAGTAATGTCAAAGAATCCCAGGAGTATACCAGTGAAAAAAGAGTTTATTATGGCAAAACTAATGGACCATTTTCTGTAGCTGCTCCTGCTGGTGCCTCTGTGATGGGTAACATACACCAAGTGAAATATCCTTCTCATATGTTAAACCACACATTTGCACTCCAGGGAAATAGAATGGACTTCATCTCTGTTAAATACGTTTGGCTGCTTTTGGATATTTTCTTTCCTTTTCTGTTTTTCCTATCATTGTTTTTATTTTAATAAAAATATTTTATAACATTTGTGCAAAAAACAATTCAGTTGTATCTTTTTTCATAAATAACTTTATGTTAGGAATCAAGTTAAATGACTCTCCTGTGCCCTCCATCTCGTTATGATCCAGGGGTCGTTAGAATTTTGCCTTGAGGGTGTTAGGCTAATGAATCCAATGCTTACTCTAGTAAAAATGACCATGTTGTAGTGGTGCAAAATGAGTGTACTCTATTTTTAAGCTGGTCCAAAAAATTAAAGTGTTTGATGGCAGTCAATCTTTGCTGCATGCATGGGAAGTTGTGTTGGTTTGCAGAAGTTTAAAGTTTTACGTGTGTTCTCCATTAGTGATACCTTTATGTTAAGAAAATAATTTATAAAAAAATGAAAGCAATTTCTTCAGGAAATCAGCTTAGTCTTGATTATTCCAGGATAATAAAGAGTTAAGAAACCTGAAATCTCCTAGACCTTGAAAGTAAAATCACAAGATTTTCCTAAACATATTGCACAATTCTTTGCAGATTCATAGGATGAAATGTATCACAGTGAAAAGCCCAGACATTTGTAATTCTACAGAGCATGAACTGGAGCATCAATTCTCTGCTGAAGTATTTCTGCTCCATTCTGTGCCTTCTTCATGGACTGTTCTAGACCCTAAAAGACCAATCAGTGAGTTTACCTTACCCTATTAGATTCTGGACCTTGGATCCTTCTTTGTAAAAGAAAAGAATCGCTTTATAAATCTATGTTTTCTTTAAAATAATGGAAGAATTGATTATTTCTTCCAACTCTAATTCTAGCCCTTACCCCTAATAGTTGATAAGACTAATGCAACACATAAAACCTATAAACCTTATTGTTGATTACTTTTTAACACAGTCTCTAGTGGTGAACTTTGACAATTGTTCTGAATGTGTCAGAACTCAAGTTGTTCTAGAGTATCATTCAAAAATCAAGATTGATGGGTGTATTATCTGTAACTTCTTATTCTTAAAGGGTTTTAATTTGTGGAACTTATTTTGCTCTCAGATTTTGCCAGTACAGGATGCAGGAGGCATTTGCCTTTGTAGTGTTGATTAGTTATTTTCCTGTAGCCGTTGATTGCTTCTGGGTTCAGTTCCACAGAATTTTTTCTTTAGTGTGTTTCCTTGGTTTAATTTACCATTCAGTCTTCATGGACCACAGTGTTTAACAGAACCTCAATAGAGAGAAAGCCTTGCTACCAGATTTCCCACTTGAACTAAAGATTAAGTAAAGTTCAAATTGAAAATTCCTTACTCAAAATTGTCAGCTGACATATGGTCACTAGGTAAAAAGTAGTCAAATGCATTTATATGAAACATAAAGATCAAATTTAGGGTTCAGTGACATACCTGGAAAATGCTTAGCACCATAAATAATTCTCACTTCTTTCTTGGAAGTAAAAAATAATAAGAAGAAGAAAAAGAAGTATTACTACTTTTCTTGAATGCCAACTACAGCATCATTCTGCTAAGTGTTTTAACTCAAGACAGGATTTGTGGGACTATAGTTATTTATGTTTTATGGTATTTCAGATAGATCAAATATCTTGTCCCTGATGATACTGCTTTTAAGTTGTTTAAAGTGGAAAATGACATCAGACCCATCTCTCTTCAAAGTCAGATTTCCTAATCATTCAGCAGTACTACTTCTCATTCAGGTGTTCACAATGGCTTCCAAAGTGGTTCAGATGGTAAAGAATCTGCCTGCAATCGGGAGACCCCTGCCCGCATTGGGGGTTTGATCCTTGGGTGAGGAAGATCCCCTGAAAAAAGGAATGGCTACCTACTCCAGCATTCTTGCCTTGGCGAATCCCATAGACAGGGATCCAGGCTCCCCTGTTCATGGGATTCACCAACGCAAGAATACTGGAGTAGGTTGCCAGGCCCTCCTCCAGGCGATCTTCCTGACCCAGGGATCATACTCTCAGCATCTCCTGCATCTTCTTGCAATGCAGGTACATTCTTTACTGCTGAGCCACCTGGGAAGCCCAGAAAAGAGCGCAGAAGTCATCTTTTATAACCCCCACTTTCTGCACTTTGAACTCCTGATAGATCTGTGCTCAAGTAATCACATGGCCTTGTAGTTTGGTCATCTAGGGGGACCATGTGCCTTTGAAGTTGTGCTGCTAGGGTACTAGGCCAAGGTAAAGACATGGCTCCATCTGGTATCTATGTACCAGTAAAGTACGCAACATCTCAGTCCTGACACAAATTTTATTAAGATAGAGCCCTTGTCCACGTGTTAATATCTTCTACAAACCCTCTAAATTTAGTTCCTTCTAACCACTTAATACAGAGAAGCCGATGGCACCCCACTTTAGTACTCTTGCCTGGAAAATCCCATGGACAGAGGAGCTTGATGGGCTGCAGTCCATGGGGTCGCACAGAGTCAGACACAACTGAAGTGACTTAGCAGCAGCAGCAGCAACCACTTAATAAGCCACAGTCAGTGGATATTAATAGCAGATGATCATTTACAGAGTAAATGAAGACTGTAAGTTCTCAAATGAATTATTATTCTTGAACAATAATCCTACTAGGCCTCATCATTCCTTGGTGAGTTCCAACCCAGTCACAATTTATAAAATTTATATCTAATATAAGGTGAATACATGGAATCCAGGAAATATGCATGATGATTATGAAATAGTAGAAAAAAGTATGAAGACCTTTCATTATATTTATTTCACATCAGCATTTAAAACTTTTATTTTGGAATGTATTTTATAAAATAAATTATATGTGAGTATAGTGATACATTGGTCTTCCCTGGTAACTCAGCTTATAAAGAATCCACCTGCAATGCAGGAGACTCTGGTTTGATTCCTGGCTAGGGAAGATCCCCTGGAGAAGGGATAAGCTACTTACTCCAGTATTCTTGGGCTTCCCTGGTGGCTCATATGGTAAAGAATTGGCCTGAAATGTGGGAGACCTGTGTGTGATCCCTGAGTTGGGAAGATCCCGTGGAGGAGGGCATGGCAGTCCACTTCAGTATTCTTGCCTGGAGAATCCGCATGGACAGAGGATCCTGCTGGGTTGCAGTCGAGGAGGTTGAAAAGAGTTGAACATGATTGAGCAACTAAGCATGTGTGGTGATACATTAAATTATATGTTGGTTTACTATAACAGTATAAATATGCAAATATTAGAAATTTGCATGCAAAATTATTTGTTGATTTCCAGTCTACAATACAATTAGGCTAAAAGAATTCTAGATGGAAACTTATTGGCCACTTATATCATGCTATAAATCCATATATATTTATATGTTAATTATAAAAATATACATAAATCCTATGCTATAAAAACGGGGCTAAAATTCCTGATGCTATATATCAGTTTTCAGTCAATAAGTTAAAACAAAATCTCTAAAAATCTCTAAAGCTAAGGCCTCCAGGACTCTCTTTNAAAAAAAAAAAAAAAAAAAAAAAATGCAGAATGAGATTTTCCACTAAATGCCTTGAATTGTAAGAGAAAAAATAAGGGTGTGGAAGAGGTGTGTTTTATCTCAGAACAGTATTTTTCAGCAAATGCCCAAGTGTTACTAGCTATTATGGAGGAAGAAGGGGATTTGTTAAACAGATTTCTTTACCAGAACAGTTCCTAGAGCTCTTATTAAGAACTCATGATAGGCACTATGAATCCCGAGAGGCAGAAGATATTGGACAATGTTCTTTAACCATGGTATCATGCTTTTGAAAAGCAGTTTATGGGGACAGTACACCATCAAATGTACATAGAAAACATTGGCTAAATTATTTTATCTGAAGTTTTCTGCCCAGAACCCGAATCTTTATCCTTAAATTACTGTCCTTTCTAATTTAACCTCATTCCACTGTAATATAGGCCTTTCCAACAGTCAAGATATTATTTCTCTTTTCTCTTGTACCTCATTCCTTTTAAAGTCAATAAATACTTAGTGAGCACTTTTCATCTATCCAGTATTGTGCAAAGAATAGGAGATAAGTGTAAACCTACATGATCTTTGTCCTAACTGAATTCAATCCAATTAGAGAGACAGGCATTATACAGATAATGATTCAGACATTTACAAATAATAAAAGTATACATATATTAATAATTTTTATAAATGAAAAGTTCTAAGAGGTATTGTAGGAACAATGAACTTAATTTGGTGGATTAGGAAAACACCCATAAATATGTGGTATTTCTCCTGAGATGTAAAGGAAGAGTTCTAAGTGGGTATATGAGGAGTAAGAAAGCTCCTGAATGAAGAAACGAATGTGTGAATGCTCTGAGAACGGAGAGATTTGGTTAATATTACCATCAGCTAGAGGGCCAGTGTGGCTGGGACAGAGTGGGTGAGGTGGAAAACAACGTGAAATGAAATGGTAAAATCAACAGGAATCAGATTCCACAGAACCTAGAAGGCTATACCAACTGCTCTTCAGGTTTAATCAAGAGCAATTGGAAAGTATGAAAAGATTCTAAAGAGTAGAGGCAGTCTCAGAATTCTCTTTGAAAAGATCACTCTGGATGTTATACAAATAACTAATTTCAGGGAGACAAAAAATGAGGCATTTCCATATTTCCCTAGATACAACCTACAAAGACAGGGATGCTTTGTTCTCAGAAAAAGTACTCAAGCATCTGTGATAATGCTTGGTACATGATAGAAGCCCCATAAATATTTGTCTAAAAAGGGAATTAAGGTATATATTTGGTTAAGATCGTATTTCAGCAGTTTCAGCAAAATTTTCATATGTTGGTTTTGAAGTTGACAGTGTAGAGAACCCTAGACCCATACTAGAGAGGCTAGGTGGGAACTGTGACAGCACTTTGTGCTATTGGATGGTGAAAAATCATTGGCTGGAAGAAATCTGTTAAATTACTTTCAACACAATTTTTGCAGTTGATGATTGGCTTGATCTGTCTCTACTTTCTGAAACACATACATTTCAACATGAGACAATATTCTAGTGAAACTTCAGATATTCAGCAGACACTGACAGTGCACATATATTGAAGGTAGGAGCAATTCCCAGCAGCTCAAGTGTATCCCACATCACAGGCAGCTGTCCAGTTAGTCTATGAACTTGAATAGCAGTGTTTAGTTACTTTTCAATCCTAATTCATTAGAAGTTTAAATGTTTCAAAATTAAAACAAACAACAATAGAATATACTTTTATTTACTTTGTGATTTTAAATTTATATATTTTTCAGATTTCTCTCTTTTCTCCTTATTTTTACTTATTTCTTATTTTTCAGCTTTATTGAGGTATGATTGACAAAAAACTACACATATTTATGTTGTGCAATGTGATTTTGTAAACATGCACAATGTAATAAATTAATATATGTATATGTCATGGAATGATTGCTACAATCCGGTTAGTTATGTACATTGCCTCATGTAGTTACCTTTTTGTGTGTGTGAGTGGTGACAACAAATGTTTATTATCTTAGCAAACTTCAAGTAAACAATAGAGGATTGTTAACTATTGTCATCATGCTAACAAATAGATCTCCAGAAACTATTTATCATAAAAATGTGTGCCCTTTGACCAACATCTTTCTATTTCTCTCATGTCCAGGGCCATAGTAACCATTGTTCAACTTTTTCTTTCTATAAATTTTTGATGTTATTATAAATGGGATTGTTTTCTTCATTTCTTTTTTGAACAGTTTATCGTTAGTGTATCAAAATGAAACTGATTTCTGTATATTGATTTTGTATCCTGCAACATAACAAGTTTGTGTGAGTGTGTATGTGAAGTCTTTAGAATTTTCTTTGTATAAGATCATGCCATTTGAAAACAGGAAATTCAAGTTATTCCTTTCCAATTTGGATACATTTATGTGGCTGTAAAGAATTGTTCAAATACTATCCTTAATACAAACTTTTATAATCTATAAATTTTAGGTAATAAATAATTAAATTGTAAGTAATATTTCAACTAAAAATGAGGAAAGTACCTGTCATGGGATGAATTGTTTCCCCTCAAAATTTATATGTTAAAATCCTAAACCTCAGTACATCCAAATGTAGTCTTATTTGCGAAGAGGAGAGATCCTTTAGAGAGGTAATCAAAATAAGATGAGGCCATTAAAGTCAGTTATTTTCAAAGATAAAGGGAAATTTGGTGATAGAATATAGAAACATCACATGGATATGGAGATGGTGAACCACATGAAGGAGAGAGGTCTGGTACAGAGGCTTCCCTCACAGACTTCAGAAGGAACCAGACCTGCCAAGAAACTGATTTTGTATTTCTAGTCTGCAGAACTATAAGTCAATAAATTTTAGTTAAGGCAACCCTAACAAATTAGTATCAATATACTGTATCTGGAAAAGTAGCAACTTAAAGATTTGAACTATTAACTATTATTTGTGTTTTTCTGGTTAAATCTGTCAACACATACTAGTTGCTACTGAGTGCAATACAGAATGGACTTCCCTGGGGACTCAGATGGTAAAGAATTTGCCTTCAGTGCAGGAGACCCGGGTTTGATCTCTGGTTTGGAAAGATCTTCTGGGAAAGAGAATGGCAACCTACTCCAGTATTCTTGCCTGAAGAAGCCCATGGACAGAGGAACTTGGTGGCAAGCTACAGTCCATGGCATCACAGAGTTGGACATGACTGAGTGGCTGACACACACACACAGCATAGAATAGTTCTGCTGTTTACAACGATTAACAAATTGTATTTTAAATTATATTTTAAAGTTGGAAAAGTGTCAGAAAGCAAGAATAGCAATCAGTGTCCAGTCAAGGCCTGTTTCTGACCTTTTATTATTGTTGGAAATATTTTTAAAAAGCAGGATGAATACAGTTTTATATTGAGAAGCTGATTCTTTCCCTGTCTGGTTGTTCAGAATAAATGTTACTGGCAAGGTCACTGGAGCATTAGTTTGAGATGGTGCTAATATATGAATCCTCAGCATGTTGCTTCTTCTCAAACATGTTTCCCACCCCCCCACCATTTAGCTGTTAATACACCCACTTCATCTTCTTTAGAAAGAAATCATTTTCTTCATTAAGACTGAGTCATCACTTTTAAATGTATTTTATTGCAGTCATGAAATTAAAAGAAGCTTACTCCTTGGAAGGAAAGTTATGACCAACCTAGATAGCATATTCAAAAGCAGAGATATTACCTCGCCAACAAAGGTCTGTCTAGTCAAGGCTATGGCTTTTCCAGTAGTCCTCTGCTACTCCCTTCTCCTTTCGCCTTCAATCTTTCCCATCATTGGGATCTTTTCCAATGAGTTGGCTCTTTGCATCAGGTGGCCAAAGTACTGGAGCTTCAGCATCAGTCCTTCCAATGAATATTCAGGACTGATTTCCTTTAAGATTGACTGGTTTGGTCTCCTTGCAGTGCAAGGGATTCTCAAGAGTCTTCAACACCACAGTTCAAAAGCATCAGTTCTTCTGTGCTCAGCATTCTTTATCGTCCAACTCACATCCATACCTGACTACTGGAGAAACTATAACTTTGACTTTACAGATCTTTGTCAGCAAAACGATGTCTCTGCTTTTTAATACACTATCTAGGTCTGTCATAGCTTTCCTTCCTAGGAGCAAGAGTTTTTTGATTTCATGACTATAGTCACCGTCTGCAGTGATATTCAAATATAAAAGTAGCAAATGATGAAGATAATACATGAATTGGGAGATACAAGATATACCAAAACGTTTGGGAAAAGAAAAATACCAGTAAGTGCAAGGGCAAGATGCAAGAAGGTCCTCAGGAAAGGCTTTGTGGGAGAAGGGAGGATTTGGATTTGATATTGGAGAACAGGCTTGATCCGAATTCATGAATAAGAGCTTTCCACTGCAGAGGCGAGAGGAAGAATTAGGAGTTCAGTTGGAATGCCTACAGGATAAAGCTGAGGGTGATGTTGGTGAGAAACAAGAATTATGCGGGCATTTGGAAGAGGAGGACACTTGCATATGCAGGATAATTAGTCCTTCAGGAAACATGAAAGGTAGTATTTTAGCCCATTCAGACCGCAGCAACAGAATACCACAGATGATGCCTTAAAACAGAATTTATTTTTCCCACAGTTTGAAAATCTGAAAGTCATAGGTTAGGGTGCCAGCAAATTCAGTGTCTGATGTGGACACTTCCTGGTTCAAAGATGGTCATCTTCGTGCTGTGTCCTCAAATGGTGGAAGATGTGAGGGAACTCTGTGGCTGCTCTCTTTTATAAGAACACTAACCCCATTCAAAAGGGCTCTGCCTTCATGATCTAATCACCTCCCAATGACGCTACCTCCAAATATCATCACATTGGGGATTAGGTTTCAACATATGAAGCTTGAGGGATGCAACCATTCAGTCTCTAGCAGACAATGAGAGTCAGAAAGAGTTTAATTTTGATGTCATAAGAAAGCGGTAGTTACTTCTGAATTGTATGTGTTTGTGTGTGCATATGTGCAATAAAATGTCCTATAGTCATCCAGGAAGATTGGAATTAACTAAAGAGCTAAGAACAAGAAAAGTTTAGCTGGGAGATTATTTTCATGTCCTCCATCCCATCCTCTATTTTCCACCCTCTGTCTTGCCAGCATGATCATTCTTAGACATAGATTGATTATGCACTTGGCTTCTCAAACTCTGATAATCTACCCCACCTTCAGGGTCAAGTCCAAACTTCTTATCAGTTCATTCAAGATCCATAGTAAACCATGTTCAACATCTTATTGGTCTCATCTCCTAACAACCCTTTCAAACCCAAACACGTGACATAAACCCTATCCCCACCCCACAGGCACACGAAAGTTTTTGCTATTCCTTTAAATAAATTATGAATATTTACAGCCTGGGGTGACACTGCTCTTTCTATTTTCTCTCATATTATCCTATTTATTTTTTTAAGATAGATCTTAAATGTTGACTCTCCTTTTAAACCTTTCCTAATATTGTCCCATTGGGCTTCCCAGGTGGCTCAGTGGTAAAGAATCTATTTGCCAATACAAGTGATGCAAGAGACACAGCTTCAATCCCTGGGTCAGGAAGATTCCCTGGAGAAGGGAATGGCTGCTCACTCCAGTATTCTTGCCTGGGAAAGTCCACTGACAGAGGAACCTGGAGGGTTAAAGTCTAGGGTCACAAAACAGTCAGACAGGATTAGCAACTAAACAACAACAATATTGTCCCAGGCTTCTCTGAAATCGTTTTTTCCTTCCATAACAACTTGTACTTGTAGCATGCAGCTTATTTAAGTTTTATGTTTATATTCCTTCTTCTCACGTTAAATCATGAGTTTCTTGAAGGTCAAGAAAGGTTGCTTCTATAGTGCCTACCAGGGTAGTGGCATATTCTAAGAGTTTAATAAATGGTTGATGCATAATATGTAAAATGTCATGACAAGTGGAAGACACATGTAAACAAAGCACAAGAAAAACTTACATCTTAAACATAAAAGAATAATGTTGCTACACAGAGTAATAGAGGTCATTAGTCAATAGAGGTAGCTTAGAGTAGATGGGCAGTTTAATGTTTTCTTGTTTAATTGGCTATGTCAAGGGGTATTTGAGAAAAAAATAAAATTCTGGTATTTCTGGAACTGCAGAAGTGGTTCTTAAACTAGGAAGAGATATGCATCACTGGACAGGCGTATTTTTAGAGGTGATAACACGGAGACTAGGTATGGACTTTAAAGGAATAAACATGAAGGGAAATGCATATCTGCTTAGAACATGGACCATGTGACATGAGAGGAGCACTGACTTACTGAATCAGGAAATAGTGATCGAGAGAGTAATCTGAGAGGTGAAAAGTGAGTGCTGGTTACTCAGTCATGTCCGATGCTTTGTGACCCCATGGACTGTAGCCTGCCAGGCTCCTCTGTCCATGGGATTCTCCAGGCAAGACTACTGGAGTGGGTTGCCACTTCCTTCTACAGGGGATCTTCCTGACCCGGAGATCAAACCCAGGTCTTCTGAATTACAGATTCTTTACCATCTGAGCCACCAGGGAAGCCTGGTGAGAGGTGGGAGAGAGAATAAGGATGATGTGGCACAGAGGACCTGGACCCTAATACATGCAAGAGGTGATGATCAACACTATCAAATGCCTCTGAGACACCAGGGGAGTTGAATCTGAGAAATAATCAGAAGAGAGTAATTGCTAATTTTGGAGAGAGAGATTTATGTAGTAATTGCTTAGAGGATGTGGAATTCAGATAACAAAGCTGTTGAACAGGAACTGCAATTTTCATAAGTGGATTTAAGTCATGCTCACAGCTTCAAAAATGGGAAAAAAATGTAGTTAACTGTGGTATGCTATCTACACAGTTATTGTTTGGTTTTATTTTTCAGTGCTGCTGCATTCTAAAGGCTGAGTTTGTAACTTCAAGTTTGGTTATGGGAAAACTAGAGCATATTTGATGTTTGGGAACTCCCCAAATAAGATTTTCATTCTCTCATCCATCACTTCTGAAGACTTCAGAGTTAAGAATTCCCTTTATAAATTCTGCTTTCCTTATAGGTAATTCTATGCTCGGACACACTTTCCTTTGCATGATCTCTAAAAGAGTTAGACCCTGTAGGTGAGTTCTGCAGAAATACTGAGAGCAGGTTCCCAAAATAAGGAATACTTGTGCCCTAGGCTGTTAATAGGTATTAAAGGCAGCAAAGCTATCCTAGTGAAATGTATTTTTGAAATGCAGGTTTAAACAAATTTAGATTTTTTTTTTTTTACTGCAGCACTCCTCAGAACCTTACTGTATTCACTGTAACTATTGAAGAAATATGTATCATTACAGTTTCCCAAACACTTTTGACCAAAAAATCATTTTGTCAGAAACTCACTTTGAGGCATACTGCATTAGACATTTTTCATCTAATATTTTCCAATTCCTTTTTCTTCAATCTGTTACATTGTATTCATATGTTGTATAGTGTAGTATAAAAATAGCTCAGTGATTAAAATATATGTGCATAAATCCACCTCCTTTCTTCCTTCCCACTCCCTCCCTTCCCCTTCCTTCCTTGATATGTTCCTCTAATGAAGAGATTGTTTCCATGACCTATGCAGTTTTTATTTAAGTCAATGAATTTTTACCAGTGAGTTAGATAATTAATAACTATATATGGTAAAACATATATACAATAACTCCTGGGAAGCTCCATTCACACAGTCTGTGGGGCTCAGATAGCTAAATTCCCTCATTTTTAGTTTTTAAGTTCTAGAACTGCGGGTTCTAAATTTCTTTGAAAACATCTGAGGTTTCAAGGTACTGGTATGCATCAAATTCTTCAGAAAAACAAGGATATTGAATATGCTTTTAATATTAACACAGCATTGCTGTGATTTTTCTCATGGCTCTTTAATCAGACCTTGACTGCAGTAGATCTCGTCATGTGGATTCATGAGGAGGGCATATGTCCTTAGCAAAGACTTGCTGGAGGACTCTGTATGACATCACCACCACCCACCTTCATTTATGTTCTGGAAAAAGACAAGCTTTACCAAATGTTTTCAATTTTTATTCTGCTTTCATTTCACAGAGATACTTCTCAGGAATGTTCTTATCTCATCCACCAGGACTTTTTTGTTTCTCTGCTTTGTTCGTCTCCCCTTCACTGCTGCTGCTGCTAAGTCGATTCAGTCATGTCTGACTCTGTGCGACCCCCTAGACAGCAGCCCACCAGGCTCCCCCATCCCTGGGATTCTCCAGGCAAGAACCCTGGAGTTGGTTGCCATTTCCTTCTCCAATGCATGGAAGTGAAAAGTGAAAGTGAAGTTACTGAGTCGTGTCCAACTCTCAGCGACCCCATGGACTGCAGCCTACCAGGCTCCTCTGTCCATGGGATTTTCCAGGCAAGAGTACTGGAGTGGGGTGCCATTGCCTTCTCCGGTCTGCCCTTCACTAAAGTTGTACAATCAACCCCTCCCACTCCAAGTCCAAGTGTATGCCCCCTTGGTTACACCGCTCACTTTCACTCCTGCTTTTGCGCAATTCTTTAGTTCCCAGAGGCTGTCACCTTGTTTCATATTGAACTTGCTTATGTTTCCCCTGTTTTTGTTTTACAGACCTCTCTGTGCTAATTCTGAGACATGAATTAGGATTATATTTTTACAGTTTTATAGCCACTACACAGAAACATGGACATTGTCCATTTAAATTATTCAGATTCCTTTTTGTGAAGCCAATCTTTGGTGAAACTTACCTTTCCAAATTCTGAGGTAAATTGACCAGGGATTCCTGTACGCCAGTGGAATTCTGAAATTCTTATGCAAAGGAAAGCAGAAGAGTGCTGGGATGCTGGGGCAGGGACTGTGACAGTTTTCCCTGTGTTGTGATGGAACTTTAATCACAACGTTCAGGACACCTTCTCCAAGAAGCCTTTCCTCTTAAAAAAAAGCCCTGTGCCCCTTCCCTGCTCCCATCATCTCCCCAGAAACAAAAGAAAGACCACCCCCTTCCATAAATGGGCAACTAACTTCAGATAAAGTTACTTAGGCTGAAGTCACAGGATGTTTGAAAATGCCTATTTCGCAAGCATAAAATATTCTTAGTGATTGAGATATAAAAGAGTCAGCTTTAAGTGTTTAATTAAAATCACTGCAAACACTATGCATAATGATTTAGACAAAACTCATGAAGCTGCTTGTTTAATAAATGAGGTTCATCTATAGTAAATGGCTTGGTGCAACCAAAGTGGCTCTAATCAAATTAGGGACAGATGAGTTCTGTAGATGAAGCTTATTTCATTAATTTACTACTGTTTAGGGTTCACAGTCAATGGCCAATTGATATTATTTGTGACAACGCTAAATAAAATAAGTAAAGGAAAATAAGTTGCATGATGTATTGCGGAGATAAATCACACTCCGGCATGTGGGAAGATGGAACCCTGTGGCAGAAGCACTTAGCACACTTCATTTGATTCCCATTCGTCAGCATCAGTGCCGGTGGCTCAAAAAGAATGCAAAGGTAAATGAACACCAAACTCTGATTTACGGAGTTGGAAAACAGTCCTACCTAAATAAATCAAGGTTCCACTCCATTTCAGGCATTGGCTTATTCATAATACAGGGCTTTTACAATCAAACCCACCACTGTAAACAACCCCCCACGAAACATTCACCTGCCACAGGAGAACGGCATGAAACTGTGTGAGCACAGAGAGCTGAAGAGGTTTGGAAAGAATAGCATGTATCAGGTGGATTGAAAAAGGAAAAGGACAGCACATTTTAAAAGATCTTGCTGGTTTAAGCAGTAATGTTGCATTCTGCTCCCATTATTAGGGCAGAAGACAGAAACTATATCAACTTTCAGAAGTGTAGATTTAAAATGTTTAGCCAGGCTGTATTTATACACACAGCTTTGTCAGAACTCCTAGGGAGTCTACCAGGAAGGTCCATTCTAAGATTTTAAAAATTGGACGAGGGCTGACATAAAAGGGGAATGAGAGGAATAAATAAGAGATAAGAGAATCTATTAAACAGCTCTTATTTATAAAATGATTTAATGAATTTTCATTCTAACCTTAGTAGATTGCAACTGCTACTATTTCTAGCTGCTGGAGAAGTTTTCATAGAAGCTAAAGATGATAAGGGACAAAGCTGAACGGTTGCCCCCACAAACATATCTGTTTAGTACATTTAGGTAGCTGCATGACATAAAGATAATTCAATGTTGATTTCTTTTAAGTGAAAATAAGGTTAAAATAAGGAAGGTAATAATTGAAAATAAAAGGAAAGAAAGGCTTAAGATAGTAAGATTTTAGAATCAGAAGGGTCCTTACAGATCATTTAGAACAACAGTCCCCAACCTTTTCAGCACCAGGGGCCACTGTCTTTCCTCTAAGACATCCTTCCATGGACCGGGGATGAGGAGGGTGGTTTGGGGATGATTCAAGCATGTTATACTATTGTGTACTTTATTTCTAATGCCACCACTGATCTGACAGGAGGTACCAGTCCACAGCCCAGAGACTGGGTACCCCTGATTTAGACTAAGTCCAATTACCAAATTTAAAAAAAAAGAGAGAGAGAGATTCCAAGTGGTAAAATGAATGCTTTAGCTGAGGTCCCACCACAGATTAACAGAGCCAGGTTCCAATCTTAGGCTTCTGGCTCTACATTAAATAAATTCTGTTAGATCCATCCAGATCAAGGACTGATCACAGAACTTCAAATTCTTAGAAAGTTTTAAGCAAGTATATATTGAAATCTTTATACCCCACAGGTTTATTGTGATATACCATTAAAATAAATGGAAATGTTCCACCTTCTTACATATCCTGTTAGTGTGCATGCATGTGTGTGTATCACAGACTTATTATTTTCAGTTTTCTGTCTTTTTTATTTACTTTTATTGCATTCAAACTATTTTCAAAGGAAGCATTTAGTGTGGCTTCCAACCTGAAAGTAGCCTCTTGCTAAGATTATTTTAAGCATTGTTGCACTTCAAATGGCTTTTGTTTCCTTCTTTCCTAATTGTCTTCTGAGAAAGAGATGCTAAACTGATTGGTTGTCTATTTAGTGCCAAGTTCCCAGACAGTATGCATGGACTATGTTTCCTCTAATATGCTGCATAGTAACTATTTTGAGAAGCATTGAAAGCCAAGTACAGAGTATCTATCTATATACATATATATATACATAGGCATATATGTGTGTGCATATATACATACATGCATATATACATGTATATATACATATGCATATATATGTGTGTATATATATATGCACATGCATTTTCTTAAAGATAATGTGCTCTTTCACTATTTGTACTACAGATACTGCTTCTGTTATTGAAAGTTANCATATGCATATATATGTGTGTGTATATATATATGCACATGCATTTTCTTAAAGATAATGTGCTCTTTCACTATTTGTACTACAGATACTGCTTCTGTTATTGAAAGTTAATATTTTATCCCTAGTTGCATAGATATTACAAATTACTAAACCCACAAAATCATGCTACCTGAAGTTAGGATTACCCATCACTGAGGTTTGAATAGGTATTTACCTAAGAGCAACATTTTCAGTAGGAAATAAGGTTTCAGAAGGAAAGCAGAAACAGGTTTTCATTTTATTACAATTGAAATTGCCCTTCTTTTTGCTAATGATTGAATAAATCAGAATTTCAGTCGTGTATTCTCAGCATTTTCTTCTATTTATTCCATCTGTTATTGGAAAGCACCAGCATCTTAAGAAATAACCCACTTTATAGTCAAAAAGTATAGTCTGCAAATTTAAGCTGTTTATTGTGGGATAAAAATAGCCATAAAGCAAACAAGCTCTCCTTGAATATTTGTGCCCCTGGTTGGAGAGCTCTTCCATACCCTTGAAGGCTTTTGGCTATAAACCATGCTGAAAAACAATTTCTCACTGTCCTAGCGCACATGTAGTAGCTGTTTCTCTCATTCTGATTAGCTTGACTTCAGGTTTGCCCGGGGATTATATAAACTAGCTCACTTCCAAAACCCTTTTCAGGAAGAAAAAAGTCTCTCTTGCCTTTTGTAGTTTTCAGTACTAGCCATTGACACCCAAGCGGGGGATTTTACTTAGCCAGAACTGAACACAGAAATAAAACCCCAAAGAACATGAAGGCTTCCTATGGCACTGCTGGGAAATAAGATTCTGGACCATTCCTCCCAGTTCATGTTTTGCCTACCTGTTACAAGCCATTTATTTTTATAACACCTGTAATGAAAGTGACCTATAGCAAGGGTTTTACCAGGGTTGTAGTGAACTAAGGAAAGAAAAAGAATCTTGCTATTATAATGGTTTAAATAACTATCAAGTAAAGGAATAAGAGAAATACATTTTCACAAGTAAAAATGTCATTTAAAAACTTTAAAGCAAAATAAGACACAAGAATAAAACCTAATTGAGCACTCTTTTCAACTAAAATTTATTCAACAAAAATGTGTTCGACCCTAGCCACCTACTAGCTTCACTTCTATCCTTGTCTATTTATTGCCTAAATGCTACCACTGCTAAAAATATCTGTGCTTCAAAGTTTATAGTTTTGTAACTTAATAAATCCACTGACTTATGTTAAATATTTCTGCCAAATTTACAATTATTAAACATGTTAGTATTCTGTATGACAGAGAGCCTGGCAAAACACATTTTTTTTCCTTATATTTATCTGATACTTGAAGCTTAAGGGAATTTTCTAAGTTTTCCTTCCAAACATACTTGCAGATTATTTCCTTGTTTGCAAGGGAATGGAATTTACCATCACTTGAGAGAATTCTGAAGTCAAACTGTGAAATTGAACAAAATTTTCATCAGAAAAAAATTGAATTTAAAAAACATGTGTTTCCCCTTTGGTAACAGGAGGATGAGAGGTAGAGAGGAAGTAGAATTGAAAAGTCTAAGCCTTCATGATTCTTTCCTGTGGAACTCTCCGGCAGCAAGGCAAAGAAAGAGAAGAATGCCAGCTGCAATGCCCAGAGCAAAAGCTTTATGAGAGTGAGTGATAGAACTCCGAGAAGCAAACCAGGTGTCCACCTCCTTGATCTTAACACACAACATTTGTATATACAACAGAAAAGGAAAGACAAGCCAAGAAAGGACAGCTCACTGAGGAAAATGGGGAAAAGCATAAAGAATCTTAAGAGGCCACTGAGCCTCCTGGTGAATTAATACAGACTTGTAGAGCAACATGTCCAAGATCACATTTTTCATAAAGGATATGGCATAATTAGCTATTTCCTTTAATCACATAAGCCCAGCCCAATGGATGCATTTTCTGTGATAACAATAGCTTAAGCTTTTATAGTATTTTGCATCATCTTATTTGATCTTATCTAATCCACAGAATGAGTCTGTAAAACAGGTTACAATTATTCAAGAAAAACTTAATGCTCAGAGAGGTTAAATCACTTCCTCACCGGACAGAATCACTCCAATTTTTTGTGCCACTGAACCAAGCAAATTTCAACTAAGAAGCAAAATGCCACAGCCCCATCATTCTTAAGAAAGATAAATAAGAGTTACCTAGCTTGCAATGAAGGGAATGTCTTTTGCAAGAATTGATATTATGAACTTTAATATATGGGAAAATTTAGGAGGCGTTCTCTTTCTCGCACTCCTGCTCTCAGGAGACAGCTCAGTGGTCTTTGTCATATAAATATGCAGTAACTTTCATGTCCCACAGCTCAAACCTACTATTCATGAGTATCCTTTCACTCTTGGGTGCCACCATTAAACTGTAGATCTTAAATCCTCTTGTGAGAGAAAAATAAACAATATCACCATCATTACCATAAAAGACATTTAGTGAGGCTCAGTGTGTGCACCTGTTGTTGTTCTGCAGAGTGGGTTACCAGACGTGGTGCTTGTCCACTGGGATCTTAAAGACAAAAGAAGGCCACCTAAAAGACACACAGACAACTAAACAAGCAATGAGACTTGTACGCACGCACATATGTGCTAATTCCTATTTGCATATGGAAATGTCGACTTTGTAGATTCAAGTTAATGATGTTTTGCTTTTGTCAATCCATTATGAGCTGTCAGCTATTAAAATCTGGCCCCCAAGTGGTGTCTCAGCACAGCGGCTTGCCCGATCCTGCTGTTCTATTGTGTAGGTTAAGATCTCAGAGCTTCTACTGAGCTTTAGGGAATTCTTAGCTTGTAAAGACTGTGCATTCAGGGTCATTGATGTTTCAAGAAACGGTTCAGCCAAACATCAATTTTTGCCTTAATTTTTTTTTCTTTTTAATGAAATCGGGTCATTTCTGGAAAGGAGATGGACTTAGAACCTGTCACACAGAATGAAGTAGGTCAGAAAGAGAAGAACAAATATCATATATTAATGCATGTACATGGAATCTAGAAAAATGGTACAGAGGAACCTATTTGCAAGGCAGAAAAAGAGATGCAGACACAGTAGGTGGATATATGGACATGGGGAGGGGAGAGGGGATGAACTGGGGAATTGAGATTGACATATGTGCACGTGCATACTTTGCTCAGTCTGTCTCTTTGCAACCCCATAGATTGTAGCCCACCAGAATCTTCTGTGTATCGACTTTTCCAGGCACAAATACTGTAGTGGGTTGCTGTTTCTTACTTCAGAGGATCTTCTCAACCAAGGGATCAAACCCCCATCTCTTGTGTTCTTGTATTAGCAGGGGGATTTTTATCACTGTGTCACCTAGGAAGCCCACACATGTGCATGCACTACCATGCATGCACTAAACAGCTAGTGAAAACATGTAGTATGGCATGAAAAGCTCAGGCTAGTGCTCTGTAATGAGCCAGGTGGATGGGATGGCTAGGAGTGGTAGGGAGGCCCCAGATGGAGGGAATATATGAATATATACAGCAGATTCACTTCATTGTACAGCAAAAACAAACACAACATTATCTTAAAAAAAACAAAAACGAACAACAGGCACATTAAATCATCCACTGGCCTCTTCTCATAAGTTAGAATTTCAAGAAATTTTTTGAACTGAAAATGAAAATTCAGTTTAGTTCAGTTCGGTCACTCAGTCGAGTCTGACTCTGTGACACCATAAATCACAGCATGCCAGGCCTCCCTGATCATCACCAACTCCCAGAGTTTGCTCCAACTCATGTTCATTGAGTCGGTGATGCCAACCAGCATTCTCATCTTCTGTCGTCCCCTGCTCCTCTTACCTCCAATCCCTGCCAGCATCAGGGTCTTTTCCAATGAGTCAAATCTTCACATGAGGTGGCCAAAGTATTGGAGTTTCAGCTTAAGTATCTATTAGTCCTTCCAATGAACACCCAGGACTGATCTCCTTTAGGATGGACTGGTTGGATCTCCTTGCAGTCCAAGGGACTCTCAAGAGACTTCTCCAACACCACAGCTCAAAAGCATCAATTCTTCAGTGCTCAGCTTTCTTCACAGTCCAACTCTCACATCCATACAAGACCACTGGAAAAACCATAGCCTTGACTAGATGGACCTTTGTTGGCAAAGTAATGTCTCCATTTTTGAATATGCTATCTATGTTGGTCATAACTTTCCTTCCAAGGAGTAAGCATCTTTTAATTCCATGGCAGCAATCACCTCTGCAGTGATTTTGGAGCCCAAAAAAGAAAGTCTGACCCTGTTTCCCCTTCTATTTCCCATGAAGTGATGGGACCAGATGCCATGATCTTTGTTTTCTGAATGTTGAGCTTTAGGCCAACTTTTTCACTCTCCTCTTTCACTTTCATCAAGAGGCTTTTTAGTTCCTCTTCACTTTCTGCCATAAGGGTGGTATCATCTGCATATCTGAGGTTATTGATATATCTCCCAGTAATCTTGATTCCAGCTTGTGCTACTTCCAGCCCAGCGTTTCTCATGATGTACTCTGCATATAAGGTAAATAAGCAGGGTGACAATATACAGCCTTGACGTACACCTTTTCCTATTTGCAACCAGTCTGTTGTTCCATGTCCAGTTCTAACAGTTGCTTCCTGACCTGCATATAGGTTTCTCAAGAGGCAGGTCAGGTGGTCTGGTATTCCCATCTCTTTCAGAATTTTCCACAGTTTATTGTGATCCACACAGTCAAAGGCTTTGGCATAGTCAATAAAGCAGAAATAGATGTTTTCCTGGAACTCTCTTGCTTTTTCGATGATCCAGCAGATGTTGGCAATTTGATCTCTGGTCCCTCTGCCTTTTCTAAAACCAGCTTAAGCCAGAAAGAAAAACACCAATACAGTATACTAACGCATATATATGGAATTTAGAAAGATGGTGATGATGACCCTGTATGCGAGACAACAAAAGAGACTCAGACCTATAGAGTGAACTTTTGGACTATGGGGGAGAGGGAGAGGGTGGGATGAGATGGGAGAGTGGCATTGAAACATGTATACTATCATGTAAGAAATGAATCACCAGTCTATGTCCGATGCAGGATGCAGGATGCTTCGGGCTGGTGCATGGGGAGGACCCAGAGAGATGTTATGGGGTGGGAGGTGGGAGGGGATTCATGTTTGGGAACACATGTACACTCGTGGTGAATTCATGTCAATGTTCGGCAAAACCAATACAGTATTGTAAAGTAAACTAAAGTTAAAATAAAAATTAAAAAAATAAAATAAAATAAAAGCAGCTTAAACATCTGGAAGTTAACTGTTCACGTTTTGCTGAAGCCCGGCTTGGAGAATTTTGAACATTACTTTGCTATCATGTGAGATGAGTGCAATTGTGTGGTAGCTTGAGCATTCTTTGGTATTGCCTTTCTTTGAGATTGGAATGAAAACTGGCCTTTTCCAGTCCTGTGGCCACTGATGAGTTTTCCACATTTGCTGGCATATTGAGTGCAGCACTTTCACAACATCATCTTTCAGGATTTGAAATAGCCCAACTGGAATTCCATCACCTCCACTATCTTTGTTCACAGTGATGCTTTCTAAGGCCCACTTGACTTCACATTCCAGGATGTCTGGCTCTAGGTGAGTGTGAGTGATCACACTTCATGATTATCTGGGTCGTGATTATCATTTTTGTACAGTTCTGTGTATTCTTGCCACTTCTTCTTAATATCTTCTGCTTCTGTTAAGTCCATACCATTTCTGTCCTTTATTGAGCCCACCTTTGCATGAAATATTCCCTTGGTATCTCTAATTTTCTTGAAGAGATGTCTAGTTTTTTCCATTCTGTTGTTTTCCTCTATTTCCTTGCATTGATAGCTGAGGAAGGCTTTCTTATCTCTCCTTGCTATTCTTTAGAACTCTGCATTCAGATGCTTATATCTTTCCTTTTCTCCTTTGCTTTTCACTTCTCTTCTTTTCGCAGCTGTTTCTACATCCACCTCAGACAGCCATTTTGCTTTTTTGCATTTCTTTTCCATGGGGATGGTCATGATCCCTGTCTCCTGTACAATGTCACAAACCTTCATCCATAGTTCATCAGGCACTGTGTCTATCATATCTAGTCGCTTAAATCTATTTCTCACTTCCACTGTATAATCATAAGGGATTTGATTTAGGTCATACCTGAATGGTCTAGTGGTTTTCCCTACTTTCTTCAATTTAAGTCTGAATTTGGCAATAAGGATTTCATGATCTGAGCCACAGTCAGCTGCCGGTCTTGTTTTGGCTGACTGTATAGAGCTTCTCCATTTTTGGCTGCAAAGAATATAATCAGTCTGGTTTTGGTGTTGACCATCTTGTGATGTCCTTGTGTAGTCTTCTCTTGTGTTGTTGGCAGAGGGTGTTTGCTATGACCAGTGCATTCTCTTGGCAAAACTCTATTAACTTTTTCCCTGCTTCATTCAGTACTCCAAGGCCAATTTGTCTATTACTCCAGGTGTTTCTTGACTTCCTACTTTTGCATTCCAGTCCTCTATAATGAAAAGGACATCTTTTTTGGGTGTTTGTTCTAAAAGATCTTGTAGGTCTTCATAGAACCATTCAACTTCAGCTTCTTCAGCCTTACTGTTTGGGGCATAGGCTTGGATCACCGTGATATTGTATGGTTTGCCTTGGAAACGAAGAGATCATTCTGTCGTTTTTGAGATTGCATCCAAGTACTGCATTTCCGACTCTTTTGTTGACCATGATGGCTACTCCATTTCTTCTAAGGGATTCCTGCCCACAATAGTAGATATAATGGTCATCTGAGTTAAATTCACCCATTCCAGCCCATATTAGTTCACTGATTCCTACAATGTCAACGTTCACTCTTGTCATCTCCTGTTTGACCACTTCGAATTTGCCTCGATTGATGGACCTAACATTCCAGGTTCCTATGCAATATTGCTCTTTCTAGCTTCAGACCATGCTTCTATCACCAGTCACATCCACAACTGGGTATTGCTTTTGCTTTGGCTCCATCTCTTCTTTCTTTGTGGAGTTATTTTTCCACTGATCTCCAGTAGCATATTGGGCACTTACTTACCTGGGGAGTTTCTATTTCAGTATCCTCTCATTTTGGCTTGCCATTCCCTTCTCCAGTGGACCACATTCTGTCAGATCTTTCCCCCATGACCTGCCTGTCCTGGGTGGCCCCACACGGCATGGCTTGGTTCCATTGAGTTAGACAAGGCTGTGGTCCATGTGATCAGTTGGCTAGTTTTCTGTGATTATGGTTTCAGTGTGTCTGCCCTCTGATGCCCTCTCGCAACAGCTACCATCTTACTTAGGTTTCTCTTACCTTGGATGTGAGCTATTTCTTAACAACTGCTCCAGCAAAGTGAAGCCGCTGCTCCCTACCTTGGACGAGGTCGCTCCTCCTGACCTTGAATGTGGAGGAGCTCCTCTCAGCCCTCCTGTGCTGGCACAGCCGCCGCTCCTTGGACAGGGGGTAGCTCCTCTTGGCCGCTCCTGCGCTGTTGCAGCCTGGCACTCTCGGTCACTGCCCCTGATCTTGGGCATGGGGTAGCTCCTCTTGGCCGCACTTCTGTTTGGTCTGTCGCAGCCACTGCACCTCTGAAAATGAAGAGTAACCAATTTCTATTTTGAACTCCGGTAGAAGACTTCAGATAGCATGTAGCAGCCTTATCCTTATTTTTCACTCCTCAGTGCTACAGGAAGCATTATCCCTATCTTAGGAATCCTCAAATCATATTAAAAATGGGTTATGCTTCACAGCATCATTTGATGCATAAATATGTTATTGTTGAGCTGCTAAGTCATGTCTGACTGTTTGCGACCCCATGGACTGTAGCACACCAGGCTCCTCTGTACTCTACTACCTCCCAGAGTTTGCTCAAACTCATGTTCTTTGAGTGGGTGATGCCATCCTACTGTCTGGTCCTCTGTCGTCCCCCTCTCCTCCTGCCTTAATCTTTTCCAGCATCAGGGCCTTTTCTAATGAGTCAGCTCTTCAGCATCAGGTGGCCAAAGTATTGGAGCTTCAGCCTCAACATCAGTCCTTCCAGTGAATGTTCAGGACTGATTTCCTTTAGGTTGGCTGGTGTGATCCTCTGGTACTCTAAGGGAGTCTTCTTCAAAACCACAACTTGAAAGCATCAATTTTTCAGCACTCAGCCTTCTTTATGGTCCAACTCTCACATCCATAGATGACTACTAGAAAACTCATATCTTTGACTATAGGGACCTTTGTTGACAAGGTGATATCTCTGCATTTTAATATGCTGTCTAGGTTTTTCATAGCTTTCCTTCCAAGGAGAAAGCATCTTTTAATTTTAGTTTAAAAAAACAGGAGGATTGTCAGTTTTTACCATGTTCAATAACTAATCATCTTTTTTTTCCCCCAGTATGGTACTTTTTCTAGAAAATGGGCCAGGGTGGTACATATGCATAATCTCATGTAATATTCAGCATATTCAGCATTGTCGCATGCATTAGTGACTGTTTTACCTCCCTTCCCCCACCAGACTGATAAGGAAACTGAGTTGGCAAATACCACACAATGAATAAGAATCTGAGGCAGTGTTCAAACTACAATTTATCTGATTCCAAACTTATGTATTTATCTCTACCTGTCTGTTTATTCTGTATTATAGTTCTAAAAGGGTGCATCTTAAATGATATCTTAAGATTTTCTTATTTTCAGGTTTCTTCCCTTGAGAGAAAATGTACCTCTTTAGAGAGGCATTGGGTATTGAGTACTATGAGGGCAGAGTGTGATAGATGGTAGACATTCCACCCTGACTACTTGACATTCTTTCAGCCTCTTCTTCGCTAGCGTCTGCTGCACCATTCAGTCGCATGTAGGCTCTGACCGGACTTGGATAGGGGAACCTACCTTGCTTTATTTATACACCATGAGGCTACTCTGTTGCTGCAACATGATTGTTTCCCTGTGCCAGTCACACCTCTGCAACTGGGCAGTGTGGGGGCGTTCCTGCCAATGAGGTCTCACACAACAATTGGAGAAATGGAACCCATGAATAACATCACTTCCCTTTTCAAGGGAACAATTCTAAGACACGTTTCATTGGCCCCCTTAGGAAATCTGGCAGGATGGAACACCATTTGCCCATGGCGATGATCTATCCAATCACCTTTGGTTGGTCTTTCTTCCTCTTTATTTCACTCCACTGTTTCTCACTCGTAATCCTTGAGAGTATGTCCCCAATAATCTTCCTGTGAGTTCTTTTCCTAAGTCTTTCATTTGGTGTACTTTAAGCTAAAACACTGTTATTGTGCTTTATTCATTATTATTTGTTCCTCTCCTAATAATACATCTGGCAGAGCATATATACAGTGATGATAGAACTATTTTTTTTTAACATTGTCTACTAAGAGCTGAGGTTAAAGGGAGTTAAGAAATTGTTATTTTTTCACATTTGAGAAACGATAATGATGCTTAGTTGTTGCCATGGATGTGTTGCCTTGGAGGCTGGGGAAATCAAACGAGGTTGAATCCATTATGACCATTTCTAGGGGAGTTAAGTGGGCACACACATCGAGAAAAAGTAACTTCTAATGCCCTTGATACTAAGATTAATATATGTGGCACTATTGTTTTCAAATTTTAAAAGCCACATTCCTATTACTAACATTTGTAAAACAGTTTCTTGAATACTCATTCTTTTATACCCTACCTCAAAGTGAGCTCTTTAGTAAATTCCTTGCTTTTGCTGATATAGATAATCATTTCTGAATAATTAGATAGCTCATATTCTAAATTAAAATAAGTCCAGCTTATTGGTCTATATCCAATTTATCAGATAGATATCAGTCTTTAAAAATAGAATCATAATTAGGATTAATTAAAACAATTTAAGAAGATCTTGTAAGGCAAGCCACACACTGAAGAGCACTTGAAATTGAACCCTTTCTCCTTGTTACTTCCTGATCAATGTTTCAACGCCTGTGGGCTTTCTGGCAATAACATGTTCTAGTGTGAAGGATTACAACTGGACTCCCTTCAAGAGCAATAAATCCACTTAAAAATATGTAAATGTGTTTCACTTACCATTGACCTGGAGGTGAAAAGTTCTATATCAAATTACTAACAGCCTGAGATACCCATTCTCCTATTCTGATACTAATTAAAATGAGCTGAGAAATGAGCTATATAAGATTGTTCATTTGTATTACAGTGAAAATGTAAGGAAGATTTACTAAGTGTTACTTGCCTCACAAAGCTGTAACTGCAGGAAAACAAAAAGAGACCTTGATGTTCCTTCTAAACAATACATGTTTTTATGAACTTATCGCCCTCTCCCTTTTTAAAAATTCTTATTACTATAAACTAAGAACTTATTACCTTAAATCAATCTTTTGTAAAAGCCTTCTAATTGAATTTCCTGAGACTTGGAATTTTTTTCATGCATCTTTACCCTCCCAGACTAACAATCCTAAATCTTGTGTAACACATACCATAACTCTGTCCCTAAAGTGGCTGTAAGAAAAAAAGTGAGACAGCTCAGTTGTGTCAGACTCTTTGCGATCCCATGGACTGTAGCCTACCAGGCTCCTCCATCCATGGAATTTCCCAGGCAATAGTACTGGAGTGGGTCGTCATTTCCTTCTCCAGGGGACCTTCCTGATCCAGGGATCGAACTCGGGTCTCCTGCATTACAGGCAGACACTTTACCATCTGAGCCACCAAGTGGCTGTGGTTGACACTTAAACAGAGTAGGAAATTCAAACGTTTTAATGTAAGCATTCTGGTTATCTTGCCAAATGTCTATCCCATACCTAAAATGATTGCTTGGAGAGGCAAATAAAAACTCTACTACAATAAAATGCCTTCTAAGTTTATTGTATCATAAGAGTCAGTCACATTTCTATCTATTTTCCTGGTCTACTGAAAGCTCTATATCAGAAAACATCTTTTTCGCAGTGTTTTTTTTTTTTTCCCCCATATATGCTGAATACCCAAACATTCTTTTATTAATTGGATGGGCAATTATGTTTCAGAGTGTTGTTTAGATATTACCCCACACATCTTATTTTTCATAGATAATGATTTTAATGAGTAAATTGACACATTTCAGATATGGTAATATTGAAAATCTATAGTATCCAAAGTAACATGGACAAATTAAAACCCAACCTTTTCCCTGATTCAAGGCCATGCTTAGGTTGTGCGGATGGTACCTTACAACACTCTAAAAGCCTCAGCCACATTGCAGTGGATCTGAATAATGGCCCCTATCCTCAGAAGTGATATAGAGTGACACTTGCCCAGCAATTCTTGGCAGCCCTGCTGACCTTTACTAATCTTAAAGGTTTGGACAAGTTCTTTAGCCTCCTCACTTATAAATAAGGGGCAGCATGCTTCTGAAAGATTGTTGAGGATAAAATCACATTTTATTCCTTCCCCAAACCACTTGCAATTATGAATTTGGTTAGTAATAATTCCTGGTGGCTCAGACAGTAAAAGTGTCTACCTACAATGTGGGAAACCCGGGATTGATCCCTGGGTCAGGAAGATCTCCTGGAGAAGGAAATGGCAACCCACTCCAGTACTGTTGCCTGGAAAATCACATGGACAGAGGAGCCTAGTAGGCTACAGTCCATGGGGTTGCAAAGAGTCAGACATGACTGAGCAACTTCACTTTCACTTTCACTTTTTCCTCCCCACTACAGTATATATCCTTCATAAATGTAGGGAGTATATCTATTTTTGCTACTCCTTTTTGTCAGTGTGTTTTGTTGTGTGCTAGCTCTCAAAAAAGTATTTGACAAGGCTCAGTGGTAAAGAACCTGCTTGCCAATGCAGGAGATGTGAGTTCTCCTAAAAATCCCTGTTAGGAAGATCCTCTGGAGAAGAAAATGGCAACCCACTTCAGTATTCTTGCCTGAGAAAATCCCATGGACAGAGAAGCCTGGCGGGCTACAGTCCATGAGATCACAAAAGAGTCAGACACAACTTAGCAACTAAACACCACCACAAAGGAATGAGTAAATGAATGTATAAATTAAGCCATAAAAATTACCTAACACCTAAGTGGAGATAAACAAATGTTGGTATATTCTCTTATCTTCCTTTTATTGTTTAATGAAGATGAAAGTATGTAAGTAGATATCAACAGCATTGAAAATGTTTATAACTATTTTAATCTATGTATATGCTTCTTTAGTGTCCTAGGAAAATATAATAGGAAGATAGGATTAGATGTCTGAAGATCAAAATAACATGTACTGGGCTTTCAAAGCATTGACTTTGGAATTGATTTGAGTTTTTGAGACCATGCACTTAAGAGTGTGTAATTGAGGCAGTCTGAACTCCATTGTAATTAATAACAGAGGTAGCCATTCCATATCCCATAGTTTGATGTCAGGAGAAATACAACATTTTGCCACTGTGGCTCCATAGAACTCCAAGACCTTGTGAGCTGAATCACAGTGCTACTATTTCAAAAGGCTTACATTTCCCTACTTCATCAAAAAACAAAGCAAAGCAAAATATAACAGAAAAGTATCAACATATATACACTAATACAATTTTATATTTTTCATCTCAAATTTTTTTCTTAACTCTTTGTTGCTTTTTATTATCATCTGTATAAATTCTAGGGTGGTAACTAATGTATCAAAATAATATATACATATAATTAAATGAATATACATCAGATGTATTTATGTCTCATTTTACAATGTAATAAGTCCAAGTCCAAGTCCTAGGTGTTCTGCCACCTGACCAAGTTGAGAAGCAGTACCAAAAATGAATTGTGTTTGTTATTGCAGTTACAAATGCTCTTTATTTTTAATGCCAACTAGCCTGGATAGTCAGGTACAGGATTTAGGAAGATTATCAACAGATTGATGAGGCAACCCATATACACAAAACAAATAACTACAAACAGTAATACTAACTGTCAGTGAACTGCAGAGGACAGTATCAGAATTTGACAATAACAGCATTATCGGGTAAGGTAACCAGGAAGAGCATTCTGAAGATGGGTTTAAACTGTGCTCTTTTAGCTAGGGAACATAGTTCTTTTGATGGGGATAAGAGAAGAAAAGCTCAGAAGAAAATAAAGCATAATTTCATTATAGTGGATTGTTAATTTATGAAGAATTATTACATATCAGCTCAATGGAAACATATTGATAAATGGGTTTTGAGAGTGCCACTTCACAATTTCAAGTTATTAAATAGTAAATTTTCTGTTTACTGCAGAGTACATACAAATCACGAGATCTGAAGTAATAAATCTTTAATGAGGGGCATTACTTTCTTCCCTTTTCTGATAGTATCCTGATTTTCTCTGCTGTGTCTTTTGCACCTCCAACTGACCCCATCTAGAAGGGAAGGCTAATCCCTAATTAAATTAAGCCAATTAGCATACCTTCCTTCTTTGGCAACAATGATTGATTTGAGAGATAGACAGATGACTCAAGTCAGCCTTATCATGACCAATAAAAATTCCATACATTTTGAGTGAATAATATTGGTGAAGCAGATTTTCTTTTGCTGGGCATAAGCCAAGAAGTATGTTTCCTCAAAGCTTTGGAATCATAGAGGGGAATGACCAACACTGAAATTGTAAGTCTAAGAAACAGAAGGAGAAAAAAAAATAGGGTCTAACTACACCATTTAAACACAAGATCAAGTTTATTGGACTTCAGATCTACTCTTGGACTGGGCAGTTATGTGACTCAATAAATTTGCCCTAGTCTTCCTTTCTCCTTTTTATGAAAAATCTCATTTGACCCACCATCCTCAATCATCAGGAACTTTTCTGCCTTTATTTGAAGGGCTTTTATCTTTCCCAGACTTGTATCAAATTTATACTAGGTATTACAGTTTTTGGTGTATATAGATTTCTTTTTTTCTTCTACTGCTGTATACTGCTAGTTTGTGAAGGCAGTTTATATATATATATTTTAATTTGTTTTTCTCTTTCTTCAGCTAGCATTGTGTCTCAAAACAGTGATCCATTGACAAACAGAATAATATGGTGGCTAAAACGCTTTGAAAGCAAAGCTTATTGGTTGCAGTTCTGCTTGTGATATTTATCTGTGTAAGTTTGAGTAGGTTATCCAACTTCTCTGAGCCTCTTGTTCTATCAGAAAAATGAGAATAGTAGAACCAACCTCACAAAGTTATTGTGAAAAATACATGATAAAGTACTTAGTATAGCCTGGTAGCAAAAGGTAAGGCTTTTTTTTTTTTTGGGCTTTTTGTTTTTGTTGTAGTTGTTGTTTTTGCATTATTGAGACTTGAGATCAGTAAATTAAATGGATAGATTAAAAAAAAACAAAACTAGAAGTTCACAATCAGGAGAATGATTACCTTATTTGTTAGGAGATAAAAATGATAAAACCTGAGAAAAATATTGGAAAATCTCCTGATCTAAACTAATCAGATGCCAAATACTTCAACAATTCCTCAAGTAAATGAGGCAGAGACAAAGACAGCAAAATAACCAACGGTAAATGTATTTACTGTAGTTTTATAAAATAAGGTTAACTGAGAAAAATATCTTGGGAGAATGGTTCTGACCTTTGGGGATGAAGAGAAAAGCAGATTAGGAAATGTTTAGCAAGATAATAGAATATACAAATGGTAGAACATTGCTCAAGAGGATCTGAAATTACACTTAGGCTGGAATAATAACAGAGTAAAACAGTACATGTTGCTGGAAGTGGTAGAGAGCTGTCTTTTTCATGCATTTATGGAGAAGCCAACACATTTAGAGGCTATTTTGGAGTAAGTCCTAAGAATTAAACCAACTATGATGAATTACACAGAATTGGGCAAACAGCTAGTTTTTAATGTTCACAATATCAATTTTTGGAATCATCCTGGGCTAGAGAAGCCAAGCTTTAAGAAAGATTTTAGATTTTTTGTTTTAAAACCAGACTTTGAAGAGTTGTATAAAATTAAAATGTGACTGAAATAAGTATCTGTCAACAAAATTCAACACTGGAAGTGTGTGAAGTTTTGAAGGATCACTAGAAAGGGTTAGATCAGTGTCCTCTTTTACCAACTCTTTCCCCTTCTTGCATTTTGGCTTAAATTAAATGGAAGTTACACAATGGTAAATCAATATTTTGTTGTTCCAACATTACGTTCACCTTGGGTACACAATATTCATGCAATTCTAGTGGGAGAGTCTTTTGAAGGGGAGTTGAGAACAGCTGAAAGAAATGTTGAGACTGTTCAGAAAGAGTAACCTCTCAGCACAGTGTTGTCTTTCTAAGTAGAAGTCAAAAAATGTGAAAAACAGAGGCCTTTATTGAAGCTGACACTGTATGGCTTTAATTTACGTCTTAAGCCTGAGAGAATTCCTGCCTTAAAGCCATAAATGCTCAGAAGCTTTGTAAGAATGAAACATTTTAAAAGAGCGGTGTACTCCTGTCTGCAGGTCGCATTCCAGGTATCACCCAAGGTCAGTGACTCATTCCCCTCTCCCACCCCAGATGTGTTATACTGCCAGATCTCCCACAGGCATTCTTGGAAACAAGGATATGTAGAAGGTAGGTTAAGGGTTTCAGTTTCTGAAATAGCAATCAAGTCCAGGGGAATATTTTCAAGTCGTTTAAGAAATTCTATTAAGTCATCCCTTTACAAAATACTTCGCATTCATATATTCATCTTTCCATTTATTCAATCAGTCAGCAACTATATCTTGAGCAATTTCTATAACCTCTACACCTTTATCATTCCCATAACTGAAATTTCACCTAAGAATTCATTATTTGGAATCCCATTTAATTGTGACACTGTGTGTGTGCTAAGTCACTGCAGTAGTGTCTGACTCTTTGCAACCCTATGGACTGTAGCCGGCCAGGCTCCCCAGTCCATAATATTTTCCAAGTAAGAATACTGGAGTGGGTTGCCATGTTCTCCTCCAGGGAATCTTCCTGACCCAGGGATGGAACCTGTGTCTCTTACATCTCCTGCACTGACAGGCAGGCTCTTTACAAATAGCGTTACCTGGGACGCTCTTAATCCTCAATAAAAGTCACTCAGTCATGTCCGACTCTTTGTGGCCCCATGGACTGTAGCCTACCAGGCTCCTTTGTCCATGGGATTTTCCAGGCAAGAGTATGGGGTGGGTTGCCATTTCCTTCTCCAGGGGATCTTCCTGACCCAGGGATCAAACCTGGGTCTCCAGCATTGCAGACAGATGCTTTACCATCTGAGCCACCAGGGAAGCCCCTAATCCTCAATAGTCTTCCTTAAAATAAAATAGCAGTGAAAAAGCATCTTATTAGTAGATGCTTATTTTTCAATAATAGCTAGTTCCGAATGAGTCAGTGTAGAAGGAAATTCTTTCTTAAAGAGCCTATACTCAATTATCATAGTGTAAGGTGAGTTTTTGGATGAGACATGATGATTTGTTGGCTTGATCACAATAACATTCCTTAATGTTATTATTTGCTTGAGGATGCTGAGATGCATGATTACCCATCATAGGCTGGCTAAAGTCATATTTGTAAAGGTGAAATGAATAAAGGAGAAACATGATTCATGTGATTAGCTCAACAGAGAATTTGCAAAAATGGACAAAGAGAAGATGAATATCAAGTGACAGAAAAGTAGAATTGAGGATGCCAAACCCAACACTGCTTATTTTAACATCTTACTTACAATTTGCTCCATTCAAGACCTCAAGAATGAAAACTTGTAGGAAGAAGAAAATAAGTAAAATCCTTTTCATATATCATTTCATTTATATTCTGTAATGTCTCTTTGATGATGGTGCCAATACAAAGACTCTGGAAATTTTAATGGTGAAAATATGGACCCCAAGTCCTTAACACTTGATCCAGCCACCAACTGTTTACCCTTACTTGGCTCCTAAAGGCTCAAAGGGCAAAGTTTACTATAAGAAGAGAAACACATTTTATTTATAGCTCATCTATCTGGCCCATACCTGTACTAAGCATACTGCCTTTATGGGAGTTGAACCAAATAAGGTTTCTAAAGATTCTACTCCATATATTTTCTATTTATCTTTTATCTAGTTCTCATTTTCAATATGTGGGTGGGGATCCCAAATGCTCCCTGCTGACTTTGTCACATAAGCCACAGCAAATATACAGCTGGAAAGAAGATGTGGTCCAAATCTATTATGAGGGCTTCCCAGGTGGCACTAGTGGTAAAAAACCTGACTGCCAATGCAGGAGACGTAAGAGATGTGGGTTCAATTCCTGGGTTGGGAAGATCCCCTGGAAGAGGCCATGGTAATCTACTTCAGTATTCTTGCCTAAAGAATCCCATTGACAGAGGAACCTGGCAGGCTATAGGGCCACAAAGGGTTGGACACACTCACGTAGACCTATCATAATGACTTCAGTTATCTCATAGGAACTTCCCTCATACCTATCACAGTGTGCTTTGTGACCTCTATTTTGTCCTTACTTTCTTATAGGGTTCTCCATAGGCTGGGAGCAGGAAGGACCATGACATAGACTATCAAGAGAGCCTGACACTCCCTGATAGAACTCATGATTGGCAGATGAAAAACAGGCTCAGTGAGTGCAATAACTTGGCCCAAGTTACCCACCTAATCAGTTATCAGTATTTGGACTCTGGCCTGACTAAATCTTTTTATCTTTTTGTATAATTAAAAGTGTTGCAAAGTGTTATATATCTTTTTATACAGTGTGAAGTGTTGCACTCAATATGTTAGTAAATCTGGAAGACCTAGCAGTGGCCACAGGCCTGGGAAAGATCAATTCTCATCCCAGTTCCCAAGAAGGGCAGTACTAAAGACTGCTCAAACCATCAGACAACTGCACTCATCTCCCATGCTAGTAAGGTTGTGCTTAACATCTTGCATGCTAGGCTTAAACATGTGAACCAAGAACTTTCAGATGTCCAAGCTGTTTAGAAAAGGCAGAGGAACCAGAGATCAAATTGCTGACATTCACTGGATCATAAAGAAAGCAAGGAAATTCCAGAAAAAATCTGCCTCTATTTCATCAACTATGTGAAAACCTTTAACTGTGGGAAGCTCTTAAAGAGATGGGAATATCAGACTATCTTACCTTTCTCCTGAGAAACTTGTATGTGGGTCAAGAAGCAGCAGTTTGAATTCTCTATGGAACAACTAATTGGTTCAGGATTGAGAAAGGAGTAAGACAGGGCTGTCTGTCATCACCCTGTTTACTTAAACTATATATTGAACACATCACGAGTAATGCTGGGCTGGATGAGTTACAAACTGTAATCAAGATAGGTGAGAGAAACATCACCAACCTCAGATATGCGGATGATACCACTCTAATGGCAAAAGGCAAAGAGGAAATAAAGAAGGTCTTGATGAGGATGAAATAGGAGAGTGAAAAAGCGGGCTTAAAGTTAAATATTAAAAAAACCAAGATTATGGATTCTGGCCCCATTACTTCATGGCAAATAGAAGGGGGAAATGTGGAAGCAGTGACAGATTTCCTCTTCTTGGGCTTTAAAGTCACTGTGGATGGTGACTGCAGCCATGAAATCAGATGGTTGCTTCTTGGCAGGAAATTATGACAAACCTAGACAGTGGGTTGAAAAGCAGAGACATCACACTGCTGACAAAGGTCTGTATAATGAACGTTACGGTCTTCCCAGTGGTCACGTATGGTTGTGAGAGCTGGACTGCAAAAAAGGCAGAACACCAAAGAGTTGATGCCTTTGAATTGTGATGCTGGGGAAGACACCTGAGAGTCCCTTGGACAAGAAGATTGAACCAGTCAATATTAAAGGAAATCAACACTGAATACTCATTGGAAGGACTGATGCTAAAGCTGAAGCTCCAGTATTTTGGTCACCTGATGCGAACAGCCAACTCATTGGAAAATCCCTGATGCTGGGGAAAATTTAGGGCAGAAGGAGAAGAGGGCATCAGAGGATAAGATGTCTGAATGGCATCACCAATTCAATGGACATGAACTTGGACAGATTCTGGGAGATGGTGAGGGACAGGCAGACCTGATGTGCTGCAGTCCATAGGGTAGCAAAGAATTAGACATGACTGGAGGACTGAACAACAACTGAGTAAATCTGTTCTTCCTACTACTCTAATACTTTATAGGAAGGGCATAGCGAGCATCGTGAATTTTAAAGGTGAGTCCTAAAGTTTCTTTCAAAAAGATTAATGAGATTATGCCACAGAAGATGTTCATATATAACGTTGTTCAACATTCTAGAATGCACTCTTTAATATTTTGTAATCTGTATAACTGCCAATGTTCATTATCTTCACATGGTTTACCAGACACTGCATAATGGCTCTACGTGGAATACTTTATTTTAATCCTGTGGTGAAGTATTATCACCTCCTAACATGTCTTACAGATAAAACTGAGGTTTGGAGAGAAAATGGAAGTAGTGTGTCATTCTAGTCAGGCCTGCCCACTGAGGAGGAACTCTCCTGTATTCAGGCCTTTTCAGACAACTTGCTATAACTTACCAGTTGACCAGCAGCATATGATATTAATAAAGCTCTCAAAAATCCCACTAAATTAAGACCAAATATCTAAATCAACAAAACTTCATCAACATTTTCTCTGAGTTATCCTACAAACTTTAGTAGAAGCAAGAGTAAGGCACTGAATGATCAGATATTCAAATACATACACGGATCTCATTTCAAGGTAAATAAATGTAAGAGCAAACTTCAATCCGTATTCTACTATTTGTGAGTAGAATACCAAGCACAATGCAATGCAGTGAGGGGAATAACGGTGATCAACATTCATAATTTCACGAAGTTTTCTGAGAAATTAAGAGTCAGTACATTCAGTGTACACATGTGAACGATTATGTAGTAAGCCACAGTAATTTAAATGAATGGCTTACAACTATCAACACAGATATATTGCCAAAGGCATGTTGTTTGTTATACAACACAAACAGTGTATTTCTGTAAATGCACAACATATACAATACAATGGTATGTTATTGTTAATGAGCTTTTGTGTGTATGTGTATGCAAAAATTAGGAGTGGATTTGAAGTATTGAAGTTAAACTCATGATTGTAGTTATCTTAGGTCAGGACCAGGAATAGAGATCAAAGTGGACTCCATGCAGACAAATTAAAATTGTGTTAATTAATTCTTAGTTTCAGATCAATTTGTTGTAATCTTTCTTATCCTTCGGTGTAAATAAACTATCTAGCTAGAAAAATCAGAAAAAAACCCATAAAATATAACAGAAACACATAAAAGAGGCTCCTGCCTAAATGAACAGCTTACTGATATCTCAGTAGAAAAATTAATGCTTTAGGTTGAGACTTAAAGAGATAATAGCAATTTTCTGAATATAGGGGGAAAAAAAGTACCCCAGATAAAAAAGCAGCGTGTTCAAAAGTCTGGAATACAATGATCTTAATTTGTTTATATCCTCTTTGGATTGTTGTGGTTTAGGAAGCTAAAAGAGAGGCAGCAGGGCCTTGTGGGATATTCACTTGCATCCACAGGAAAACTCCTATACATCAACTTACAAAGCCTAGAGATGTTTGCCACAGGGCCCTGGTCTGCTCCACACACACGTGAAGATTGAACACAAGGATCTCTCTGCTGGATATTGCAGACATGAACAGCAACTGTGAGTTGCAGAAGATTTGGGCTCTATTCCAGTGGATATTAACACTAGACTATTTCCCGACTGTTAGATTGAGGCAGCCAGTATGTTAAGGAATGCTTCTTTCTGCACATAAATACAATTCTGCAATTCACAGGCAAAGGGTATATAACTGTAATATGAATTTATTTTATTTTTTGATTTTTTTACTCAGTTTTGACACTCTTCTCTACAGCCACAAACTGTGATAAGAGATATGATGTTGCACTGGGCCCTGCTTCTTCTCTGACAAAATAATGACTCTGAGTGACAGCTGCCTGGGATTAAAGATTTAGTTGTTGACCTTAGGACAGATCCAAACCGCCTAGCTCACACTCTGGTGCCACCATCATGTCCTAATTCAAGTTTTTCACAATTATTCACAGGACTTGAATTGTCTAAAAAATGCTTGCTAAGATTTTGAGAAGTGATTTATAAAAGGAATTTGTCTTTGAGTATTTTGTAAACCCTTTGATTAAAAAAAATTGCTAGAGAGATATCATCAAGGTTCAGGAATTCAACGTTATAAACTTGATATAATAAGCTAAATCTTCTTCAAAAGGAATAAATTGATTGGTTCACTGGGTATTTTTCCCTGGTCTAAGCCGGCAAAATTCTTTTTGATAAAGTTCATTCCCATCCGCTTATATGGGACTTTTCTATATAACTCTCAAGGGAGTTTTGCGTTGGAATCCAAAGTCAAGTTTTCAGAAACGAGCCAAGTTTAAACTAAAAGCAAGGATTTCTGCACTTTGAAAATGCCTCAGCAATGCTCAGGAACATTTGATAGCAGTCATTGTTCTCAGAATGTCCTGTCATGTAGTGCGGAGTTCAACTTCCCCCTTTTTTCTCCACATTCTCAGCACTTCTGACACCAGGAGTGTTTTCCACACCAAGTAGTTCTTCAATTCTCAGTGGACACAGACTGAGTGTCTACAATTTAACTCAATTCTGACACTAACTGCCTGCTGAAAGTGCAGACCTTACATGTTTCGGGATCAACCCCACAGGAGAGTCCCACACTCCAACTACAAATATCAGTCACAAGTTTCAGGTTGTCACTTGTACTTCTGACTAATGGGCTATAAACTGGGGACCCCCATGACCCCCTCATCAGGTATGATATTTTTCTAGAAAGACTAGACAACTCAGAAAAACAGTTTATTATCACATTTTGTTGTTGTTGTCATTTAATCACTAAGTTGTGTCCAACTCTTTTGTGACCAACTCTTTTGTCTATAGCCTGCCAGACTCCTCAGTCCATGGGATTTCCCAGGTAGGAATACTGAAGTGGGTTGCCATTTCCTTCTCTAGGAGATCTTCCTAACTCAGGGATTGAACCTGCATCTCCGCATGGCAGGCGGGCTTTTTACACTGAGCCACCAGGGAAGCCCTTATTAGCAGATTACCAGTTTACCATGAAAGGAAACAGCCAGATGGAAGAGATGCATAGGACAATTTGTGGAGGAAGGGGTATGACGCTTCCATGTTCGCTCTGAATTTGTTATGCTCCCAGCACCTCTGTGTGTTGAGCAACTGGAAGCTGTAAGAACCCTAACGTCTAGAGTGTTACAAAAGTTCCATTACATAGACATGATTGATTACGTTATTAGCCATTATGATTGATTCAGTCTCTGCTCCTCTTCCCTCCCTGGAGGTCTGGGGCTGGAGCTAAAAACTGGTTGGTTTTCAGGCAACCAGTCTCCATGATTTACCTCATCTGCATAAACTTAGGAATGGTTGAAAGGGACTTATGAAAAACAAAAGATACTCCACTTACCCCTTTAAGAAATTCCAAGGATTGTAGAAGCTCTGTGCAGGAACCAGGGACAAAATCAAATATATAGTTTTTATTATATCACAATATCCCAGGAGTTCAAAATGCAGTAAAGTCTTTGAACACATACTATTGTGTAAATGGCACACTAAAGGACAAAATGTAGCAAAAATTCTTATATCTGGCATCTCTGGACTTTGCATTGTCAATAAATTAAAAACATCACAAAACTAAGTCAGACTAGCATTTTTATTTATTACTGTCTATTTATTCCTAGGAATAATTGAATATCTCAACAGAAAGCTGTCTTGTATGAATATTCCTGCCACAAGATCAGAGGTTCATATCATTCTTGCTGTTATGTCTCAAAACACATATGATAATAAGACAAAAGGCAATGATTATATTGTTCAGCCCTATATATATTTCCTTAGGTTAAATTTGTAAAATTTTATTTTCACTCATTTCTGATTTAAACATTGAAATATTATAGGTATCCAAATCATCTAATATTTCTCTTGAGCTCTAGAAAAACAAGTTTTTCTGTCTAACAGAATTAGAGAAAAATGATTCAACTAAGAAATGTGGAACCAGACTACTTGGGCTTTAATCCTGCTTCGGCCCCTTAATAAATATGTGAATCTGGGCATGTAACTTGACTTCCATGTGCAAAATGAGGATAATATAAATAATAATATCTTCATTTCATAGTGTTTCTGTGATAATTGGTTAACCATTTGCAAAGTACTTAGAATGTCAGAAAAGCAGTAATACAAGTATTTGATTTATAACCTTATCTTGGAAATTTCTTAGATATCTCTCTATATATCTGTATACCTATATGTAGGAAATCTAGCTTGCTGTGTTCCCCTCTAATTGGTCTTTCTCCTGTTTCTTCCTCCATGCAATTAATAACTTCACTCCTCATTTAGTTAAGTAACGCCTCTGATCTCTTGACTCTCAATTTCCCACTCACATGCCCTTTTAAAATGTGACTTTGCCATTTGTCCATTCCCTGAATTTTAGGCAGCTCTACAACCTGTCTAATGCAGAGAATATGGTAAAAGTGACACTATGTAACTTCTCAGTTGAGACATTAAAAGAGCACACATCATCCATTTTTATTCTCTTTAAGCATGGCACCATTTAAAGAAGTTTGAGGTAGATTACTGAGTGATCAGAGACCTGTACAGAGACGTAGAGAGTTCACAGAGAGGTGAGCCAGGTGCCCAGCAGACAGCCAGCACCAACTTCTCACACACTGAATAAAAGCATCAAGGACTTTCTGACCCTAGTCAAGCCTTCCCAGCTGACATCATCTGAAGCAAAAATGGGCATAACTTCTTAGCCATGGATGAATTCTTGACCCATATTGTGTGAGTAATAAAAATAATTGTTACTGTTTTATACCACTAAGTTTTGAGATACTTTGTTCATAGGTAACAATAATAATTGCCAAGTACTATTTGTTATAACTTTTAATATCTTTCAAATTTATTAATTTCTTTACATCTCTGCAACTCCAAGGTCATATAATTATCTTTTCCAAATATTATTACAGTATATCTTAACTGTATTCTTTATTTTTAAAAATTATTTTAATTGAAGCATAGTTGATTTAAAATGTTGTATTAATTTCTGGTATACAGCAGAATGGTATACATTTATATGGTATAACTGGTATACAGTTATATGTCTTCAAATGAAGATGTNNTCAAGGGACTCTCAAGAGTCTTCTCCAACATCACAGTTCAAAAGCACCAATTCTTTCTTTGGTGCTCAGCTTTCTTCACAGTCCAACTCTCACATCCATACGTGGCCACTGGAAAAACCATAGCTTTGACTAGACAGACCTTTGTTGGCAAAGTAACGCCTCTGCTTTTCAATATGCTATCTAGGTTGGTGACAACTTTCCTTCCAAGGAGTAAGAGTCTTTTAATTTCATGACTGAAGTCACCATCTGCAGTGATTTTGGAGCCCCCAAAAATAAAGTCTGGCATTGTTTCCACTGTTTCTCCTATTTGCCATGAAGTGATGGGACCGGATGCCATGATCTTAGTTTTCAAATGTTGAGCTTCAAGTCAACTTTTTCACTCTCTTCTTTCATTTTCATTAAGAGACTCTTTAGTTCTTCTTCACTTTCTGCCATAAAGGTGGTGGCATCTGCATATCTGAAGTTATTGATATTTCTTCCAGCAATCTTGATTCCAGCTTGTGCTTCATCCAGCCCAGCATTTCTCATGATGTACCCTGCATATAAGTTAAATAAACAGGGTCACAATATACAGCCTTGACATACACCTTTTCCTATTTGGAAGCAGTCTGTTGTTCCATGTCCGGTTCTAACTGTTGCTTCCTGAGCTGCATACAAGTTTCTCAAGAGGCAGGTCAGGTGGTCTGGTATTCACTTCTCTTTCAGAATTTTCCGCAGATTCTTGTGATCCACACAGTCAAAGGCTTTGGCAAAGTCAATAAAGCAGAAATAGGTGGATTTCTGGAACTTTCTTGCTTTTTTCAATGATCCAGCAGATGTTGGCAATTTGACCTTTGGTTCCTCTGCCTTTTCTAAATCCAGCTTGAACATCTGGAAGTTCATAGTTCATGTATTGCTGAAGCCTGGCTTGGGGAATTTTGAGCTTAATTCCCTGACTATATATATGACCTCATTGTTCATCTATTTATATATGATAGTTTGTATCTGCTAATCTCAAACTCCTAATTTTTTCCCTCCCCTGCCTCTCTTCCCCTTGGTAATTATAAGTTTGTTTTCTACTTCTGTGAGCCTTTTTCTATTTTGTAAATAAGTTCATTTCTATCATATTCCATATACCAAATTCCACATGTAAGTGACTTGAAATGATATTTGTCTTTCTCTGTCTGACTTACTTCTCTTAGAATGATAATCTTTAGGTCCATTCATGTTGTTGCAAGAGGCATTATTTTATTTTATTTTTTAATGCCTGAGTAGTATTCCATTTTGTTCATGTATATGCCACATCTTCTTTATCCATTACCTACCCATGGACATTTAGGTTGCTTCCACATCTTGGCTGTGATAAATAGTGCTCCTATAAACATTGGGGTGGGGTGCATGCATCTTTTCAAATTGGAGTTTTCTCAGGATATATGTCCAGGAGTAGGATTGTTGAATCATGTGGTAACTCTATTTTTAGTTTTTGAGAAACTTTCATACTGTTTCCCATAGTAGCTTCACCAATTGACATTTCCACCAACAGTGTAACAGGGTTCCTTTTTCTCCACACCCTTTCCAGCATTTATTATTTGTAGACGTTTTAATGATGGTCATTCTGACCGGTGTCAGATGTTAACTCATTTTAGTCCTGGATTTCTCTAGTAACTGAACGTTTCCCTAGCAATGTTGAATGTCTTTTCTTTGGAAAAATGTCTGTTTAGGCCATTTGCCCATTTTTTTGATTCGGTTGTTTATTTTGTTGTTGTTATTGAGCTGCATGAACTGTTTGGATATTTTGAAAATTAAGCCCTTGTCAACCACATCATTTGCAGATATTTTATATCAGTCCGCAGGTTGTCTTTTCATTTTGTTTATGTTTTCTTTGTTGTGCAAACACTTACAAGTTTAATTAGGTCTCATTTGTTTATTTTCACTTTATTTCTATTGCCTTGGGATACTAACCATAAACAGTCTATTAAAAAAATAAAAAATAAAAACCCACCATAGGAAAAGTGCTCAGCAAACTTTCCTAAAAACTTGGAGATTTGTGCATGTGATTATATGAGGTGGGGGGATGGGTGGGGATAGAACCAACTTAGGTTTGTCAGCCTCAGGCCATCATCAGTCTTTGACACATCAGGTGTGCTTGTCTAGTCATGCTTAGACTCTTCACTGTTGCATCAGTGCAACATGCCTGTAATCTCCTGTGAGCATTGTGAAATATTTGACTATTGCAGCAAGCTAAAATCAAGGTGTCAGCAGGATTGTATTCCTTTCTATGGGCTCCAAGGAGAATCTATTTCCTTGTCTCTGCTGGAGAAGGGATAGGCTACCCATTGCAGTATTTTGGGGCTTCCCTTGAGGCTCAGCTGGTAAAGAATCTGCCTGCAATGTGGGAGAATTGTGTTTGATCCCTGGGTTTGGAAGATACTCTGGAGAAAGGAAAGGCTACCCACTCCAGTATTCTGGCCTAGAGAATTCCATGGACTGTATAGTCCATGGGGTCACAAAGAGTCAGACACGACTGAGCAATTTTCACTTCACTTCAGTATAGAGGACACATAATCCTTGGCTTATAGCCCAATTCCTCCACCTTTAAAATCAACATTATTGCATTTCACTGATCGTTCTTCTGTGTCACATTGCCCTCTCTGACCACAGCCAGAAAATGTTCTCAGCTTTTAAGGATTTATGGGTTTAGACTGGGCTCACAGAGATAATCCAGTACAGTCTCCACATGACTAATATTTACTAATTTTCATTCATTTTCTATTGTTGTCATAACAAATTACTACAAACTTGTTGGTTTAAAAACAACAAATTTAGTGGAGATGTCACCAAGATGGCAAGTAGGAGATACTAGCTTTTCTCCCCCAATACAGACAAAAATTAGACAGCTAAGATGAGTGAAAATAGTCCTGGTAAGGCACAAGAGTCTAATTAAAAACCCACAGAAAAACAGTGGAAGAAAAAAAAAAAGAATAGCTTTACAGAAATAATTGATAACTGCTAGGGATATCAACTCAGTAGAGATGTCTGGAGACAGGATCAAAGGAAGGTGGAGACTGTCTGAATCAGCCACATGATGGGTGCCATCATGGACACCAGTGGCCTTCTTTGTAGAGGATCTTGGCAGCCTTTACCACTGAGGATCTCAATAATTCCCATGAAAACCGTGATTTTCCACAATGTTCACACTAGGACCTTGTAGAATTTGTCAGTGTAGACTCCAGTAGACAGCTATGAAGAGGACAGCAGCAATGTTTTTCACTGAGAAAATCAACACTATCTCTATCACTGAACTCTGGGAAGGGAAATATTACTGATCCCCCACCCCCAGAAAAAGCTACTATTGCACCAACCTGGGACAAAGGCCATCAGCTCCCCCTAATCCTGTGCGTACATCAGACCCAGGACCACAGATGCTCCACATGTACCTGTTTTCCCGACCCTGTCTCTGCGGCTGTTTTGTGTGCATCTTTGGCTCAGGCATAGAGTTCTCCATCACTATGAAAAATCATCACATCACAAAGGAAGACAGCAAGAGAGGAAGAAATACACAGAAAATTACAAAAAAAGCCAGTAAACAACTGACAAGATAGTAATAGCAAGTCCTTCCCTATCAATAATTAGCTTAAATCATTTAAATCTTCCAATCAAAGACTTAGTTTAGATGAACGGATAAAAGTAATACCCACTTACAGGTTTTCTACAAAAGACTCACTTCAGCTTTCAGGGTTCACATACACTGAAAGTGAAAGAATGGAAAAAATATATTCCCAGAAAACAGAAACCAACAGGGAGCAGGAGTAGTTATACTTATGAATAAAACACAATAATAGACTTTCAGTCAAAAAATGTAATGAATACAAAATAAATAAGTCAGTCCACCAAGAAGATATAACTGTTATATATATGTATATGCATCCAACATCAGAGCACCTAACTGTACTGAACAAATGTTAAAGGATGTGAAGGTGGAAATAGGCAGCAATATAATCATAGGGGACTGCAGTAATCTGCTTTCAGCAATGATTAGGTCATTAGACAGAAACTCAAAAGGGAAATATTAGACGTCAATACAACTTTAGATATATTTAGAACATTCCTTCCAACAGTAGCAGACTATACATTCTTTTCAATTGCACATGGAACTTTCTCTAGGATAGATCACATGTTGTGCATATGCTCAGTCACTTAATCATGTCCAGTCTTTGAGACACCATGGACTATAGCCAGCCAGGCTATGGGCCGGGCTGGCTATGGCCTTTCCCAGGCAAGAATACTGGAATGGGTTGCCATTTACTCTATGCAATCTTCTCAATCCAGGGATCAAACCTGCATCTCCTTCATTGGCAGGTGGATTCTTTGCCACTGAGCCACCTGGGAGTCCCTAGATCATATGCTGGATCACACAAACAAAAAAGTTTTAACAAGTTTAAGAAGTTTGAATTCATATTAAGTATTTTTATGACTGCAATGATGTGAAATTAGAAATCAATAATAGGAGAAAGAGAAAATTCACAAATATGTAGAAATTAAGAATACATTCTTGAATCAATGCATCAAATAAGAAATAAATAGAGAAATGAAAAAATATCTTGATATAGATGAAAATGGAAATGCAATATACCAAAACTTTGGGGAGGCAGCAAAGCAGATCTAAGGGGAAAATTTATAGTGATAAATGCATATATTAAGAAAAAAATTCTCAAATGACTTAACTTTATACCTCAAGGATTTAGAAAAAGAATAAAGCCCAAAGTTAGCAGAAAAAAGGAAATAGCAAGATCAGACCAGAAATAATGAAATAGACTAGAAAAACAAGAGAAATGATCAACAAAACTAGGAGCTAAGAAATGCAAACAATAATTGAAAAGAAAAAAAAAGTCTACATTGCAGGCATATTCTTTACCTGCTGAGCTACTGGGGATGCCCCAAGGAAACATAAACAAAATTTTTTTAAAAATGTATGTAGATCAACAAAACACACAGCAGAAGCCCCAAATACAAAATGTCAGAAATAAAAGATGATATATTACAGCAGATATACCACAGAAATAAACAATGTAAAAATATAGATTAATGGAACAGGATAGGGAGCCCCAAAATAAACTCGCACATATTTGGTCAACTAATACTTGATAAGATAGCCAAGAAAATACAGTGAGGAAAGGATACTTTTCAATAGGTAGCATGAAAAATGGTGCTGAGGTAGACATTCACACGTAAAAGAATGAAATTGTACGCTGACCTTACACTATTCACAAAACTTAACTTGAAATATATTAAAGACTCAAACATAGAGACTGACACTACAAAACTTCTAGGATTAAACATATGGAGAAAACCTTTTGACACTGATCTTAGACATGATTTTTTTGGATATCATACCAAAAGCATAAACAACAGCAACAACAAAACAAGTAAAATTACATCAAACTAAAAAACTTCTGCAAGCAAACAACGCAATGAAAAGATAGTCTATGGAATGAAGAAAATATTTACAAACTGTATATCTGATGAGTAATTATCATCTAGAATACATAAGAAACTCACAACTCAATAGCAAAAACCCAAATAATCAGGTTAAAAAATGGCAATGAAACTGACTAGACATTTTTCCATAGCATATATAGATTCACACTAAAAAAATGCTTAGCATCATTAATTATCTAGGAAATTCAAATCCCCAATGAGATATCACTTCACACTTGTTAGGATGCCAGTTAACAAAATGGCAAGAGATAAGTGTTGGTAAGGATGTGGAGAAAAGGAAGCACTTGTGCACTGTTAGTGGAATGTAAATTGGTACAGCTATGATGGAAAACAGCATGGAGGGTTCTCAAAAATTTTAAAATTAAACCACCATATGATCCTACAGTTCTACTTCTTGGTGTATATCTGAGAAAACTAAATCAGTATCTCAGTGTAATACCTGCTCTCCTATGTCCACTGCTACACTATTCACGGTAGCCAACATACAGAAACAACTTAAGTGCCCATCAATAGATGATAGGATTGAGCAAGTGCAACACACACACAAAGACACACATACAATGGAATATTATTCAGCCATTAAAAAAGAAGATTCTGTCTTTTGTGACAATATGAAAGAACTTGGAGTGTATTATATGAACTGAAATAAGCCAGACAGAGATAGACATGCAGTTATGGTATTGCTTGTAGGTGAAATCTAAACAAACAATAAAAAATCAAACTACTAGAAAAAATAAATGTGTATATATGTGAGATGGGGACAAGATGAATAAAGGAGAATATTCACATCTTTTTACACATTTTCCTTTTATTTTAACTTAGGTATGTTCTTGGGTATTACTGACACAATAAAATTATATTGTGGGAGAAATATTTTGAAAATATCAATACAAATCAAATAGCCAATATAAGCATTCTACTGCATCATACATTTGCACACCAGTACATTTTAGTTTCTACATAAAAATGAATGCCTTATTTAATATGTATTTAATGCTTTTGTTANCTTATTTAATATTTATTTAATGCTTTTGTTACCAGCAAAATAAAATTTATTCATAAGTAAAAGGGATAGAACAGCATGCCTTGAAGAAACACTTGAAGTTAGAGTCTAAGGAGTCAAATTGAATTGCCCCAAAGAGATTTATGGTTTGCTTTCAGTGAAAATACAGTATTTTCTTCACATCATATATTAAATTTTTAGTTCAATAATTCACCCTCACATAAGCGACTTGTACTTATGGCTTTACTGTACTTTTACAGGGCAAAGGGCAGAAGACGAGGAAATTACACACGTCTTGAATTATGTGTGAAAAATGATGCTGGGAGGGATTGGGGGCAGGGGTAGAAGGGGACAACAGAGGATGAGATGGCTGGATGGCATCACTGACTCGATGGACGTGAGTCTGAGTGAACTACTGGAGTTGGTGATGGACAGGGAGGCCTAGCGTGCTGCGATTCATGGAGTCGCAAAGAGTCAGACATGACTGAGCGACTGAACTGAACTGAACTGATAGGCTGATATATTTTTAAAAACTCAGTTGACAACATGAGTAATATTTAGATCAATATAGTTTCAAGTATAACGCTTAAAATCTAATGTCGAAGGAAAATTGAGTGGATCTAAGGAAAATTGAAGTAGAAAAATAAAAATCTATTAAGTGGCATGTAAAAGGAGCTGTTTTTCCTGACATTCATAAATCTATGTTTAGCAAAACAGGGTTACTAGAAAAGTGTGCATATAAATATTAGACATAATTAAAGGAAAATAATTTTCTATAAAATAAAGGTAAAAATATCAAGGCTTTTTAATGAGTATGTAAGGATATGAGGTGTGACATGCAAATGATCAAGTTAATTATCTTGAAGACTAATTTCAGACATAAATTTAATAACACCTTGAAAAAATGAATTTAAAATAAAGAATTAAATACCATTTCTACATATTTATTTAATTTTAGAGACATTTGAAACTAAGAAGTAACTGACGTAACAAACTGATTTTTTAAATATTTAGAGACAGAAAGAAACAAGTAAACAAATGCCCTTAGATTAGGTGACTTCCTTATAAAACATGGAGAAAGTTCTAGAATATCAAATATAGAAAACACAAATACAGTGGTTAACAAAAAAGTAAAAGAGGATAGGCATCAAGAGTGGGTCTTGATGGAGGAGGTGAAAGACCATCACTTTTAGGAATTCTTATAGAAATTTTTTGTTAAGTACAGTTGAGAAATAAAATAGTGATATATTCTGCGGCATTTTGAGAAAGTTCCTAGGCTTTAGGGAAAATTATCAAGTCTATTTTTTCTAACTCATTACTAGTCTCTGTATCTGTTGTGTTTTAAGGGTAACACATTCTGGATTAGGTTTACATAATTATTTTGGTTTTCCAGATTGGTGGTTTTTAACTGAAATATTGCTTTGTCATAGTTCACATTTTAAAATATGACAGTATTAATTATTATGAAGCCTAAAACAAAACATCATGATCAAATTTTGGAGTTATTAAAAATTCCTGATTATCTGGCATTAACTGGGAGATTTTAGGTATTCCCTTATTTCTATTCAGATAGATCTGTCTTCTCTTGACTGGAGGGCAAAGTAGTATGTTAGCTCTCAGCTTGTAAACAACATTCCTCTTTGACAAGCAAAGTGATTCAGACCTCCCTAGAAATATGATTATAAGGCTCAATTGGCAGGAAATATGGAACTTGGGGAAAATTATTAGTGGGTTCCATGGGCTAAAAGAGCCAAACAGCAGCAGGCTACTCTTGCTCAGAAATCATTCCTTTCCTGTTGTCTCCTCCTCACGCTTATCTGCTCTTCAGTCAACCCAAACTACTCTGTTCATGTCATTTCCCTCTGTTTGGCTTCTTAAAACAAACAAACAAAAAATCATTCTGGCTGAAAGAAAGACAATGAATGTACAAGGAGCGCAGGACTTTGCCACACAAGCTCTGGACTAAGGAACATGTGACTCTGTAAACTGTGCAGAAATGTCTTCTTGGCTTCTTAGGCAAATGCTATTGTTCATATTTCTTTCACAGGCAACAACACTTGAATATGGCTTTGGCTGGGCTAGGACCAGAGTGAGGATGGAGGAATACCCTCCCTCTTGCGGATGTGAAAAGACATGATTTTGACGGCTATACGCCCCTCCCTTCTCTGAAAGCACGTGCAGATCTGTGTCAGTCAGCGTCTTACTGTGTACCAGTGAGAGAAGCCCACCTCAAAGTAACTTTAGAAAATGAGATAAAGGAAACTTATTATAGAATAAAGGAAACATTAGAGTAATCAAAGCTTGAGAAAGCAAGGATTGCTGCAACTTCTTGAACTTGTAGGGATTTAAATCACTTCCAGATTCTCTGTGTGTCCTATTCTCCATGCTTCTTCTCTGTTGGTTTCATTCTCTCAAAACAGCTTTCACCTGAGGTTGAACTATGGCCACTTAAGGCTCCAACTAATAACTTTCTAGCTTGGCTTCTTGAGAAGAAAATCTCCTGTTCCATTAATTCTAACTTGGACAATTTTAGGCAAAGTCTCTGATTGATCTAACCCAGACCAGCCACTTTACTTGGGAGAAGAAAATATTAAAGTTATCATTCCCACCTGTGATGGTCAGGGTAGAAACCTGAAGAGCAATTTAGACCCCATTAGAGGGGTGGAGAAGGCAATGGCACCCCACTCCAGTACTCTTGCCTGGAGAATCCCAGGGACAGAGGAGCCTGGTAGGAGGCCGTCTATGGGGTCGCACGGAGTCGGACACGACTGAAGTGACTTAGCAGCAGAGGGGCGAACAGACAAAATAAATACTCGTTTCAGTCTCACAGTAGCCATTCAGGAAAGGCACAGTGGGACTCGCATACCTTCATCTTCATTTTCTAGTGCTTACTAATTCTTACAGAGTACTTTGCAATTTTCAACATATTATTTTTAAGTACAACGTCTCTTGAATTTGCAGATAACCTTGTTATTGCCCCCATTTTCCAAAGGGCTAAACTTTATTTTTAAATTAATTTTATTGGAGTATAGTTGCTTTACAATTTTGTATTTGTTTCTGCTGTATAGCGAAGTAATCAGTTGTACATATACACATATACTCCCTTTTTTTTTTAAATTTCCTTCCCATTTAGGTCACCAGAGAGCACTGAGTAGAGTTTCCTGAGCAATAACTTAGGTTCTCATTAGTTATCTATTTTCCACATAGTATCAATAGTGTATACATGTCAATCCAATCTCCCAATTCATTCCACTCCCCCTTTTCCCCACTTTGTGTCCATAAATTTGTTCTTTGCATCTAAGAAAAAAGTCATGTGTCATTTTTCTAGATTCCATATATATGCATTAACATACAATTTTTGTTTCTCTTTCTGACTTACTTCATTCTGTATGACATCTTTAGATCCATCCACCTTCCTACAAATGACCCAACTGCATTCTTTTTTATGGCTGAGTAATATTCCAATGTATATGTACCACATAGTCTTTAGCCATTCCTCTGCTGTTGAACATTTAGGTTGCCTCCCTGTCCTGGCTATTGTAAATAGTGCTGCAATGAACTCTGGAGTGCATATGCCTTTTTGAATTGTTTCTTTTTTTTTTTAATGGATATATGCCCAGTAGTCAAATGGTAAACTTTAGAAAGTACGGCCGTATACCTTCCCAAAATGAATGGAAGCAATATTTAAATCTCAATCTTGTAAGTTCTGACACTTAAAAGTGTCGGAAAAAGCTCTGCAGAGTTTTTATTCAGATGATGTGATTGAAGGAATGCATACTGCTACAACAACAACTCCCTAGATGCTAATGGGACATCTAAGGATTTTCACTGTTGGTGACACTTCATGGATACAAAACAACCAATAAAATACGGACTTTTTTTTTTTTTTTACCAAATACCAAGCAAGATGGAGAAGAAGAAGAAAAGCAAGAAGAGGAGGGAAGAAACAAGCAAAAAATAAAATAACCAGTTTAGATTTCCTCAACAACAGTAACATTGATAATTCAGTCTCTGGAAAGTTTGCATAAACTGTTTCACATAAATTATCACATTACATGCCACAACAGCACAGAGAAGAAAAATCATGCTCCATCCTTATTTTGCAGATGAACTTTAGGGAGGTTAAGAAATGTTTGCACATAAACAGTAAATGTCGGTGTTGTATCTAAATGTCAGATCATCAACCTTTTGCCACAAGAGAATGCAACCCTGGTTGTTGATACTTCATTGTTCTTCTTCTGATTCTTTTTTTTTCCCCTTCATTTTTACATTAGAATCTCAAGTGTGTGAAAAATCTAAATGAGAGCATGGCAGCATCTTCAGCGGGTAATAGGACCACTTAAATGTTCTAAGTTTTTGTGTATGCATGTCTCTGTGAAGAGGGCTCTTAACTTTCACCCAATCCCCCAAAACTCTACAACATGTCCCTCACAAATAGCTTAGGAACTACAGTTTCCCTAGTTTGTAAGTTCAGTTCCATTAAATATACACTAACTGAGTGCTCACTGTGCCTGCATTGAATGTTCAGGGTGCTGGGAGCCTTAGTCTGTGTCTTCAACCATCACAGCCAAGGAGACATTCAACTGACAGTATCCTTCCCTTTGTCTCTTTTTTTTAATTTATTTTTTTAAAATTTTATTTTTACTTTAGTTTACTTTACAATACTGTATTGGTTTTGCCATACATTGACATGAATCCACCACGGGTGTACATGTGTTCCCAAACATGAACCCCCCTCACACCTCCCTCCCCATAACATCTTTTATAACTGATCCTGGCTTGTTGATGCTCTTCATAACTATACAATTTTATTCTGTCCCCAGACCAGTCTCATTTAGAAATTCTTCAAAATGCAGCTAAACTACCAGCATCTCAGTGATCAGTGTTTACATAAATGGGCTGACTCTTCAGTATCTGCTCCAGGGAACATAAAGAGCTTTTCACAGATTTGAGGCTAGCCAATAGCTCCTTCTGGCATGTTCACTTTAGGTTTATTACCCATGAGAACCCACACATGTAATTTAGGAGGACTTCGAGAGGGCATTGAGAGCCAGGGTGGCCAGATCAGAGCAAGAAGAAGCGTAAAGGCAGCCACCCAATGCATTTGCTGATTGCTACAGAGTGGCAGCAGCAGGCATGGCTGGAAAGAGGTCAGAAGAAAGCCTCCAGCTGCGCCTTACCAGCTTAGGATGGAGGAGGGGCACAAGTGGCATGAAGGATGACAGAAGTCATTGAGATGTACAAAGGAGCCAGTGCCTGGGTGGTGGTGGTGGGGTCTGGCAATGGAAGGGCACCGCTGTCACCGCAGCTTGAAGTCAGATTAAAGTGCAAATGCCAACTGAAGAATTTCTTCAAAAGAATAGCACAGTAATAGCAATATATCGAAGTTGTTTGGGCTATTCATTTCAAAATGCAGCCTATAGCACAATGAAAAATAGGGCAACCTGATAGAACAGACAGAGGGCCCTTTCAGACAGAAAATATCAATAGATAAGATCATACCTGTAAGTGGAAAAGGGCAGAGAGATTCTGAGCAGCAAGTATTTGAAAAGTACTGTACCAGCCCCTTCTTTTATCGTTCAATATTGCACCACCACATTCAATACAAAATTCAGTACAGTATTAGATTTCAAAGTCTGGCCATATTGAAGTCACCTAAAAGGCAAGGAAGCAGTCTTTTATCACCCTCATTGTGAATGTGACAGACTTTCAAAGGAAAACTGCCTTCTGTTTCTGATAGTTCATTCCCATTTCACAAAGATGTGTCGAGATCAGCTCGTGTCTCTGCCTTCATGCCCACCGCTTCCACCGACTAAATCTACTACTTTCTTGCTTTCACATGTAGGCCTGAGCGTGGATTCCCCCAGGGACTGGAAGTTGCTTTAGTAGGCAATGTATTAAGATGCTTTTCAGCTGAGGCAGATGGCTGGCTTCATATCAAAGATGTTTTGCTTCTGCTGCCCCTTGCCTGTCTCTTTACTCAACAGTTGGTTCTCATGGTCCTGAGATAGATAAGAAAAAGTCAGTATCGCAGAGAGAGATGAGACGTAAGGTCAGGAAGACAAATTCTGAATCTGGCTTCTTTACAAATAACTGGATGAATTTGGCCAAGTTACATAGCCTTTCTGAGCTTCAGTCTCTTCTTTTGACAGTGATGTTAATTTATGCTTAATTACATTTTAGAGAGGAGTAGATGAGATGGTGCATTTGGATTACTTCGCATGCTGCCTGTTTGACAATGGGTTCTGCTCCTTCTGCCACTCCTGGATTTTCTGTTTTCCTCTCAGCTCCAGTGTCTGACAACATTCACAGTTCCTTGTTTGGCTCTTATCTTATGTGTGCTCCCTTGGTCCTATTTGCCTGTCTAATGCTTTTGTTCAAATCTATAGTACTCGCTTATAGTCACACAGTAGACAACTCTCCTGCAGCTGTCTTGGTCCCTGCTTTAGGGTGTGTGGAGCTGCTCAGATCTGCTGCAAGCCCATATCTGATGGGTGGCCCAGCTGCTGCTGCATGATCTGTGTTTCCTACTGCCCTCATGCCCAGGCCATACCTCCCGTCAGCTGCACCCAACAGTGTCTGGGTATAATAGCTTTATGTGGTGGGTGTGTCAACTTAAAAGGATATTTGGTCAAACATTATTGTAGGTGTTTCTCTGAAGGTATTTTTCAGATGAGAGCAACATTTAAATCAGTAGACTTTGAGTAAAGCAGATTACTCTCCAAAAGTAAGTGGGACCCGCCAATTTGCCTTATAAAAACAAAGCAAAAAAAAAAAAATCCAAACCCAAAACTGACAATCTTGGAGGAAGAGGGATTTCTGCCAGCAGATGGGCTTTGGCTGAATTTCTGCCAGCCTTCCCCGCTGGTCACATGAGCCAATTCCTTAAAATCTCTCCCTCTTTCTCTCTGTCTCTCTCTCTACATGTGTGTGCTAAGTGGCTTCAGTCATGTCTGCCTCTTTATGAGCCTGATGGGTCGTAGTCCATAGGTCCATGGGTTACCCTACGGACTGTAGCCCATCGGGCTCCTCTGTCCATGGTATTCTCCAAGCAAGAATACTGGAGTGGGTTGCTGTTCCCTTCTACAGGGGATATTCCTGACCCAGAGATCAAACCTGGGTCTCCTGCATTGCACATGTGTGTGTGTGTATATATTTGGTTTTGTTGTTTAGTTGCTGAGTTGTATCCAGCTCTTTTGCAACACTATGGACTGTATCCCTTCAGATTCTTCTGTTTTGGGGATTTCCCAGGCAAGAATATTGGAGTGGGTTGCTATTTCCTTCTCCAGAGGATTCCCAAGCCTGGAAGTGAACCTGTGTCTCCTGCTTTGGCAGGCAGATTCTTTATCACTGAGCATGTATACATATTTTATGGTATATACCCTATTGATTCTGTACTATGTTTTTCTCAGGTAGATAACTTCCAAGAAAGGCACTAAAGCTCAGCTCTTTGAGCTCTTTTGTATTCTCACAAGTTGCCTGGGACAAAGAAGGAAAATAATTTACAAATAGCATTTCTTCTGCCAAACAATTTTGACTAGTCCCTATGGTAACTGTTTTTCAGGTATTGGTGAAAGAGAAGTCTCTCCGTTGTGTCCAACTCTTTGTGACACCATGGACTGTAGCCTACCAGGCTCCTCCCTCCATGGGATTCTCCAGGCAAGAGTATTAGAGTGGGTTGCCATTTCCTTCTCTAGGGGATCTTCCTGACCCATGGATCGAACCCCGGTCTTCTGCATTCCAGGCAGACACTTTAACCTCTGAGCCACCAGGGAAGAAGATGCAAGAAAATGCATAGCAAAGTGCCTGGTACCCAATAGATTGTTAATAATGATTAAAACTTCTCAAACTTCTTCCCTTCTTTTTGCTGATGTCTTCTCATCAATGTTCATTGCTGCTGGATAGCTGCCATAGTTGGAGTCAATAAACATTTGGTGGGAGTGGTGAGGATGAATAGACTATGGGAATAAAATCTTTTCTTCCTTTGATCGACCCTCCCACTCCCTCAAGTCACGCAAGCTCTGAGTACTACTGAGGGCCCTGCAGAAGAAAGCATATTGCTAAGTCGCTTCAGTTGTGTCCGACTCTGTGCGACCCCATAGACGGGGGCCCACCAGGCTCCCCCATCCCTGGGATTCTCCAGGCAAGAACACTGGAGTGGGGTGCCATTTCCTCTCCAATGCATGAAAGTGAAAAGTGAAAGTGAAGTCGCTCAGTCGTGTCCGACTCTTAGCTACCCCATGGACTGCAGCCCACCAGGCTCCTCTGTCCGTGGGATTTTCCAGGCAAGAGTTCTGGAGTGGGGTGCCATTGCCTTCTCCAAGAAAGAATATTACTAGCTACCAAATAGGAAAAGGGGAAGGAAAGAGGATGTTTAAGAAAAAAGTCTTGCTTTCTAGGAATTCACAGTTAATTCAAATATGAGAACGACTGAAAAGCCTTTTAGAATATGCATTCATATACTGTCTCTAATAAGATCTCGTGGAGAAAGTTTAATATCAGCCCACCCCTGTGAATGTGTAACACAGGTGATGCATTGCTCAGTAGTTGGTATCTGGCTCAATGACATTCCACGCAGGGTGCTATTAATGTTAACTATGAATTACATAAGATTTCCCTCCTTCTCATTTAGCTTTTGTATTATAAGAGAGTGAAGAAAAGTACTCAACTAGACTTTTTGTTTCAACATTTTCCTTTTCCTCTATTCCTCTCCTTGCCAAATGAAATAATCCTGGCCATTTCCATCATTTCTCACATATATCTCATCATTTCACTTGCATGTCTATGGACTTTTCCCAGAGACTTTTCTCAGTGGGCAGATATATTTATTGAGATATTCATAATGACTGTTAGACCTTTCTTCTAAAAGGTTAGAGTTAATTCCAAATCCACCCGAGTGCATCAGGTAGCTTAAATTATTCCATGTAACATGAACTGCCATTCTCTTGTCTTTGCTCAATTTTACCTGACATAAGATTGTTTTCCTACCTATATTTTGTTGGTTTCTTCTAGAGTTCCTCAAATCGTTCCCTACTCCTGACTAATTTAACAGTTCACTGTTAGCCACATATTTTGAAACCTCATTACTTAGAAGGGTTTCCAGATTGATTGGTGTTAACATATATAAAAATTCTGGTTCCAGTATCATTCCCTGGGGCACTTTCTTATTAACCTCCCTTCAGGCTAACTGCATCATTTATTCTCACCTTTCATTTTCAGTGTTAACCTTTTTTTTTTAACTGGATTTTTATAGGAAAAGATTTTAGCTCTCACATCTTGGGCCCTTCATAAGGCTGAAATGGATCCTAAATGTCTCTGGGTAGGTTCTTGATCAAAACCCTTTTGAATGTCTAAATATTTAATACCCACTACTTCTCTAAACTTCACTATTTCGTTAACTCTTTCAAAAATTCCAAATACATTAGAGAGGCATGATTTATCCAGGCTGAAGCTGCACACACTACCCACCTAGGTGTTTTATAACCCTCAGGAATGATTTTATCAGCTATTTTTTCTTTTCCTGAAGGTAACACTCATTGGTAAGTAATTCCCCAGATAACTGTGAGCTCATTATTTAAAGATGGGCACTCCTGCCTGTTTGTCCAGACAAATAGGTACCTAATGGAAATTCAGGCCAAATAACATAAAACCTATTTTCTCTCTGACATATCCAACCACTGTCCTAAAACACCTTGGGGCATGTCAGAGCAAAAAAGAAAGCTTTAGTTCAACTATTAAGTGAACACTGTGTACTCTGCCTGTCCTAAAAAGAATATTAAGCTAGATCTAGTTTAGATAGAAGAAAAATTCCCTGACAGGCTTCTTTAACCCTGAAATGAATTTGGGGCGAGGCTGTGAATTCTCTTTTCTTCTGTGTGTGTGTGTGTGTGTGTGTGTGCTCAGTCATGTCTGACTCTGCGACCCCATGGTCTGTCGCCCACCAGGTTCCTCTATCCATGGAATTTTCCAGGCAAGAATACTGGAGTGGGTTGCCATTTCCTCCTAGAGAGGACCTTCTTGACCCAGGGGTTGAATCCATGTCTCCTGAATCTCCTGCACTGGGAGGCGGGTTCTTTACCACTGCACCACCTGGCAAGCTCTTCCTTTCTCCAGAAATCTCTGATAATAGTTTAAAAGTCTTCCTTCCTTAGATGCGATTTCCTTGCAGTCCTTCTGAAGAGGGAAGTGATACAATAACCTCAGGAAGCCACCTTTCAGTACTATTTCATGGTTTTATTTTTGAACTCAATATATCTTTGGGTGGGAAAAGAGAGAGTAAATGTGAAGAATATTTCACAGAGCAGACTGAATGATAGCTGCTGTCAGAGAGTACAAGCAAGTTTAAAAATATATTTAAATTAAAACTGAAGTACCCTCAAGGTGACCCAACTGAATTTACCAAAAGAATGAGAGAACTGGCAAAATTAGTCAACAAAGGCAATCACCTCAATGTACACTAAGTCTGCCAGGTGCGATGTTGCAAAAGAACCCTCCACCCAGACAAGAGGGGCTCAAATGGATGACAATCAAAGGCATAGAGAAACACCCAAGGGGACTGGACACAGAGAAGGAAGAAGACAGGACAAGTGGCAAATGATTGCTCTTTTCCTTCCCCCTTTTTTGACTTCTAGTGATTCAGGTTTATAACAGGGTTGCAATATGTGCATAATAATTGAAAACCGATGTGTAAGCAGTGATTGTATTGGCACACTGCATTCAGGCGGAGGTGACAGACACTAGAATCATAGGAGGAACCGAAGTTAAAGGGTGATCTTTGTAGGATATAAATCTGATTATGCCAGTTACTTGATGAAAACAGTTTAATGGCTTCTTGTTGATCTGTGGAAGAATAAAATATTATTAGAACGATCATATAATTTATCCAGGCCTAGCTACAAAATCTGTTAGGCCCTTATTGAAAAAGCAGGGGTGGTGGGACACATAATGTATACTGAAATGTAAGACTGTCTTCGTCTATGTTCTTTTTCTCTACTTGCCGTGGAGCATTATGCACGTGTGTGTGCTAAGTCCCTTCAGTCATGTCCGACTCTGTGCAACTCTATGAACTGTAGCCCTCCAGGTTCCTCAGTCCATGGGATTTTCCAGGAAAGCATACTGGAGTGGGTTTTCATGCCTTTCTCCAGCAGATTTTTCTGATCCAAGGATCAAACCCTTGTCTCATATCTCCTGCATTGGTAGGCAGGTTCTTTACCACTAGTGCCACCTGAGAAGCCTAGTGTATTATATTTGCTATTTGATATGGCTTTTCTTCAGGAAAGGAGATAGTCCCTTTTGTAGGCATCTCTCCTCATAGGCGTGATGCTTCAGCACTGCAGATGGGAAACCCTACAGGATTGCAATCTCTGTACTCCTACGTGGATCAGCATCGGACAAGAGGTTCAGGAATCATTCTGTGCCATATCCTTTCATAGAACATCACAGAGTGCTCAGCTGACCCCAACCATACCTGGACCCCAGACAGAGGGTGGCTGCAGTTAATGGACAGGGGTTAGGCTGAGCATCTTCAGATGCCGATGAGTACATGAAAAGACATTCAACATCACTAATGATCAAGGAAATGGAAATCAAAATCACAATGAAATATCACCCACACTTATCAGAATGGCTATCATAAAAAAGAACACAAGTAATAAATGTTGCTGAGAATGTGGAGAAAAGGGAACCCTTGTACATTGTTGGTGAGAACGTAAACTGGTGCAACCACTGCAGAAAGCATTATGGAGTTTCCTCAAAAAACTAGAAATAGAATGACCACATGACCTAGCAATTCTACTCCTGGGTATATATATGAGAAAAATAAAAATAGAAACACCAATTCCAAAAAATTATCTGCACTCTAATATTCACAGCAGCATTGTTTATAATTGGCAAGATACAAAAGAAACATATGTCTATCAACAGATGAATGTGTAAAGTAGATATGATATATATTTATACATATTTCATGTATAATATATATAGATATATTTATNAAACGGAGCCTTCCTCATATATTAGTAAGCCATTTCTAACTTCTGTTATATCTTTCCCAAGTATTATAATTATAGATTTATAGAGTGCAAGGAGATCCAACCAGGCCATTCTGAAGGAGATCAACCCTGGGATTTCTTTGGAAGGAATGATGCTGAAGCTGAAACTCCAGTACTTTGGCCACCTCATGCGAAGAGTTGATTCATTGGAAAAGACTCTGATGCTGGGAGGGATTGGGGGCAGGAGGAGAAGGGGACGACCCAGGATGAGATGGCTGGATGGCATCACTGACTTATGGACGTGAGTCTGAGTGAACTCCAGAGGATGGTGATGGACAGGGAGGCCTGGCGTGCTGCGATTCATGGGGTCGCAAAGAGTCGGACACGACAGCGACTGAACTGAACTGAACTGAATATGTATATTTTTTAATGCTCATCATTATTTATTATATACAACATACTTCTTCTAGAGTAGCTCTTCAGCAAAAGCCTGTGACGAGTAAAAAGAAAATAGTTTTTTTTTTCCTTCCAAATATCTTCATTTGCTCTCAATTTAAAGGATTGTTTTATAGATTCTATGATGTTAGTTCTTTTATTCTGGCTGTGACGTGGTATGCATTATGCTGATGAAATGCCTACTATCAGTCTGGTTCTTATTGTTTTGGAGATAAAACATTTTTTTCTATCCAGTAATGTTTAATATAATATCAGTATCCATGATATATCTGACTTCTCATTATGATTCCGTGTGCATCTTCAATTTGAACACGTTACTTTTATTTCTTAGAAATCCTTGACTATTCCTCTTTGAATAACTTTTCTCTCCATTTTCTCTATTATCTTCTTCTGGAATTTTATATACACATTTTGATATTTTCTTCAAATATTTTACTTCTTCATTTCTCTACTTTCTGAATTATCTTCTCATATTTATATTTTTCTATTAATTTAATTTTGTGATCAAAATTGTCTGTATTTCCTGACCATTTGCTTTTTTAACATCCATGACAATATTTTATTTTCAGAATGTCTGGTTGGTTATTTTACAACATATCTTAAAGTTTTCATATAGCATATTTTCTCTTCAAAATTTAATTTCTTTAAAAATACATTTAATCATGTTAAACATGTCTGTTTTATAGTCCTTCAAATTACTCTTTTTGGGGTGTGTATGTTGGGAGTTACTTATATTTCTATGGCTTTACATTTTTTCTTCTTGTTGTTATTTGTGCTGACTAATGATTGATCCAAGTTTTGTGGGACCTGACATTTGTACAATTTTTAAGGCCTTCTATAAGAAAAAAATATAAAATTGCTAATATAGATTTAGAAATTATAGTGAATATTCTTAAATGATGAACAAATTATAAGATTTTTCTTTTTCTTCTGTATTTCCCAAAGATATATTTATTGTATTTTTATTTCCTAGAATACACTAAAGAATATTTACAATGAACTCACTTAGTCTTGTCAATTGTTAACACTTTGCCCTTCAACCCCCGTTTCTCTTCTGCTATTCACATACCTAAAGGAAATAAAACCTGAATTTTCACTGGAAAGACTGATGGGGAAACAATAGAAAGAGTGACAGACTTTATTTTGGGGAGCTGCAAAATCACTGCAGATGGTGACTGCACCCATGAAATTAAAAGACACTTGCTCCTTGGGAAAAAAGTTATAACCAACCTAGACAGCATGTTAAAAATCAGAGACATTACTTTGCCGAAAAACATCCATCTAGTCAAAGCTATGGTTTTTCCAGTAGTCATGTGTGGATGTAAGATTTGGACCACAAAGAAAGCTGAGTGCTGAAGAATTGATGCTTTTGAATTGTGGTGTTGTAGAATACTCTTGAGAGTCCCTTGAACTGCAATGAGATCCAACCAGTCCATCCTAAAGGAAATCAGTTCTGAATATACATTGGAAGAACTGATGCTGAAGCAGAAAGCTCCAATACTTTGGACGCCTGATGCAAAGAACAGACTCACTGGAAAAGACCCTCATGTTGGGAAAGATTGAAGGTAGGAGGACAAAGGGAAGACAGAGGATGAGATGCATGGATAGTATCACTGACTTGATGGACATGAGTTTGAGCAAGCTCTGGGAGTTAGTGATGGACAGGGAATCCTGGCGTGCTGGAATCCATGGGGTTGTAAGGAGTCGAACACAATTGAGTGGCTGAACTGAACTGAAGTGACCTCATATACCTAGGATGCCTGGTTGCACAGAAAGACCAACTGCAATATAAGCTCTGTCCCTACACATAAAAGTCACAAGAAGTGAATTGGTCCAGTGGGCCATGAGAGCGTGTCTGGAAGCCATTCCTATGTTGAGTCAGTTAGTAATAACTTACCTAGACAAGAAGCTGACTGGGAACCACATGAGGATATCACAGTAAATGTAAGCTTCTCTTAGGTAAATATAGAAAATATTCAAGGTCACTCTACCACCAATGAATAAAAGAAGAACTGTGATGACCAGGAAATTGAAGTGAAAATAGGCAACAATACAATTGATTGCCCTTGAGAAATCTGACTTTATTTTTATTTTTTTGGCCATGCTGCTTGCAAGATCTTAGTTAAGGTTAAGTTATTCCATCTAACATGAGTGCTATTCTCTTGTCTTGGCTCAATTTTACCTTCCATAAGATTATTTTACCACCTGTTTCTTATTGGGTTTTTCAAGAGATCCTCAAATTGTTCCCTACTCCTAACTACCCGGTTTCCATTGTTTTCCTATCTACTTGCCATGAAGTGATGGGACTGGATGCCATGATCTTCATTTTTCTTTATTTTTTTTTAATTTTTTTTTTAGTTATATAGGAATGTTTTATTTATTTATTTATTTATTTATTTTTAGTTTACTTTACAGTTGAGTTTTAGGCCAGCATTTTCACTCTCCTCTTTCACTTTCATCAAAAGGCTCTTCAGTTCTTCTTTGTTTTCTGCCATAAGAGTGGTATTATCTGTATATCTGAGGTTATTGATATTTCTCCCAATAATCTTGATTCCAGCTTGTGCTTTATCCAGTCCAGCACTTTGCAAGATGTACTGTGCATATAAGTTAAATAAGCAGGTTCAAAATATAGAGGCTTGATGTACTCCTTTCCCAATTTGGAGCCAGTCCATTGTTCCATGTCCAGTTCTAACTATTGCTTTTTGACCTGCATGCAGATTTCTCAGGAGGCAGGTAAGGTGGTCTGGTATTCAAATCTCTTTAAGAATTTTCCACAGTTTGTTGTGATCCATACAGTCAAAGTCTTTGACGTAGTCAAAAAAGTAGAAGTGGATGTTTTTCTGGAACTCTCTTGCTTTTGCTATGATCCAATGGATGTTGGAAATTTGATCTCTGGTTCCTCTGCCTTTTATAAATTCATCTTGTACATCTGGAAGTTCATGGTTCATGTACTGTTGAAGCCTAGCTTGGAGAATTTTGAACATTACTTTGCTAGCATGTGAGATGAGTGCAATTGTGTGGTAGTTTGAATATTCTTTTGCATTTCTTTTCTTTGGGATTGGAATAAAAACTGACCTTTTCCAGTTTTGTGGTGGTAGCTGAGTTTTCCAAATTTGTTGGCATATTGAATGCAGCCACTTTCATGGCATCATCTTTTAGGATTTGAAATAGCTCAACTGGAATTCCATCACCTCCACTAGCTTTGTTCATAGGAATTCTTCCTAAGGCCCACTTGACTTTCCATTCCAGAATATCTGGCTCTAGGTGAGTGATCATACCATGGTGGTTATCAGGGTCATGAAGACTAACCTGACTAACCTAATAGTTCACTATTACCCATGTATTTTGCCACTTTATTATTCAGAAGGCTTTCCAGATTGATTGATGTTAACATATATAAGAATTCTGTTCAAGTACATTTTCTGCGACTGAACCTGTGCTCCCTGAAGTGGAAGCATGAAGCCCTAACCATTAGACAGTGAGGGAATTCCCAAGAAATTTTACTTTAAAATTTTATGACGACATATGTGGCCATGAAAACAGATTACCAAGGCCCCTCCCATAAACTGGTAAAATGCATATGCAACTAAGGAGCTTTGAAACTGAAGTTGCTTTTAACTTTCTCCCATGGTGGTTTATTTTATGACATATTTTTTGATTTTTAACTTGGAATTCATTTTCAGTAGAGTTTTGATTTAAAAAAAAAAATGAAGTGTTTGTGCACTCCCCTGTTTCTCATTACACTCTTAGCACGTGTATACATTTTCAGTCTCATCTGACTTTTTGCCACTCCATGGACTGTGTAGCCCACCGGGCTCCTCTTTTCATGGGATTTTTCAGACAAGAATACTGGAATGGTTTGCCATTTCCTCCTCCAGGAGATCTTCCTGACCCGGGGATTGAACCCACATCCCTTGTGTCTCTTACAGGCAGATTCCTTACCAACTGCACCACCTGGGCTAGTTTGTTAATATTTTCTTACACAGACAGCATATCGGAATATATTCTGCTGAAAGCCTCAGGGCTGTCCACTGAAGTCCTCTGAATAACTTCTTGTTTTCCTTTCTCTGCTTGACATTCCACATTGTTTAGGTTGTGTTCATTTCTATCTCACATGTTGACCAGGAGCAGGGCTTTAGTTCTTATTTTTCCACATGGAGCCTGGCTCTCGTGGAAAGTCTTACAGATACTTCTATGGATCAGTGAGTGGGTGTATACATAGTAGGAAGATAAGAGAATGTTGAGCACCTGGGCCTTCTGCCGGGAGTGTGGTCCTGATCATACCAGCCCTTGGGTACGTCATTTGTCTCTACGTGAGCTTTAGAACCTTAGCTTCTATCCAGATGATCAGCATCTGGTCTGAAGCCCTGATGGATCTCTGCAGTGTGAATCTTCACCCTCTAGCTTTCCTTTTTCTCTTTCTTCTTTATGGAAATGTCTTTTGCTTCTTTTTGAAATTTTCAATATAGTTAAAATCAACTTCTAGTAAATGTCACACATTTATATCTTTTTTGTGTGTAAGGGTGTCTGTTGGGATCAGTTTGTCCCACCATATTGCTGGAGGCAATGCCTTTTTTCTTTACCATTGCACCATCTTACATCTTCTAACTCACTAGGCTACGGACACATGCATATGTGCATGCTCAGCCACTCAGTTGTGTCACACTGACCTTCAATTTCTTTAATTCATCCTACTCCCTCCTGGCTCCCAATCCTGACCATTTCCCTCACAGGAAATACTTCATTAACTTCTAATTGTCCTATTAATCTGAGTTCAAATGTCACCTCCTTAGGGAAGCTACTGGCCTACACCCAGGGCTCTTAGTAACACATTTCTATTTTACCATGCACTCTTTCTGCCATGGCACTTGTCATCATTTACAGTGATATATTTCAGTGACTAGTATGTCATTCCCACTAAAATATGCACTATGGTGTAGGGGGTTGATCTCTCCTTTGGTGGGGGGCTGGGGAAATGGGAATGGTGACCAGGACTCATGACAGAACAAAAACACTCAACTTGCTATGTTAAGAGTTCTGCCAGTTCAGACTCTGCATCTTCAATCAGAATACACAAGCTACCCTACTCATTTTTTTGTTGCTGTTTGGTTTTTGTTTTTTTTTTTTTTAGGAATCTACTATAGTTTTGCTTGTACCTGTGTAACTGTGCTAAGATAACCAACTTTTTTCATCACCAAATAACTCTTAGGAGAAGTAATAATACAAAACATTTTTCAAGCTGACTATATGCTTTGTATGCATTATCTTATTTAATTTTCATAAACAATCTTAAAGAGTAGGGAATACTTAAATTGTGTTTCTTGTTGCTAAGAGCATTGGCTAATACAACCTGTAAAATGTGAAATTCTGGATGGTGGAATTATTATATTTCACATATACTGACATTGTTATTCATATCACCAGTCTGATGAGTTTACTAGAAGGAAAAGGAATATGTAGCATCCTCTGCTGGAAGCCAGGGATATTGGAGTTATCTCCATGAGTTACAAGATGAGGCATAGCATATTTTATTTTAAAGAGGAATGATGCGTTTGAATTTTACTTATTTAATATATGATTTATTTATTTTTGGCTGCACTGGGGCTTTGTTGTTATGCACAGGCTTTCTCTAGTTATGGTAAGCAGGGGCTGTTCCTGCTGTGCATAGGCGTTCCGTAGTTACGATGAATGGGGGTTACTCTTCTTTGCTGTGCATGGACTTCTCACTGCAGTGTCTTCTCTTGTTACAGAGCACAGGTTTTAAGTGTGTGGGCTTCAGTCCTTGCAGCTCACAGGCTCCAGAGTTCGGGCTCAGTAGTTGCGGCATGTGGACTTAGTCACTCCAAGGCATGTGGAATCTTCCCGCACCAGGGATCAAACCTGTGTCCCAAGCATAAGCCAGCAGACTCTTAGCCACTGTACTACCAGAGAAGTCCCACATTTTCTTTAAAAAGAAAGTTTTACATTTATTTGTTTTAAAACGTGTGTCAGCTTTTGAGGGCAACTGGATGTAGATGGCTTGGACAGTTATATAATGTGAGCTCGATAGTTTTAGATTTCACAAACTAGTAAAATTGCAAGCAACACGCTAAAATGAACATCTATTATCAGTAATACTTCATTTAAAAAAAAATCTTGTTTTAAACACCAAAAAAAGGAAGGAAAGGCATAATTTCAGAATAAAACAGTAATTTGAATGCATTTTTCTTCCAAAAAAATTGACTTCATTTTCTTTATTTTTCTTATTTTACCCCAGTCTGGTAAAAACTTCATCAAGAACTAATATTTAGGAACCAGACACATTGAAAAGGAAGTTGAACCCCCTGTGGCTCAGACAGAGGATCTTAGAGGTTAAATGAGCCATTCCTATCGGAGCCATTCCTATTGAAGATCAATCAGAAAAGATGAATCATTTCTGGGTTTATAATGGGATTTGATTTGCACAGAGCTTTTCAGGAATGCACTATGCAAAGAGAGGTGCAGCTGCATCTTTTTCATGTGTATCCCTATGGGCCCTGGGGGAGCACAGATGTGTGGATCCCTGAGTCAGTAGTAGCAAACAGTGGGCCTTCCTTACTTCCTTCTCAGGAACTGACTATGAGTGCCATGTTATCACCTTCTCCTTACAAACCTCTGAATTCTAGATGTACAACGTTGAGTGCCACCCAGCGCTTTTTAATGTTTTCTTCACAGCTGGCTATTTTCAGCTTCATTCTTCACGTTTGTTTTAGCTCTCAGACATGTCAACATATTCCCTTCAGCACTACATATCATGATAAAAACATTCAGAATTAAAATCCCCATGCCAAATCAAAATGCTACCCTTGGAAATAAATGTGTCTTGACTGGTTAACATATTTCCAGCTAGATTCTAAAATCATTATCTTCACATCCCAATTTCCTCATTTGGTTCCAGAGTGCTTTGTTCTCTGACCTTGTTGTGAATAAAATGACTGTTTCACATGTGTTCCCTTCTTCTTTGAGAAGAGAAAGATTGCTACATTGTGAGCATCACAGTATACAGGCAGCGAAGGGAGGAGGGGCAGCACCTTCTCTGGGGCACAACCCTTCCCCAATATGCCAGGGAATGACATTTATTTTTACAGGTCTGGAGAGTAGCTTTTCCCTCCTAACATTGTATGGTCTCAGTGCATCTGAATAACACAAATCTCAGAGGAAGAAAATGTGATGTACAGTGTTATCAATGCCATTCATTCTCAGCAGACTGAGCACTGCTACAGGGGTCGCCAAAAGGCCAGTCCACAGGGACAAGAACAACTTGTGCGCATTGTCCTCCTAGCTTCAGAATTCTCTAAGAGGTAATGAGAGTGGGAAACTCTTAGTTATGTGGGAACAAAACAGCAAGTGGTGCAGTCTTTTGGGAAGAAAAACACATTTTTCATCCAGAAATGTTGTGATATTTTGGAGGGTTTACTCTCCTTTGTTTTCCTAAGAATACATCTTCATCAGCTCTTTGAAAATAATCTAAGCTAAGAAAAATATGTATTTTTATTAAAAAAGCAACTCTCTTCCTCTTGTCTACTTCTATATACTGCACTGTTGTATTTCCTGGTGGTTCAGCGGTAAAGAATCCTCCTGGAATGGAGGAGACACAAGAGACATGAGTTCAATCCCTGGGTAGGGAAGATCCCCTGAAAAAGGAAATGGTAACCCACTCCAGTATTCTTGCCTGTAAAATCTCATGGACAGAGGAGCCTGGAGGGTTACTGTCTATGGATTACAAGTTGGACAGAACTTAGTAACTTAACTACCACCACCACTGTTGTTACTAGGGAAGAGATTTGTGTCATGAATGAAATAGTCTCATAAAAATCTCCTGGGACGATAACTACATGGTTAAAAATTTTATTGCCCCTCCATATGTGTATAAATGTGTGTGTGTGTGGGGGGGTGCAGACACACAATATATCATTTGTATTATAAAAATAAACATAGATTAACATCAAAATCTCTGTATGTATAATCTATATATGTGTGTGTAATACATAGACATTTATTTAGTATATGTATATATATACCTATACACATATATAATCTTTTAATATGTTTATAAGCTTGAAATTTTTCATAAAATAAGCAATGACCTTTGCCTTCAGATCCAAGTCAAATTTTGCTAACAGCCATCTGGCCACTTATTTACTCCCTGCCTCAGAGTATATACTTTTTTGAGTTATTTTCTTACAGTTTATGTTTATGAATCTAGTTTCCTATAGGCCTTTGGAAAAAAAATGTTAAATGAAAAATTATTTATCTTTTTCTAATTGCAGTACATCACATTCACCTTTATACAGATATTTTACATGCAAAGTTATACTAATATTTATATATAAAATGAGACTAATAAATTTTGGGGAAAAAGTAGTTATTTATGAAAATGCTGAGATTCTGCAGGATTCTAATCTTGTTTCTATATTCAAAATAAACACGAAAACCTATTTCATATTAGGCCCATATATTTGAGGGTGAAGTAAGCATGAAGGTCCAACTAAAGTTATATTAGTGATGATTCTCCCAGATGGTCCACTGGAGAACTGATTTGGAAGGTAATATTCATTTCAGATTATCTCTAATAACCAAATGTCAGGGAGTTGGAAATGTTTGATAAAGAGCAGGAGATCGCTATGGCTTTCCAGGTGGCACAGTGGTAAAGAATCCATCTGCCAATAGGAAGCACAAGAGATGCAGGTTCAATCCCTGGTAGGAACTGGTAACCCATTCCAGTATTCTTGCTTGGAAAATTCCATGGACAGAGGAGCCTAGTGGGCTGCAGACCATGGTGTCACAGTTGGACACAACTGAGCACACAAAGAACTACAACAACAAGGAGGTCCCTAACTCTGGACTTTTTAATTAAGGTATTCATGCTCTGATCTACGTTTATAGAAACATAAAAAAAAATTCCTAGTCTATTTGCAGGAGATGGAAAAATCAAGATACATTTATAATTCAGAATGCATGCTCAGTCTCTCAGTCACGTCTGACTCTTTGTGACTCCATGGACTGTAGCCCGCCAGGCTTCTCTGCCCATGGAATTTCCCAGGCAAGAATACTGGAGTGGGTTGCCATTTTCTCCTCCAGGAGATCTTCCCAACCCAGGGATTGAACCCGTGTCCCCTGTGGCTCCTGCATTGGCAGGCAGATTCTTAACCACTGAGTCATGTGGGAAGCACATAATTCAGAGGAGCCCTGGAAAACTTCTCTGACTAAAGGGCACTGAATTCCTTGGTGAGTGTAGGGAAGGATGATCCCATCTCAGTCTATAAAGAGAGTAGTAAGTAACTAGGAGCAAACGAGACTGCCAGCATTCACTACAGCTCTTTAGGAGTAACTACGTTTTGTGGTAGATATTAATACTCTCATTTTCCAATGAGAAAATTGAAATCTGGAAAAGACATATTTATTGTAAAGCAAAGGCAGAATTTGAGTCCAGGTTAGAGTCACCCTAAAATTCATACTACCTGTTCTTTTTATTGATTTTCAGTGTGCCGGACTCTCTACTTAAAAAGGCAAGTTAATGCCATAATTAGTTTACTGAACTATTCATCTATGTGTGATTTTGAATATGCTTTATGGTGCTATTACTGCATTCAATGGCTATTACAAATCCATAGATATGCTATGCATGTTACAAAAGAAATAATAAAGAAATAAATTTACAAGGTGCACGCTGTACTTTGATGATGCCAATTTGTTTTCTTTCCCAAATGCTGCTAATGTCACTGTCACCTCTACTGCCAGAGGCATTTCTGTATAACCTGTCTGCTGCCATGCTCATTTAGAAAAGGAAACATATCAGTATAGCAGGGTAGAATTTTCACCCCCCTCCCTTCCCACAGTGGGCTCCATTTCAAAAAGCTGTTTTGTCCCAGTTGTAATTGAATGAGTCTTTGTCATCCATCAGTGTATACATTTCACAATCTGAAGTTGATACTTCATATTCATCTTGGGCATAGTAATGGCACCAAATGACACGCATAATAACTCTGCTTAAAGTTGAGTTGGTTCACTCAAGGAGGGGGCAGCACATGTAGAAATCATTTAGTCTTTGTCTCACAAGAACTTCCACAAATGTAAGGCTCTTATCTTCCAGCTCTGACACAAACCCAGCAAAGGAAATAAACAACCTACCTTGGAAACATACAGCTCTGGGAGATAAACTGAGAAGATAGAGCTCTACAGTGCAAATGACAGCAAGGGAAGGGGTGCTGGCCCCACAGAATTCCTTGATCCCTGACTCATAAGCTCTAGATATTTAAACCTGACTCATAACTAAATTCAAGATTAATTCTATTAATATGTGACTTTATAAAATTGAGGGAAAATGAAGAGAAGGAAGGAGACAGTATGTGTAGATGGCCCCATGTATACCATGCTCTGTACTGGGCATACTGCATATATTGTCTTACTGAGTCCTCAAAACTCTGTTAGGAAAGTATTAATTGATTTGTTTTTATTATTCAGAACTTAAAAAATTTGCCAGGGTCATAAGTCATGGCAAATCCATGATTCCAATTGAGGTGTCATTCAACCTGCTTTTTGCTGTCTGTGATAGGCAAGAATTATGCAATGGAGAAGGCAAAGCATGTGCTCAAGAAATCCCCCCATCACATCCATCCTATTCTCCTAAAGTAAAATTTTCCTGCTACTTGATCATTTCAACCTTTACCAACCTGACCCAACTTGTGGCTTCTGTTTCTAGGTTTCTTTAATTCTGAAAATTCACTCACTAACCACTGAACTGGGAAATTAATTATGATCAAATGTTTTCCAGGAGCTCAATGGAGGCCAGAACCTCCAACTACTGCTCTTAGCACTTTAACAAGTACAACAGGGATGCCCAGCCCTTATTCTTGACTGGGCTTTTGTCTTAAGCCAGCTGTCCTACCACAGAGATGAGCTAGATGATGGGGAAATTGACAAGGCACTTTCTCTTGCCCCCTGGCAACTGAGGTTAAAGCAGGCCCTTTTCTAAGCCTGCCCATATGATGGTGATCTTTTAATTATTCAGGACCAAAGTTCACCATTCAAAAAGTTCATAGCCCTAACTCTCAGGTATAATCACTATAATAGAAAATCAGTAATAATGAGGGGACCCTAAGGAGTAATTTGCATTCCAAGATCTGTTAAAAATGGGAAGGAAAAAAAAAAAAACAACAAAAACTTTCTCTGTTTCCAAAAACGATTTTTAGGAAAAGTCACCAGCAAAAACGGAATCTATGGTTTTTACTGTAGTTACTATTAGCATTGGAGGAAGTCCTAATTTCAACTGATTCCAGTCTTCTTGTCTCTCTTTCAGCCTTAAGGTTTCTAAGCAAAGAAGTGCAATTACAAAAGCACTTTTTAAAATGCTAGTTTTGGTGCAGGGCTATCTGGGCTGTCCCCTCCAGCCTACAGGCCTGCCAAGATGATACACATTTACTTTCACTGCTGTAGTCTTAGTCTCCTCTGTTCTCTTGTCTATCTGAAAATTACTGATCCTTTTTTCATTGACTATTTATTTTAAAAAGTGGCTGTCTCCCTGTGAATGTTAACAAGAATTTTTCTTCATTTTAAATTCTGTCTTACTACCTCTCTGCCCTCAAAACAATTCTGGACTACACGTTACTCTTACAAGTTTTACCTACAGAGCTGTGGGTCTGAATCGTAGGGCCCCCGAATTCCAAAAACACTAAGACTATGATCGGGAAGCCTTATAACCCTGAAAGTTGCTGGGATAAATGTTGGCATTACTATTGCTCCATTGTAGTTCAGTAAAAAATTAGTCTACGTGTATGATTTTATCCTTTTCAGAAAGTTCTGGTGGAGAGGAAGAAGTGGTGGAATTCTACTATCCCAGATCATTGTAGAAATGGAGAGAACTAATGTGCAGTTCAAACATCAGTGCTTAGCTTTTCATGGTAAGCATTCTCAATAGGCAATATTAGTTTAATCTATGCTTTTTTTTTTCTGCACCATATTTTTTTTTCTCAAAGGTATGTGTTTAAAAAAAAAAAAGAATGATACAAGAATCTATTTGGTTATGACTCCTTTCTTAAAATTCCCTAAAAGCTTGAGAAAAGTATCTTGGGGAAATTACTGTGTGTCTGGAACTTTGCCAATGATAAGGGCCCAGAAATGGAAAGACATGGCCCACAGCTATATGAGAAAGATAGACTGGAAAAGATATGATATTTTGTACTGACACCATCTTAGCACATTTCACAGTATAACTATTGTTATACAAAGTATCGAGAGATCAGAAAAAGCTTCACAGAATGTATCTTATATGATAAAATATGATATATGTGAATTGGGGCTAAAGTCCAAGAAGATACTATGTTGGATAATCACAAGGAAGATTCTGGAGTGGATTCTCTGGAGAGAAAAAAACACAAAAAGGGTATTGGAAACAATCAAAATACAAGGCAACTGCCTTCTGCCCTAAGGAATAGTTGGTGTTTAGAAACATGTAGTTACAGGGTGAGATAGCAGTTTAAATAGATAGCATTGCTTGCATAAATTGGGCTTCCTTGAAGTCAGCGGAGAGAGAGGTATTGATATCTGCCTGAGCAGAGTGGTAATGTTTTCAGCTTGGCTCCAGATGTGTACTGGCTTGAACAAGCTTAGAGAAAATGTTGAATCTCAGGGGGTTTAGAATGGAGGGTGTGAAAGCAATGTTAAAGTGGTCGATTATAGTATCTGGTTTGAGAACGGAAACAAGAGTGGTCAGATGGGGATTATTGGTGTGGACAAAGTAGTAATTTGGGTGCTGCTAATGGTTACAGCAGAGTGTGAGGTTATAGGAAAGCAAAAAGGAAAGGAAAGAGGGCAGGAAAGATAACAGATTATTCTGTGCATCACACTACAGAGTTTCCTCTGCTATGATTCTAAGACAGTAGTTAGAGCATGTTAATTCAGAGATCTTGAAATTAAAGAAATCCAAGCAAGAACACTGCTTCAGTACTTCATCTGCGGCTTGCACCTGTAATCTCAGTGTCAGGAGTTACTCACTAGCAGTAATCGCTCTTCCCCTTGAGTCTCAGTTTGGTCTAAAGATCCTTCTCAGCCCAGCTATGCAGTCAGCCATTAACTGTTTATTGATATTGATATGAGAGAGAAAAAAAAATCCCATTGCTCTCCCTGCATAAGTACCAATTCATTGAAGTTGGAATGTGAGATGAACCCTCTTTGCTGTCTCTGACTTCAGGTGCTGCCTCTGCAGGAAGGACCTATTTATTTTCATTTCCTATTGCATTTTCTTTTGCAATCATTTTTTGTGACAAAAGAATATACTCCTAACCTGTTTTTTTTACTGGTGCCAAAGTTTTCACCTCTGAAACTGACTATTATTATAATATGGGGTCCTTTTAGGCTCTCATTTTAGGCAGAGTTGTCCAAGGAGTTTATGCAACTTGTTTCCGAAAGTGGATAGCAAGCTTCAGAAAGAAGTCCTATTTATTTTATATTCTCCTCAGTGACTAGCTTCATTCAGAGTACACAGCAGGTACAAAATAAATACTCATTGACTTAGTTGAATTCCAAACCTTTCATATGAGCCATTACAATTTAGCTAAAGAATGTATAGGCTTTAGAAGAGCTAATTAGAGCAAATAATTCTACTGACCCTGTGCTGGTTCTGAGATACTTAGTGATAATAATACTGTTTCTGCAAGATGGATATTTTACTGTTTAGCCTGTCTGGTTTGAGAGGCTCACTGTTTTATGGTCTGTGTGTGGTGATCATTTGGATGTAATGATCAAATGGGGGTTGCCCAAATTGATCGTTATAATAGGATTCCACTGTAATTACATTTCCATAAATGATACTCAAATTCACTAGGGAAATCAACAACCCCTTGGTGTGCCTACTTCCAGCACTGATTACAAGTTCAGGTTCTATAGCACTTTCTAAACAAAAGGTAATTAAAATTTTACAGCCCATAGTTAAGCCAAAATGAAAAGGCAGCTTTTTGTTCTAGATTCAAAAGTGCTGCTCTTTGTAGACATCAGAAGACAATTCAGTTTAGAACAGGCAGATTTTGGATCTTACTCAAATTAAAACATACATATTATTGAGACAATAGAGAGCAAGCATGTTGGAGTCAGGCAGTCATGAATTCAAATCCTAGCCCTGCTATTTCTGTATCTATCTGGATGACTTGTTTGATCTCTCTGAGTTTCAGTTTCCTCAACTCTAGAATAGGGATGATACAGTTTCTGCCTCATTAGCTTTTGGAGAGCATTAAATGATGTCTTTTCTGTGAAGTGCTGACCACAGTGCTGGCTAGGCATGTTAGTTAGTATTCAACACACCTGACTATAATTGTCATTTAGATTTTCTTTTTAAATCCAGCCATCTTTTCCCTTTCACCATGTTTTCCAGTGAAACCATGAAAAACAACATATTTGTTTCTTTTACCATAGCAATAATTGAATATTTCCAATACCATATACATTAATATCTGGCATTCTCAGCTTATTAACTCCTCTCTTCTAGAATTCTCTGACTCAGCATCCATGTCTAAGACATAAGTATGTGTGTACTGTTGTGTCTGACTCTTTGTGACACCCATGGACGATAGCCAGCCAGGCTTCTCTGTTCATGGGGATTCTCCAGGCAAGAATACTGGAGTGGTTCGCTATTTCTTTCTCCAGGGGATCTTCCCAATCCAGGGATCAAACTGTGTCTCTTGCGTCTCCTACATTGGCAGGCAGATTCTTTACCACTAGCGCCACCTGACATATTTGTGTCCATTTCCAGGCAGGAATTTTTGTGCTTTATCAGATTAATTAAAATTCCATCGAGTTTATTGTCTTAAAGCATCCTATCACTCTAAGTATGCACTAGGTCACAAGATGCTTCCAAACATGCATTCCCATAGTGGAGTCCCACAAAGCGTGCAGGAGGAGGCATCTTCACATCAATCTAAATACCACTATGCCATCAAAATAACATTTAAGATAACATACCAGCTTTTGAGCCTTTTCTAAATGCTAGGAAAACTTCTAAAGCATTGCATTTTAGTTCACAAATGACTCAACTCAGCAGAAATTTAGCCAACAAAAATCATGCTCTCTAAAAAGAAACAAACTGGAAACGAATGTGTCATCCTTTGCCACCCAAGTAGTCTGTACCCTGTCATCAAAATTTATTGGTGAGTTGTGTTATAAAGTTCAAGTGTCAGTAAAACCATTTATCAGGATACAAAAAGAATGGACTTGACAATGCTCAAAGCAGCCACTTTTTTGTTCTTAAGAAGCATATTCCAAAATGAACTTGTCCTAATAGTCATCAAGCTTCAGAAAAATTAAAAGCGTTCCGCTTGTACACTCGTGGTGAATTCATGTTAATGTTTGGCAAAAGCAATACAGTAATGTAAAGTAAACTAAAGTTAAAATAAAAATTTTAAAAAATTAAAAAAAATAAAAAGAAAAAAAAAAGAAAAGAAAAATTAAAAGCCCCTATCCAGACCGACCTCCTAGCTTTCATTCTTCTTTTAAATTATTATTTCTTGGTTAGTTTAACAATAAGAGACAATGAGAACAATGGCCTCTCTAACTGTGGGGCTCATAACAAGCTATGTTACAGGGACACCATCCTTAGGTTAGTTTTGTTAAATGGGAAGAACTGCATGGGCAGACATTTTGTACAGAATGAGAACATATTCTAACATTTCTATCATTCACACTTTTCTTTTTTATAATATATTTCCTTTCTCCTGAGTTTATTCCTTTAAGTGCCTTCCTAACCCTTGGGATTTTTATTTTATAATCTATATTTTTGTTACTCTTCCCAGTAATTCTTTCATTATGTATTTTATTTACTTTTATAAAACTATTTTTGGGGGCTGCACCATGCAGCATGTGGGATCTTGAGCAGGAATTAAACCTTCCCCCCTGTGGTAGAAGTGCAGAGTCTTAACCATTGCGTCAGCAGGGAGATACCTTTATAAAACTATTATTGATTATTAGTATATTTTTGTTTCTGACCTCTCCATTTTATCATGAATAGAATACAAAATGATCAACCCAAAGACGAAATTCTACAATCTAGAACATAGCTCAGTATTTAATGCTTATTGAGTGCTTTCTCTGTCCCATGCTTTGTGCTAAGTATTAAAATTGCAGTAGATCAAGAAGGATGGAATCATTAAAAAATATTGCAGGGAAGTATAAGTCAAACTGTGCTACTTCTGTTAATCACATTTTTAAAATGTATAAATTGTCTTATGGTCCAGCTATTGATAGCTATTGCCACTGAATAAACATCAAGATAAATATCAGATTTGTTCTTTGGGGTCCAGTATAAATCACAGTTGTTGAGCTCTCTATAAATTCTCCAACATATTTTTGCTGATATTATCTGCTTAAGGTGACAATCTGAAGCCATCCACCAGCCAGTCAATATAGTTAATACCAAAGTATTTGATCACAACATATTTATAGCATATGAATTTCATATATATTATATATTATAGTACAATGTAAGGTGCATTGCAACAAATTAAAAATTTTTTAACTTAATTGATTGCAATTAACTTACATAGTTTTGAACTATTTTTTTTCACTGTCAAAAACATCTGGAAAAGTTGTTAAATTTTCTAGCTAATTCTTCATGCTGCTGCTGCTGCTAAGTCACTTCAGTCGTGTCCGACTCTTTAGGAACCCATAGATGGCCCCCCACCAGGCTCTGCTGTTCCTGGGATTCTCCAGGCAAGAACACTGGAGTGGGTTGCCATTTCCTTCTCCAATGCATGAAAGTGAAAAGTGAAAGTGAAGTCACTCAATCATGTCTGACTCTTAGCGACCTCATGGACTGCAGCTTACCAGGCTCCTCCGCCCAAGGGATTTTTCAGGCAAGAGTACTGGAGTGGGGTGCCAGTGCCTTCTCCGATTTTTCATGCTACCCCCCTCAACTTCTCTCATCCCTATCCCACACTTAGGCTTTTTTCCACACCTGAGTCAAATTTTATGCTGTTTTCTTGATCTTTGCTTGGGCTTATCATCATATAGAGACCTTTACTCTTTATTGATTCAATCCAGGCTTTCAAAATAAAACACAGATGGGAAATGGGAACTTAAAAACTTGTTCTTGACCCTTTGTCTCTCTCCCAATTTCCTGCTGAGATTATCATTATTAGTTCATGGAAGAAGCCCTGAAACATCTGGATATCCAGGCTTAATTTAGAAGGTACCTGAAAGGTGTATAATTGTTTAAACAGTGTGATTAACCAAGGTGGTGGAGACGATTAAGAACTAGGTGATTTGGAAATATGCTCTACCTTTCTGTCAAGTCTAGGGTGAGGTCAATGAGTACAATGACAGAGAGTGCAAATCTGGGGGACTGTTCCTGATGCTTACCTTCAGAAAACATGAATATGATTGTTCTGAAAGTGAAGTCGCCCAGTCATGTCCGACTCTTTGTGACCCCATGGACTGTAGCCTACCACGCTCCTCTGTCCATGGGATTTTCCAGACAAGAATATTGGAGTGCGGTGCCATTTCCTTCTCTAAGATAACAGAGGCAGTGCAAGCATTTTCTGTAGTGCTGGACTGAGGACAGCCTCTCTTCACTAGCACCTGAAAAATAGGAAGATTCGCCACATGACTTAAAAGAGTTCCCTGATTTATAATTCATCTGATTTACAGTTCATTTGAATCACTGAAAAACAAATTCACTTCTTTATGTTCATTGACTTCCAGACCACGAGTGCTTGAGAGACATCCACCATGGGCCAATCCAAGCATGACCAGCCAAGGAGCTATCACAATTAGTTTAAGTTGAAACAGTTAGGTCATAAGTCAAAGAAAAAGCTTGGTGGATCTATGTAAGAGCAGTATTGGAATGACAAATAAAGAAACGGGAGAAAAGAGAAGAAAAAAGAAAACTGAGTACAACTATAATGAAATCTTTTGAAGAGATACTATTAAAACTTAAAATGTATTTCTGAAATGACATGACATTATTTTATTTTAAAATTTANTCTTCATTTATTTACTTGTATGTTTAATACATGTATTATTCAGAATCTATTGGATTAGGCATAGTGTATTTAACAGGATACAAGATAGATGTTCCTGTCCTTAAAGAACTTATATTTGAGTGAGAGAGAGAGAAAGCAAGGAAGAGACCACAATATAAGAGAATGATAAATTGTGTGAAGTGCCAGGAATACAATGAGAAGAGTGCAAAGATAGGACACAAATAGGAGGGGGGGATATGGACTACTTTATACAGTGTTGTAGGTAAATCCTATCTATGGAGGAGCTAGCACAGTTCCAAAGAGTTCAAGTAATTTAACAAATGAGTATTATTTTAATTACAGTGAACTATGCCTAAAAGACTCAGCTGATACAGGAAGGAGCTCAAATGGCTGTGAAGTCTCAGTGAGCTTGTGAGGTTAGAACATGATGAACACAAGAAAAGTGATCAAGATAAAGGAGGAGAGATAGTGAGAGATCTATAAATTTTGTATGAATTCAACTTTGGGGCTATAAAAAAAGTAGGAAAGAGGTTGGATCACTACATGGTAATATTTTAATTATGAAAAGATGATTCTAGCAGCTATCTGGAGAATATGTGAAGGGACCCCTGGTGCAGGAACAGAATTGGGCAGGGTAATTAGGAAGCTTGTGTCATACAACATGTGTGTGATGATGCTGGATTGAACATGCCTATGGCCATAGAGATAGTAATAGAAGGGTGAATTTAAGATATATTTTGAAATAAAACCAATTATACATACTGATGTAGTTGGAGAGGGAAATACAGGACTCAAAGGTTATTCTTAGGAGTTTGGTTTAAGAAATTGACTAGGCGGTAGTGTAAAGGTCCATATAGTCAAAGCTATGGTTTTCCCAGCGGTCACGTACGGTTGTGAGAGCTGGACCATAAAGAAGGCAGAACACCAAAGAATCGATGCCTTCAAACTGTGGTGCTGGAGAAGACTCTTGAAAGTCCTTTGGACAGCAAAGAGATTAGACCAGTCAAACTGAAAGGAGATCAACCCAGAATATTCACTGGAAGGACTGATCCTGAAGTTGAAGCTCCAGTATTTTGGTCATCTGATAGGAACAGATGATTCATTGGAAAAGTCTCTGATGCTGGGAAAGATTGAGGGCAGAAAGAGGAGAGGGCATCAGAGGATGAGATGGTTGGACAAGCAACACTGATGCAATGAACATGAACTTGGGCAAACAAACTCCGGGAGGTGGTGAGGTACAAGGAGTCCTGGTGTGCTGCAGTCCATGAAGTTGCAAAGAGTCGGACATGACTGGGTGACTGAACAGCAATAAAATGTGGTAGTGATATTTAATGAGATCAGAAAGACTAGGAAAAGTAAACATTTGATGGAGAGTGGCAAGATCAAGGCTTCAGTCCTAACCATGTTAAGGTTGAGAAGCAATTGAGATATTGAAATGGAGATACTGAATGGGCAGATATGAGTCTAGGATGCAAAGGGAGTAAGTGGGTAGAGATACAGATTTAGGAGTTACCAGCATGTTGATAAACATTTCAAGTGAAGGAATGGATAAGCTGAGTCAGAGAGAGAATACAGACACATTGTGAAGATAGTGTTGATGTGAAAGGGAGCAGACAACTGGGCAAGAGTCAGGGCATCCTGTAGCATCAAGTGAGATTGCCTTCTGTTTTTAAAACAACAATATTAAAGCCTATTTACTGAATGATATGGGCCAGGAACTATGCCTATTGTTTCAAATAAATATATTATTTACTCTCAACAATACCAAGAGGTTATTACTAGTATACCCCCCATTAGATGAGAAGAGATTTACAGCAAATTTAATCAAATTGTTCACGATAGAAGACAGGAAATTGGCAGGGATAAGCTTTGAATTTCCACAGTTTGACTTCATAACTGCCATGTTGCATTATCTGCCAACATAGCATGTTTGTATGTTAATATAAGTGGAAAAATAGAGACAAAGAATAACTATGAAGAAGGTATTAGTATCTGTAGCACAAATAGAATAAATCACCATTGCAATAGGGACAAGGGCAAAAAAAAAATGGGTGTCAGCAAACCAATTTCATACTAGGAAGATAAAGAAGACTTCTCTGATAGATCTTGTACTCAGAGAAGTATAGTGAGTTCCCCTTATTAAAACAAAAGAGGGGAGGGATATGACAGTTTTAAAGAAAGCAATATTTTAGGAAATAGTTGTATTTGATAATAGTTATCTCAGATCAAATTGAAGAAATAAACACCTGTGCAGAAGAAATTTACAAAGAAAAGGAAATTATGAGCTAAATAACATGAGATATGGAAGAAAGATCTGGGATACCTAATGAAAAGTATAATTACTAAAGGACAAAGGGAACAGATGAAAAATAATGAACAAAGTAGTGAATATCAGTTCACTGAACTGAGGGAAAAAACTTGAAATTTCAGAATGGACCGCTGAGTTCCAGGAATAATTAATAAGATTCACATACTACATATTGTGGTAAAAATTTAGAAACTATGAAGTTATAGAAAAAAAAATGAGTTAAATGTCTTCTAACCTTCATAAGCCCAATGGAAGTCAGAAGATAATGGAATACTGTTTGCAAAACATTCATAAGAGAAAATAATAATTAACTTACAATTGTGAATCCAACAAAACTTCAAATTAAGTATTGAAGATAAATAGGGATATGTTCAGAGAAAAATAAGAATGCAAGAATATTTACAACCCACAGAAGTTCATAGGAGGAAATTTCTGAACAAAGAAGCAAATGAAACCAGAAGAGAAGTGTGGCAGAGACAGTCCCATGTGTTCACCAGCCTATTTCCGCTGTGTGGTGATTGCCGTCAGCTGGAGGCCATACTGAAGGTTCTGACTAATGAGCCGTAAAAGGGAGGGACATGTAATCCTAAAGCAGCATCACAATATGATGAGGTCTTATTGGTTTGAGGTCCTGACTTATTTTAAGGAGACGGGGCTCCATTCACCTTCATTTGACATTTGGTATGAGTGAGAAATACATTTTTGACAGTTAACCCTCTGAGATTTCAGGGTTAATTTGTTGTTTTAGCCTAAATTGTCTATCTGGCTAATACAAAAATGCCAAAATCAAGAAAATAATGAGCAAATATATTAGTAAACATGTAGAAATCTAAACAAACATGATTTGTAACTCTGTGTTTAAAAGAATAAAAAAAATGAAGATATTTATGAGTTAATAAAAATATCAGTACTGAGGTGGTATTGTAGCTAACCAACAAAATCCATTACCTCTTCTTCTTGGTACATTTTTCAACCTCTTTGGCAGTCATCTGTGGCCATGAGACTAAGAGGGTCTCCATGATGTTTTCCCCTCGTGGATACTTAGAATGAAGATAATCTTCAAGATGACCTTAGGAGTGGCATTTCAAAAATAGTTGGAGCTACAAGGTAGAAGCAGAATGATTCTGAATCACTGCTTGAAGTGACCACCAGTATCTTTTCTGGGACTTTCACCTGACTGTCAAATAAACTTTTGTTATGTAAATTCATTAAGATGTCTGTGGATTATTAAAGGCAATTAAAGAATACCTAATCTTAAAATCTCTAAGCCACTTACAAAATTGACCATATTCTAGTTCATAAAGGAAGACTCAATGAATTTTACAAAAAGAAGTGTCATGTCATTTTCTCTGACCAAGTGCAATTATATTGGAAATCAATAAAAAGGTCAATAAAACAAGGCATCTCTAAATAAGAAATCAAACTTATAAATAACTCTTGGGTCAGAAAAGAGACAGTAATAAATTTTTTAAACACTTAGGTCTGAAAAGTAATGAAATTACAGTGTGTCAAAATTTGAAAAGTATAGCTAAAGAAGTAGCTAGAAGAAAATTTATAGTTTGAAATGCTCATGTTCAAAAAAGAAAGTGCTAAAAATTAAAAGCTAAAAACCTAACTTAAGGTAAAAAAGGAACCCAAATATAGTAGAAAAAAGGAAATAATAAGAACAGAAATTAATAAAAATAGAAAATAAATTTGTTATCATCTTCATTTTTACAGGAAAAGAGTCCAAGAAATACAGAAGGTTAATAACAAAATCCAAAGGGAATAATTCTTCAGCAAAACCAACAGACAAAACTTTGGTGAAATTAATCAAGATAAAAGGATAGAAGATACAAGTTAGACAAAAATTGGAGCGAAAAATGGGTCAGAACTTCAGCTACAATAGCATTTCTAAAGCTACCATGAGGGCAGATCAGCAGAAACAACAGTGAAAGCTCTCTCTTTGGTACTGGGTTCCACCTAAAGTCAGCATTTTGGAAGCTGAATAGCCTATTACTTACTTCAGCTAGCTGACATTCCTGAATTCTGTATTATCTATGCTTATATGATTACATAGTTTCCTTTCATAAATAATCACTGCAACTATGCTGATAGGAGCAAAGTATAACATCTGAATTTATTGTTAATATTGAAATAACTTCAAATATAGGCAAGCCTTTTAGATATAACTTAAAAGAAAAATCTCCTGAATGTTATATGGTAAATTGCATCAACCAACTGAAGCATAAATGTTGAAAGAATCATTTAAAAAGTCAAATACTCTACTAATTAGTGATGCTGTGAGCACTTACTTTCATGAACAAAATGATTATCAAGAACTAAATAAGTAAGAAAATAGTGACTATGAAAACTTTAAGGACAGAGTATGTTGGCTACATAATTTTATAAAAGAAACTTTTATTATTTTTTCAGCTCTCATCTACTTGCAAACTTGGAGAAGGTAATGGCACTCCACTTCAGTACTCTTGCTTGGAAAATCCCATGGATGGAGGAGCCTGGTAGGCTGCAGTCTATGGGGTTGCAAAGAGTCGGACACGAATGAGCAACTTCTTTCACTTTTCACTTTCATGCATTGGAGAAAGAAATGGCAACCCACTCCAGTGTTCTTGCCTGGAGAATCCCAGGGATGGCGGAGCCTGGTGGGCTGTCATCTCTGGGGTTGCACAGGGTCGGACACAACTGAAGCAACTTAGCAGCAGCACTTGCAAACTACATAATACAGCACAGAATCATAGAGATTAGATTCTATGACAATTCTAACCTGGGTAGAATTATTTGGCATTAACTCTGGCAGACATACTATAAAGTGACCCACAATGAGTCACACCTTGTATAATTTCCTCTCTTTGAGTGCAGTGAAAAAACTGTGTCTTGTTTCCATCCAAAAGAATATAATGAAAATGATGAGATGTCCCTCTTTGAAAAGGGTATGTTATATGCCAGAAGTGATGATTTGTCATTCCACTGATGACGTATTCTCTATGACTGTTTTAACATACTAAAGAGACATGCTCTCTGTCTGCTTTTAGGGAGGCAAACTGTTGTGTCCTAGAGAATACTATATGACAAGGAGGGTCAGGTGACGCCTTGAGGAATTTAATTCTGCCTACACCCAATGAAAGTGGAGAGTAAAAAAGTTGGCCTAAAGCTCAACATTCAGAAAACAAAGATCATGGCATCCAGTCCCATCACTTCATGGGAAATAGATGGGGAAACAGTGGAAACAGCGCCAGACTTTATTTTTTTGGGCCCCAAAATCACTGCAGATGGTGATTGCAGCCATGAAATTAAAAGACGCTTACTCCTTGGAAGAAAAGTTATGACCAACCTAGATAGTATATTCAAAAGCAGAGACATTATTTTGCCGACTAAGGTCTGTCTAGTCAAGGCTATGGTTTTTCCTGTGGTCATGT
>SJYQ01002134.1:132480-171640 GCA_006410935.1 Redunca redunca
GAGGAGGGCATGGCAACACCCTACAGTATTCTTGCCTGGAGAATCCCATGGACAGAGGAGTCTGCCAGACTACAGTCTATGGGGTCACACAGAGTTGAACACAACTGAAGCAACTTAGCATGCACACATACATACATATACATATGCATATATACACACACACACATATACACAGGTTTCCCCAGTGGCTCCGCAGTAAGAATCCGCCTGCCAATACAGGCGACATAGGAGAGCAGGATCAGGAAGATCCCCTGGAGGAAGAAATGGCAACTCACTCCAGTATTCTTGCCTGAAAAACACCCTGGACAGAAGAGCCTGATTAGCTACAGTCCATGGGTTGCAAAGAGTTGGACACGACTGAGCAACTGAGCATGAGCACATACATAGGTAATATACATGGAGAGAAAGAGAGAATGCCAATACCAAAAGTAGCTCATTTGAAGAAATTTGTTCAAGTATAGTTAATTTACAATGTTGTGCTAGTTTCAAGTGTATAGCAAAGAATATATGTATGTGTATATCTGTATATATATATATATATATATGTATTCTTTTTCAGATTCTTTCCCATTATAGGTTATTACAAGATATAGTTTCCAGTTCTATACAGTAGGTCCTTGTTGTTCACTTATTTTATATAGTAGTGTGATGTTAATCTTAAACTCTTAATTTATCTTCCCAACATGAACTTTTCTAAATGCTAAAGTTGCCCCCAAAATTAGGATCTATGATCAGTTCTGAAACAAGTTTTTATTCTGAAAATACTCTTCAAGATGTTTCAGAGAAGAGACTATTTCTCTTATAAGCTATCATTACCATTTCTCTCTCAGAAAATGAAGCCATAATTTTCAGGAAGGAAGTGAATGCAAATATACATCTTCAACTGTGCTCCTCACATCTTCCAGCATCCTGCAATTCCATCTTTTACTTCTCAGTCTCAGGATTCAGATCCATCCATTGTGTAATTATATGTTCTTCAAGAGAAATTGATGAGAATGTGAATACTCAGAAACAGTATCTTGTTTCTTCAGATAAAACACAATATTTTCTATTTCTATAGATAACTTGAAAAGCTGGAGCAATCAGTACCCATCACTCCGCACTCAGAAAGAATGCATAACCCTGCTGCTTGGAAAGCATTGGTTCTCATCTGTGACCTTAAACAGCAAACAGACACAGTCACACTCAGGATTTTAGATGCAGGTGAGCTTAATATTTCTAAATTATCTATGAAGAGCACTTAACAGATTCAGATACTTTCACAAAAACTATCTCCTTTGACTCTCTCAGGCAGAAGGTATTATTATTATTGTGTTATAGAAAGGGAAATAAAAGTATATAAATGCAGAAAAAGTAGGTGCCTTTCTCAAACCCACTTTATAAGTAAATGGAAGGCCAAACCTAGCTCCTGGCATCTCTTCTCCTTAATAGTGCTTTCAAAACTTATAATGGATGTGTCTTCCTACAAGGATGACCTTGAGTTTTTGAGAGTTGATGAAACTTGGGTTTGAATCTCAGCTTTTCTTTTTACTAGCTATGTGACTACAAGCAAACAATTTAAACTCTTTAAAATATCATTTTCTGACATGTAAACTGGGGTGATAACTGGGTATTTAGGCTTATGAAAGATTAAATGAGATAATATTTGCACAACACTCAACACTAATCAGAACCTCAATATTAACTCTAGTAATGGTCATAAGAAAACTTGTGTTCTGTTATTTTTTTATAAATAATTCTCTACATAAGAAATATTCAGCCTGTGATACCGACAGAGATGGTTCTAAGAATTAAAAAAAAACAACTTTACTATTTGTAAAAATGAAATAAATTTCTTTTCCTGGGGTGCATAAAAAATGAAACACTTATCAAATTGCACTTCAAATAGTATAGGCTTTTCTATGCTCTCAAGAAAGCATATTTTCACAGGTAAAAGAGGCTACATATGCCTTTTGTCATTCTTTAAAAAACCCAGGTGGGATAGTTTCAGTGAAGAATCAGAATATATATATATATATATATATACACACACACTTTTTTTGGCCAGGGTAGGTGACCTCAGGGAACTTGACAACTGAATAATTGGGCTCNCTATTTTATCTTTATATCTGGGCTAACTCCCTTATATAGAATCCCAATCAAGAAAAACATAAAGCTATATATCACTACAGAACTTGGTAAATGGATTTTTTAAATTGATTTTTGAATGGTTTATTGATTTCTCAAAATTACTTGATATTTTGGCATCAGGTAGATAGGCACAGCTTCAGAGAAGGCAAGATAAAAATTACATTTCATCAAAGACAGATTATGGGTAGGAAGATGTTAAGGTAAATGTTTCAAATATTTGTTAGTGGCTGCTTTTTAAAGTTTTCTTTATGCTTATATTCTTAATATTAATATGTACATTTTGGCAGAGTCAGGAGAATAAATGAAGTAATTGAAGTCAAACAACTCAATGTAGCATAAATATGACCATAATGAAAGTTTTTCACTGTTTCTAACAATGAAAAATAAATCAAATAATCATTTGTTTCTAGAAGGTAAACTAAGGTAAAAGTTCTCAAAATTAGCTTTAGAGATTTTAATTGTGACTTAATGTGTTCTTGGAAGAAGCAATCAGGATGAAATACGCATATGATTCTCTCAAATTAAATGAGGGAACTTTGTCTCAGTTAGACTGTTGGGTTTTCAGCTAATGAATTCAAAAAGTATGAATTCAAAATAGAACAACTAAACTGATTTTGATGCTATTTCAAACTTCTTCACGAGAGAGTAAGAGAAACTGCAAGTCTATTATTACCAAGCGATGACTTTAGATGGCATCAGTAAAAATCCTGCTTTTTTGAACATCATGTGGATGATATGCATCATCACTGAGCTGAGATCACAATGAAAAGAATCACTGAATCACCACTCAACAAATGGATTTCAGAGCCAATAATTTTGATCTTAAATGTAAATGAATGAAAAACATATGGAAGGAAATTTAGCTCACAGAGTGATTGAAGGCTTGTGGAAGAGTGCCAAGACAAAAAGATCATCTTCATGCATTATATTTCAAGAATCTTTGGTTTCAAGCTTCATAGCTTCGAAGAGATTTCCCTGCCCAAAGATTTGCACAGGGAGTCCTGTTGTTTCCATTACACTGTGGATAGTGGGAGTCTGTGCATAAGCTCTTACAGTTCAGTTTCAAGTATTTTGCAGGGCAAAGATCTTGGAATGCCCCTCTGGAAGAGATTTCTGTGATTAGATACTGTCATGAGTGGCCTGACAAGTAAGAAAAGTGTTCTCCACTCTGAGTCGGGACAGGTGGGAGGAGCACGACCAACGGAGCTGCTTTGCCTCTCGAGGGGTTTTGGTTTTTCTGCCTCATTTCTGAGCAGTTATCAAACGGTTTTAAAAGTTCTTCTTTCACTTTGCCTCTTAATATTCTGTTTCCATCCTGCATTAGTTAAGGTTCTTTGGGCTACATTTAATATCAGAAATCAAATTGAACCAATGCAAGCAAAGAGGAAAGAAATGAGGGAAGCAGGAAGCAAAAAGCCTTAAGGAGTAAGGCTCTATCTTACATCTGTCCTCTTATCACCTGTGCTTTGCTTTTGACTCTCCACAGTTCAACTTTTTTCATCTCTTCAAATAAAAGGAAGAAAAATAATCATTTATGAGCCTAAAATGACTGGCTACTCCTCAGCCATAATTACAAATTCTTGAGGAAGAATTAATCTGAATGTCTTAGTCAGGGGTCTTTCCCTCACTAGTCCAATCACCTATGATCAGGGTTGTGGGATCCTTGAATGACAAAAATTGCTGTCAGAGCTAGAGTATGGGGTTGACATGTGACTAGTAGTTCTGAAAGAATGGGGACTCAGTTGAGCCTAGAAATTGTCTTTACATTTTATTTTTCATTGTCATGGGAAAGATGCTAATATAGACAGGAATATTCCGCATCCCTCTATTTGGCAAGTAGAGCCTTTTCCCTCTTCTGTAACACTACTTTGTTTTTTGTTTCTAATATGGGTGCACCAAACAGAAAGTGATATGGGGAAAAATTTTGCAAAGAGTTTGCAGGTGAGGTGGTACTGGGGAAACAACTTTGGTAATTTAGTTATCATACCTTATAGTTTACTCTTGTTTTTCCAAGAACACTTAAAGATTATAACTCTGTTCTGACTCACCCTAACCCTGTGAATGTATAACCTGAAAACTAAAAGAGAGGGAAATAATGCCTCTAATTCACTAAGAGATCTGTGAGACATGAGCTTTAAATAAAGGATGTTCTAAATAAGAGCTACAAAATTGTGAGAGATGCTGAGGTGATTTATTACGCCATCACTCCTAAAAGGCATCTATTACCATGTCGATTTTCCATAGGATGTCTGTTTTAAATAGAATAGTTAAAATCATAATTCAGTTCAATAACTCAGTCATGTCTGACTCTTTGCGACCCCATGGACTGCAGCATGTCAGGCTTCCCTGTCCATTACTAACTCCCAGAGCTTGCTCAAACTCATGTCCATCGAGTCAGTGATGCCATCCAACCATCTCATCCTCTGTCATCCTCTTCTCCTGCTTTCAATCTTTCCCAGGATCTGGGTCTTTTCCAGTGAGTCAGTTCTTTGCATCAGGTGGCCAAAGTATTGGAGTTTCAGTTTCAGCATCAGTCCTTCCAATGAATATTCAGGACTGATTTCCCTTAGGATTGACTGGTTGGATCTCCTTGCAGTCCAGGGGACTCTCAAGAGTTTTTTTCCAACCCCATTTCAGAAGCCTCAGTTCTTCAGCATTCAGCTTTCTTTGTAGTCCAACTCTCACATCTATACATGACTACCATGTAGCCATCCATATATGACTACATGGCTAGATGGATCTTTGTCAGCAAAGTAATGTCTCTGCTTTTTAATATGCTGTCTAGGTTGGTCATAGCTTTTCTTCCAAGGAGCAAGCATCTTTTAATTTCATGGCTGCAATCACCATCTGCAGTGATTTTGGAGCCAAAGAAAACAAAGGCAAAAAAAAAAAAAAGCAGAGGAACCAAATGGGTCAAATTGTCATCATCCATCGGATCACAGAAAAAGCAAGAGAATTCCAGAAGAACATCTACTTCTTCTTTACTGATTATGCCAACATCTTTAACTGTGTAGATCACAACAAACTGTGGAAAATTCTTCAAGAGATGGTAATACCAGACCACCTTACCTGCCTCCTGAGAAATCTATATGCAGGTCAAGAAGCAACAGTTAGAACTGGACATGGAACAACAGACGGGTTCCAAATTGGAAAATTCCAAATTTTCCAGGCAAGAGTACTGGAGTGGGGTGCCATTGCCTTCTCCAAGGCTTGGTATACCCACTGTCTATTCTCTCATTCTTTTTCAGTCATTATATTGTAATTTTTAACAGGGCTCATCAGCACTAAGAACAAAGGCCATTTTCTCATCTTCCTTGCAGCTACATACGATCCATTAGCCAATGGAATGTTGTTAGCATGTGCCTGGTGTTCAAATACCAGTAAATTTTCCTCAAGTGAGGTGCTCACTCCTTTTGGCTTTCTGTTTTCTGCAATGGGTACACAATGTCTGATGCTCCAGCAGTTTCTTGGACCACGTGAAAATCTTGATATCTAAAGCCAGGATCTGAAGTCAGAACAGAGAGAGAGAGTGAACCTAGATCCCTGTGCTGTGGGCACATCAACACTAGAATCCATAATTTTGAAGGTAAGAATGAAATATAAAATTCAGGTTAAATCATAATGATTTATTTGGGCTTTTCTTTGATACTTGTGATTAAATTCAACCCTAACTATTTTTATTAAAATCATCCAAACACAAAGGTGTACTGACTGTCTATGATAGGCTAAGTATAGGACCAGACTTTGAGGTCATACACAGTGTCACACATATTCCCAAGGAACTTTTTCAGCTGCTGCTGCTGCTGCTGCTAAGTTGCTTCAGTCGTGTCCGACTCTGTGCAACCCCATGGACTGCAGCCTACCAGGCTCCTCCATCCATGGGATTTTCCAGGCAAGAGTACTGGAGTGGGTTTCCATTGCCTTCTCCTAACTAGTAAATAATACACACACTTTAATCATGATACAACCATCCTACAAAGATGGCAGAGATACCAGCACCATAATACAAATACGTGTGTGTGTTAGTGTTAGTTGCTCAGTTTTGTCCAACTCTTCACAACCCCGTGGACTGTAGCCTGCCAGGCTCCTCTGTCCATGGAATTCTCCAAGCAAGAAAATTGAAGTGGATAGCCATTTTCTCCAAGGGATCTTCTCTACCTAGGGATGGAACCTGGGTCTCCTACTTTGCAGGTGAATTCTTTGCCATCCGAACAACCAAATATATACCAGGGTTGCTGCTGCTGCTCCTAAGTTGCTTCAGTTGTGTCTGTCTCTGTGTGACCCCATAGACGGCAGCCCACCAGGTTCCACCATCCCTGGGATTTTCTAGGCAAGAGTACTGGAGTGGAGTGCCATTGCCTTCTCCAATACCAGGGTTAATTGAGTGCAATTTATAAGCAGGGAAACTGCGGAGCACACACAGTGCTCCGGACTTGGACTTATTGGAGGTCTGCTGAGTCCCAGTGTGTTGTGGCTAAAAGTACCACAAGAAGCCCCTCAGCAGTAAGGGAACCATCCTTATCTTATACATCCACCATTTCATAGGGTCAGAGGCCAGAGAGCAAGGGAAAATAAGGATGAATAAGTGGAATCAGAAAAGAATGAATCTCAGAAACTAAGCAGGTGCTGTCAGCCTGAAGTGCGTGACTGCATGGTCCCCAGGCGAGCCTGCTTGTCTTAAATGACCACTTAGCCTCACAAGGCACTGCTGCCTCAGGCCTCACCGTCATATGCTGCCCAACACAGGAGAGCCTGGTGTGGGGTTTCCCCACAGTTCTGTTAGAAGCAGTGTGAGAAATGGTGTGAATGGACAGTGAGGTGAGAGGAAAAGTTTAACTCAACTTGAAATGGTGGGGAAGGAACCTATAGAACTTACCCTTTACCAATCATGAATTCATTAAAACTTCATAATAGCTTCGTGGGAAAAGCACTACTATTATTTCTCATTTTTGAAATGAGTAAACAGAGATGTTGAATCACTGTGTAAGTTCACACCAGAGCTTGGATTTGAATCAAGGCAGCAAGAATCTGCCTCCTCCCTACCATGTTCCCTCTCCACGAAGCTGTCCCCCAGTACAGGAAAACAGCTAACGTGGCCTGATATGATATGCACAACACTGTGCTAAATGCTCTGCATATGTGATTTCACTTAATCTTCAGAATAATCCTAGGAAATAGATACTATATTAGCCCTGTGTTATAGATGCGTAAACTACAGATCAAAAAATTAAGTTAATCATCCCAAGGTGAAACAACTTTAAAATCAAAGAGCTAAGATTTCAAACTTGGTCTCATAGACTCCAGAGTATGTGCTGATAACCAACACACCATATTACGGAATGTACAAGATGGATGTTGGAAGAAAGAGAAGGGGACATTAATGTAATTCAAACTGGGTGTAGGCAAGAACTGGAATCTAAAATGGGAGAGCCAGGGGCAATGAGTATCCATGCATTCCTATATCATTAATGCAATAATTTATTTTCCTTTTTAAAAGGGTATGTTTTATTCATTGATATAAATATAATCATAAACTGCATTGCATGGGAAAGTTTAGGAAAGGAGCAGGCTTCAACTGCAGGAGATCCAAAATTAACAAAGACCCCCTTCTGAAGTTTAGCTTGGGGGGCCCAGAATTTAAATTTATACCCCCCAGCTGGACTGGAAAAATATAAAAGCCAAACAGCCCAGTTAGCCTTGGAATCCTTATATTGCCCTCCAAGAAGCATACGTTCTGATTGAGTGTTGAGCACAGCAGGAAATATCATTACAGACCTGGAATCCAGACTTCTACCAGAAAATGCGAAGCATCTGGCAGTTTTGAAAGGTAATCTTTCCAGATTTACTTTCACATAAACTATACCCCACTTCGGCACTAGAAATCATGGGGGAAGATTGTTTTTAATATAGTGGTTCAGAGAAGAGCACAGGGAAAAATAAATGAAGACAGCATTTCATCTCCAGGTCTTGATTAGCAAAAATAGCATCCCTAGACTTCACTTATTTGTTAAGAAAGGTGGGCTCACTTGGATGGTCTTAGGACATTTCCCAGTGCCTCCTATGTAGTACATTAATTCCCAGGGAATTCTGTGGGGCGCCTCTTTTCAGAAGCAATTGGCCATTGATTACCCATTAGTTTGGTGGTTGTTATTTTTCTCTACAGGAAACTAACTGAAGTTTCAAATTATCTTCCACGAATTCACTGTGAGCACAGCACTGAGTTCCTTTTTATTAGTTGGAAAGATAGGTTTCTTGTTTTGCTTTTTTTTTTTTAATTATATCTCCAATTTGAAATCCTCATGGATTGAAAGGGAAATACATTGTATTCCTTTTTATTTTATTTTCTTATTTTTGGAAAAAATGTGGATTGAGCTATGCCTAAACAATTAAGAAAACATTTTCATAGCTTTCATTGTGCCTCTAAGATCTCTTAGATGATTTTTCTCAGCACAAGACCTATTATAAGCAAGAGAAGGTCAAAGTATAGGTTAATCTCAGAGGGGGAAGTAGACAGAAACTAGAGCAAAACAGGCCAACTTGAGAAATTCTGACTTTCAAAGTATGCCATGTTCTCTATATCATGAAATGGAAACGAGAGTTAAAGAGGGAAAATTGGAAATTGCCATTTGTAACAAGATACACACTGTGAGATGTTTAAACTGTATGCAAAACGTGAAAGCCAGGCTGAAAATGTACATTATCAAGACTGTCAGGCAACACTGCATTATCATTTTTCCAAAAGCAGAGCATGAATCGGGATCTTAATTACAATGAAAGCAAATGTATAAAAGAAAAGTTTATTTCCTATTGTCTATCTATAATTGATTGTGTGACAAATAATTGTGCTGCTATTGTGTATGGCAGATAAGTAACTTGGGTAGAAATCTTGCCCTACACAGCAACCAAACAGCTGTTTATCATTGGCCTAATTATCAAGTTAATGAGATGCTAATTTCTATATTCATAAGGCATGCATGAGCAAGTATGAGTGTATGCAAAACACGGTTTAGTGACAAACTTAATAAATAAAATAGCAAGGTATTGGTAAATAAACCCAAGTGGTTTTACAATGAAAGAATGATCTCACTGGGAAACCTTAAGGTTGCAGGATGCACGTCCCACCCTCTACTGTCTTTAATACATATACAACACTGACAGCAGCTTTCTCTCCCTCCACAGTCTTGATTCAGCTCCTGCCGTGTCTATAGAACTCTTATTACACTTGCTTGATGGGGGCAGAATCAGACATACTGTGCAGATTTACGGATGGCCGTTTCAATCCCTATGGGATTGTAGTGCCAGGCTTCCAATTTCCCAGCGCAAGATGGGATGCTCTTTCTTGGGAAATAAATATTATCAGGGAAATCCTTGAATAAACACAGTAGTGAAACATTCTTTTCCTTCACCTGGTCAACAGTGCCCCTGTGGGTTCAGTTTTTAAAACATCCAGATTTGGGGTTTCCATATTGATTTGGAGAGGGAACTGTTACTTAATAATAACAGTAAGAAAAGTAATAATAACACCCAAGTAGTTAAATAATAAAGCACATGACAGTTTTCAAAATTTGTTTTTTTAAGGCCTGGAGTGGCATAAAAGAAACTGATTTGGATTTAGCAGTGGGGAGAAGAATGTAAAGCTTTGGGCACGGTGGGGAAATGCTGACATGCCATTTCCTTCCTGCCACGGAACATAAGGTCACTAAGCATGCTCTTTGGAAACAACTGATCTGCCATCACAAGATCAGGTGCCTTGAAGACCTACCCACACATATCCAGTCTGTATAATATGATGCAGAAGAAGAAAAGTGGTGGGTTCAGAAAGGCTTGTTTGCCTTCAGAGTAGGATGACACAGTCTGACAATCAGTTTTCTCTAGTTCATTTTTCAGAAGGCAGCCATAGGCATGGTGTGTAAAACAGTCTACAGTAAAAACAAAGGAAAGACTGGAGAAGATGACACCAAAAATATGGATGATGTGTCTTTGTTTAATAACCTGATACATGAGAATCCTGATTGAAAGGTGTAGAGCGATGTCAAATCTAGAGTTGTACTGTTTCACCCTTCCTAAACTGAATGCCTACAGAAGGGCTAAATGAATGAAGGGTTTACATTGTAATATGTTCCCAATTATATTTTAAAAACTATTCCTGAAAGCAACCAAATTACAACAGCTGGTTCCTTCAGTCTAATGACATTATTCTTGATGAAAACTCTACCTTGCATTTTGTATTTATCACAAGTTGATTTACAGGATTTTCCCAGTAAGCCTGTGAGTTTACATAGCATGTTAAGTCAAACTCATCATTTTACAGAGTAGTTATGGAAGCCCAAGCAACAGAGATGGTTTCTGACAAAGTCAGGACTAGATCTGTGAAATTTTGCTCATTCTCTTTCCCTTTCTACAACAATAACCAAGCTGGAAAATGATCAGGGTGTTTAATATGGCATGCTTTGCAAATATGCTTGTAACGAGAAAAGTAGAAAAGTGTCTGATGTCTGACATGATTATAAAATGGGACCTTCTGATTTTTCTATACACACTAACAATTAGTCATGTGTCTCCAGGGAAAAAGAATACAATTCACCATGTAGAATCAGAATTCTCTGCTATTAACAAAATACCTTATTTTCTAATAGAAGTTTCTCCTGGTCATTCAAAAGGGTTTTAGGAGTTTTTTGAGGGCTCCAGCTTATTTGTTTCAATGAATACCTATAGAAAAACTAATCACATAATAGGAATCCCAGAAAGCGTGGCCCTGAGTTATGGAGTTGTGTCCTCCATAGTGGCAATTGGGGCAATTTTCCAAGCAATTCAGGTGCTGTTGAAGCAAATAGTGCATTAGAATTACATGGCTGAGCCCATTAGGTTGATCAAATCCAACTAATTATAAAATAATTTGATTCTGTTGGCTTGGATCAAAGCTGCCTTAATGAATTGTCCTGGACAAGTTTTAATTCTAATTGTTTCTTCAGACCCATGATGATGAGTAGCAATGACTTGTGGAAATAAAGCAAAGTCAACTCTGAGATTTTGAAGGTGAGATGGGAGTGCACAGCAGTGGGCTAGCCCAGAGCTTAGTATGCATCAGTGAGTTCCAATCTTTGACTTTCTGAATCAGAGTCCCTAAAAGAGGAATGAACACCTTTATTCTTAATAGGATTCTTGGCATTTACTTAAGTCTGAAAATCCCTAGGTAGGTCTTTTAACTCCAGAAAGTCAAGAATCTGATGAAGTTCTGAGTTATCTGAATGTGTATTCTTGAATGAATGAATTAACAAAAAAAAAAAATAGAAAAAAACTATAAAACCAAATATAAGAAGAAAAGAGTAGGATGAAATCAAAGGAAGATATCTTAGGTTGAAGCTCCAGGATGACCAAAATCAGAAGAGAACCTAGGAACAAAGAAATTTCCCCAAATCAGAGCCAGCAAAGTGAAAATCATCGACATGGTTTTTACAGAATGAGCATATGTGAAAGCCATTATGCTTCAACAACCAGCGTTTCATATGAGCTGCCTGATTTCTGCAGATTACAAAGCACCTTGTTCACATTTGCATCTGTCTGAAATCTGGATACTCCTCATATTTGATGCATCTTACCACTTCTACTGTACTGCATTGAAGTCGCTCTCATTTCTTCTTCCAGGAAATTTTTATGTTTGTTCTTGCCAATCACCCGAGGACACTATCAAGCCAAGTCCATTTCAAATTAAATCTGCTACTGAGGATTTTTGGATCATACTAATGCTGTGAATTCAGACTGCACATATGCTAAAGTGGTAAAGTGTAGTTCAGATTTTCATTGGAGATATTTTTCCTTCTTCCTCTATCCACAGTCAATATTGAAACAAGCAAGTTTCTTTCATTGTCTTGTCCTGGATGTTGAGTTTAATTTTTATTTATCCTTGCAATGAGAATTTAAGATGGTATCTGTAGAAATCAGCTATTAGAATCCCAGAGTCTAAGCCTTTGCCTCTCTTCTCTCTCTTTATGTCTCTGATTTAGTCAAACATTAAGTAATGTTGCATCTTAAAATCAAGAATATCTTATATGTGATAAAATATAGGTTCTCTTTACTGAGATTATCTAAAATTCACAGCTGAGCAATCTTGAATTTGAATAAAGAGAATGCCTGCATCTGCCAAAATTAAGTTGTGGTCCACATGTTGATAACTACCTCTGATTCCATGAAAGTGAAAGTGTTTGTTGCTCAGTTGTGTCTGATTCTTTGTGATCCCTTGGACTGAACCCCACCATTCTCCTCTGCCCATGGAATTCTCCAGGCAACATACTTCAATAGGTTGCCATTCTCTTCTCAAGGTGATCTTCCTGACCCAGGGATCAAACCTGGGTCTCCTAAATTGCAGGTGATTCTTTACTATCTGGGTTACCAGGGAATCTTCTGATTTGATTCCATAGGGTTGTGGAATTTGAGACAATGAACCTCAGATTTCATTAACCACTTCAGGTTATCTTAGTGCCATTTGCCACACTTACAGACTCATTGTGAGACTGTCTTTTTCCTTTCCCTGTACAGTGCCTACCATAGACTAAGGGCTCACTTAATGTCTACTGAACCCTGTATTCTAGAGTATGTCCATCTAAACACTACTGGAGTTGGCTCAGCCCTCGAAACAGAAATTCTTCCTCACACTGGTTCCTTTTTTCTTTTCTTTATTCAATCTCAACTTGAATAATTTATAGGGAAAAATTTAATATTCTGCTGAAATGTTTTTTGAATCTTTTGTGCATTTTTATTAGGTTATAATTGTTTTACAATTCTGTATTAGTTTCTGCTGTATGATGAAGTGAATCAGCTCTATGTGTACATATATTCCCGCCCTCTTTGACCTCCCTTTCCCCACATCCCACCCATTGAGGTCATCACAGAGCATACCATACAGAATGAGGAAAATCAGAAAGAGAAAAACAAATAACATATATTAAAGCATACATGTGGAATCTAGAAAAATGGAACAGAAGAACCTATTTCCAGGTCAAGAATAGAGACATAGATATAAAGAACAGATGTGTGGACACAGGGTAGGAAGGGGAGAGTGGGACAAACTGGAAGATTGGAATTGATATATACACACTACCATGTTAAAATAGATACCTAGTGGGAATTTGCCATAAAGCTCATATTGTTTCTGAGGTCTGTCTGGCAGTCACTTCTGGGCAACATTAGGAAATTATACATGGTTTCTGGGTAGATGTTTTAATAAAATTCCACTAAGCCTCACTGACTAGTATTTCAACATGAATTTTGAGTGGACACATTCACATGACAGTAAATAGCAATCCTATTAAATTAGATAAATCCAATCTTCTCTTCAGGTTCTAACAGTTCAGTTGCTTAGTTATGTCCAACTCTGCAATCCCATGAATTGCAACACGACAGGCCTCCCTGTCCATCACCAACTCACAGAGCTTACTCAAACTCATGTCCATCGAGTCAGTGATGCCATCCAACCATCTCATCCTCTGTTATTCCCTTCTCCTCCTGCTTTCCATCTTTGCCAGCATCAGGGTCTTTTCCAATAAGTCAATTCTTTGCATTAACTGGCCCAAGTATTGGAGCTTCAGCTTCAACATCAGTCCTTCCAATGAATATGCAGGGCCATTTTCCTTTAGGATTGACTGATTTGATCTCCTTGTTGTCCAGTTCAGTTCAGTTCAGTCACTCAGTAGTGTATGACTCTGTGACCTCATGAACCGCAGCATGCCAGGCCTTCCTGTCCATCACCAACTCCCAGAGTCCACCCAAAACCATGTTCATCAAGTTGATGATGCCATCCAGCCATCTCATCCTCTGTCGTCCCCTTCTCCTCCTGCCTTCAATCTTTCCCAGCATCAGGGTCTTTTCAAATGAGTCAGCTCTTTGCATCAGGTGGCCAAACTATTGGAATTTCAGCCTCAATATCAGTCCCTCCAATGAACATCCAGGACTGATCTCCTTTAGGATGGACTGGTTGGATTTCCTTGCAGTCCAAGGGACTCTCAAGAGTCTTTTCCAACACCACAGTTCAAAAGCATCAATTCTTTGGTGCTCAGCTTTCTTTGTGGTCCAACTCTCACATCCATAGAAAAACTATAGTTTTTATTTGCAAATATGAAAGAAAATGTTGCTCTCTTTTTGTTGATATAGCTGTTAGGATCAAACATATATCTGTGTTTTATTTTGGTTTGGTTTTGTTTTTTTGAAATTATCACTATAAATTCTCACTTTAACTCAAGCCAGTTTTTGTTTTTTGTTTTTTGTTTTGTTTTTTTTTTTTAAGAACATAAAATGTATTTCAAGTGGTAGTGGCTGGATGGATGATTCTCTGTCTTCTCTTATAATCTGTTCATTCTCTCTCCCTCAGTGAGACAATTTTTCTTTCCCTTTAGTCTGCTATTCTATTACCACCCAAATTTGACTTTTTTTGACTTAAGGTTTTTGTTTCCTTAAAACATGAATATCACATTTATCTTTCCTTTTATTTTTTCTTGATTTTTTATGAGTTGAGGGCCCATAAAATTCCATGACCCTGCAGCTGTCTCCTAAAGTAGTTACTTTGAAGTGCCCTTAGCTGTACTCCCTTCTTCCTCCTCAGTTGCCAGCCCGTGGAGTCTTGGAGGAAACTTGGAAAGCAGAAGAGCCTGTTCCAATTGTCAACAAAGCAAATTTTGAAGGAGCGACTAATGATATTATCAACTCTGTATGTCTCCAGTTTCTCAAATAAATGGTGTTTTATCCTGTTTAGATTGCACAAATGAAATCCACAGACTGAAGAATTTATAAACAACAGAACTGTATTTCTTACAATTCTGGAAACTAGTCGTGTGACATCAGGGTGCCAGCAGGATCAAATGAGGCCCTTCTTCCAGGTCCTACACTTTTATTGTATCCTATCCTAAGGAATCCGCCTGCTAACACAGGAGACGCAGTTTCAATCCCTGGGTCAGGAAAGTCCCTTGGAGAAGGAAAATGGCAACCCACTCCAGGATTCTTGCCTGCAAAATCCCACGGACAGAGAAGCCTGGTGGGCTACAGTCCATGGGATTGCAAGAGTCAGACACAACGTGGTGATTAAACCGCCACCACCTATGGCAGAGGGGCCTAGGGAGCTCGGTGGAATCTTTTATAAGAGAACCTTATGCCTGAAAATTCCTCCCTCGTGACCTAATTGCTTCCCAAAGGCCTCACTGACTAGTATTATTACCTTTGGCAATTAGGATTTCAACGTGAATTTTGGGTGGACACATTCACATGACAGTAAATAGCAATCCTATTACATTAGATAAATCCAATCTTCTCTTCAGGTTCCAACATATGGATGATCAGTTACAATTTCCTGGATTCCTCTAGCAATCTGAAATATAACAACATAACCCCTTCCTTACCTCTTTCCTCCCATGCTTTCTTCCTCCTTTATTTTTTCTACCTTACTTCTACCTCTCTGCCTCCCCTTCTTCCTTCATTAGTTTATTTTTTTCTTTTGCCCCAGATTCTATGACTTGAACTAATCGAGTATCATTATTTGGTAATGGTGATCATAAATCATTGACTGTCATATTCAACTCTATATCACACTCTCTGTCAAAGCATATTTGCCTGTGGTCATCACTTCTCCAACTTCACACTCCTCAGGTCTTGTGATGAAGTAAAAAGAAGAAACACATGTTTACATGGTTGCATTTGGTCTTTCTGGTCGAGTAATTTGGATGATAAGAATCTTGATGAATTTACAGCAATAACTAACATTGTATTGAACTCATACTTACATATCAGACTGAGTTAGAACATTACATGGATTTTCTCATTTAACTCTATGAGGCAGATACTGTATTTCCAAATTTTATAGATAAGGCAGTAGAGCCCCAGAGAAGTTAAGCACTGCTAAAGTCAGGCAACACTAAGTTTGGGTTACAGTCTTGATATAAATCTCTTGTTATTTGGGAAATTTTTCAAATAAAAATCCATAAGTACATAAAATGACTTTCATTAAAAAAATGAAATAGGACATTAAAAAAATGAAACTGGACATTAAAAAAATGAAATTGACTATATTAAGATATATATAGTTTAAGACTTAGTTTATGTTTAAAGTTTAAGACTCCATTTATGCTTAAAGTTTAAGACTCCTGCTATGGACATGACTGAGCGACTGAACTGAACTGAACTGAATGAGAGCAGATCCGGTTTTTCAACTGTATAATTCTGTCTCCAGTGTAGGAATAGTCTTGGGGCTCCATAAGCTGGATATCATTATTTGAAAGGTTTTTGTATAGTGAGATTAATAATTTCTTCAAGAATTACACTGGGTTATTCAAAACCTATTTGTTAGAATATTTCCCATTTTTAGGGATTTTTCAGCAGGGCATAATTCCTAATACAAACTGTTCACACCATTCCAGTGAATGCTTGGTGGTCTTTGACTTACTTGGTAAGATTTTTAACTAATTTCCTCACCACTTTGTTATCCCTTTGCTCCATGCATAGCCTCTGGAATCTGTTTTCCTTTCCTAAGCAGTTTCTGCTACATAATCTTTCAGTCATATTCCCTGGGATGATTACAAACAGTGGTGCCATTTTGACTTTAATTCATTACAGATTGAGTAATGAGTTTGTAATGATTCTCTCGAGATTTTCTTTAAGCCTCTTCCCAATTCATCTTTTCCCCATCTATCACCAAGTCCTTGAAATCTGTCTTCTTTTTCCCTTTCTATTTAGACTCTGTATAATTCTGTATTCCTGCATAGGCCAATCTTGAGAATTTAGACAGAATCTTAGCAACCTCAGGGAACTTCAGGTGCTCATTAGTATTTTAGAGATGGAAAAAGTTGCTTCCTTCTGGGCTTTTTCTACACACTTGGAGATCCCAATTCCTTCTTCTTCTGCTAAGTGCTCATGAGGCCCCACAGAATTAGTTCCCCCTACGTTGACCCATCATAGGTTCCCTTAACTGAGAGCTGCCACCAGATGATTCCCAAAGGTGCCTATACAATAGGAACTAGGGCCAGAAAGCAACAGGGAAATGATGGATCCTCTTATGTGCTTTACACACAGAGATTGATTAATTATGAAACTATGTGGCTATTTTGCTGGCAAAAGTATTTGTTGTCATTGTTCTTTCTCAGAGTCACTGAAATGCTATGTCAAAGTCCCTGTTTATCCCTCTCTTCTTTTAACAAGTTTTATATATTTCCCAGGGCCAGAAGTTCCTCAGTCCCTCAATCATTTAAAATTATCTCATTAACAATGAGCTTACTACACTCTCCTGGTTCTCAGTCCTCAAATATAACGTATTGTATTATAATTGATTGTGTAAACTATAAAAATTTCAAATTAGGGTACAGAAGGGAAGAATTAAGCCAACCCCCAATGTAGAAAACTATTGCTTTATTTCTAGATGTCGTTGAAATCCTATATAGGCATACTTCATTTTATTGTGTTTAGCTTTACTGCATTTCACAGATACAGTGTTTTTGACACATTAAAGGATTCTGATGGCCCTGAATTGAACAAGTTTATTTTCAACACCATTTTGTCACTTCATGTTTTTGTGTTACATTGTGGTAACTCTCTCAAATTTCAAAGTTTTTGTTATTAATATTGTATTTGTTGTGGTGATCAGTGATCTTTGATGTTCCTGTTGAAAAAGATCAGGACTTATTAAATGATCAGGTGATGGTTAGTATTTTTTTCACAATAGAAATTATTTTTTATTAATTAAGATATGCATGTTTAAAGTATGAAAGGTATGTATCTTTTTAGACATAATCCTATTACACACGAATAGACTACAGCACAGTGCAGACATAACTTCAATATACTGAGAAATCCCCAAAATCGTGTAATTTACTTCACTGCGATATCACTTTATTGCTGTGGTCTGAAACTGAGGCAGGAAAGACAGCCCGAGGGCAAGGACAGCCTCTCGTGTCTAGGCATTAAGCAGAAGCCGAAACCACCTTGTTGTCTTTCAGTTAATGAGGCCATAATGCATGGAGGAATGGTTCAAAAACAGAAACTTTTTTAGAGCAAGAAACTCTAACCTTAAAAGGCATAGAACATATGCAAATAAAAATACACAAGTTGCTAATGATGGGTTGAAAGACAAAGCAGTCCACTGTAGCCTCTTTGTGTTTGCTGTCAAGATTTCCCAGTCTGACACATGCACAGATGGGGGTTTCAAGTCATCTTCTAGTAACCTTGGCTGCAATGTAATATCATTATAATATCATTATCATTGTGGTTTTGACCCACCTTCTTGGTGGGTTTCTCTTGGGTGTTCAGGCCTGGTGGAAGTCCAAATAAAAACTGCAGATGACACTCTCATAGGGGAAGGAAAGGGGAATCACTCACATCTAAACCCTGAGACTAAGCCCATGTTAACAACCTAAGCTGCCCCTATTGCACACTTCTCACTTGCAAGGGTGACTATACTCTTCTCCAAGGGTATAACTTTTGCCTCTGCCCTAAATAAACTGCTTCTTTGTGAGCTTTCCCACATAAACTGGGCTTCTAATAAACTCTATACCTGCTTTACAATCTTGATCTCTGTGGAATTCTTTCTTCAAAGAAGTCAAGGGCCAAGTCCTTTTGCTTGCCAAAATAAAAAACAAATGCACATTATCTCCAGGGCATGCCTGTACAGTCTGTGCAGGCTTCATGTTTTGGGGTTTTATAGACATGCTTGGACTCAACAACCTCCAATTGTGTACTATCAGGAACTGGTAGAATTTGAAAATGTTAAATGCCTGGATAAGAAGGTCCAACTAAAAGACTTTAGGATCTGTGGATTCTGATATCTGTTGGAAGTGAGGGAGCGGTGGTCCTGGAACCAATACCTCTCAGATATCAAGGAATGACTCTATTACAAAATCCCTAATTCAATGATGATGAAAACTAGGATAGAATAAAAAGCATGTATAATTTCAGTCAATAAGTAAAAGCTTTCTTAAAAAATTTAAATCTGCCAAAACAAAGCAGTACACTAAAAGAATTCCTTCTTACAACTTCTAAGTAAGTTCAATGTGTAAGGGTCACATGCATATAATAGGCCACCAATAAATATTTGTTCTAAGAATGAACCAGAATTTCTAAGGAACTACTCCTAGCAAAAACAACCAAGTAAATATATTCAATGAGAAAAGGACTGTACCACTCAGGGGCCATTAATTATGAGAAAAGAGGTATGGAGAAAGTGAGTACAGAGGCTTCTTGAGGGGTTCTTCTTGTCTCATGCCTACAGAGGAGTTTGTGGCCGGGGGAGTAGATTGAAGGGGAAGTAGGTATATAAGTGTGACCAATGGACAGGGACAGAATGAGTAGGGGCAGATGCAGTGATTAAAAGAATTTCAAGAGAATATTAAGAAGCTTTCCTATGGGAAGAGTTCTGTCAATTCTTATAAATTTTTATACCTTCCCTTTGAGAAAACCCATAATAAAGATCAGTGATTCCTCAAGGATTTCAAAAGTCAATGCCTATAATTTTGAAGCAACTTCCCTCTAGCCTCAAAGTAGCTCAGATACTTTTAGGTCTCTAAAAGGCCTATCCCCCCACATTTATCATCACACTTATACACTATCAATTGTCTGAAGGTAATGTGTTCTCATTCCTAAGATGGGAGGCTTCCCTGATAGCTCAGTTGGTAAAGAATCTGCCTGCAATACAAGAGACCCCGGTTTGATTCCTGGGTCAGGAATATCCCCTGGAGATTAAGTAGGTAAGAATACCTACTACAGTATTCTTGGGCTTCCCTTGTGGCTCAACTGGCAAAGAATGTGCCTGCAATGTGGGAGACATGGGTTCAATTCCTGGGTTGGGAAGATCCCCTGGAGAAGGGAAAGGCTACCCACTCCAGTATTCTGGCCTGGAGAATTCCATGGACTGTATAGTCCACAGGGTCACAAAAAGTCATTCCTAGGATGGGATCAGACAGAGAGAAGCTGGGTTCTGACAGTCTCACTCTCTTTTACAGGTCCAGTCATGGAAGAGTAGATGCACTTGCAGATTCTTCCAGAGAAAGATGAATCTACAGCAGCAGGCACAGAATGAATAGGTTGAAATTAAACACAATTACATCCAATCTGAGTGAAATAAATCATTGACAGGAGTCCACAATGAGACAGTTGCTGGTTTGGGCATATGGGAAGACTTCTAGCCTGGATGGCACTGAGAAATTTAGTTGGCTATGCAGATGAGAGCAAGAAAGCTGGACTCGATGGCTATTTCAGGGTCAGGGTTGCAAAAGCAAAGTCTTTGTTTTGTTTGATTTGGTTTCTTGGTTTGCTTTTTTGTTTCTTGGTTGTAATCAACTAAAACTAAGCCTAGAACACCATGCTTAGAAAATGGATGGGAACAAGAAGCTGGGCTGTTGCTGCCACCATAGCTCTACTAAGGATGCTGCACTACTGCTGCCTGAATAAATTATGAATTCTTCCTGCTTACTTGGTCATGTATTTCAGGTGTCCTGGCAGGAGGAATTCAATGGGGCAAACTTCAATCACATGCAAACTCCCGTTAGCTGCTTCTTCTATTTTTGAAATAGCAAATATCTTTTTTTCCCTCTTGGCTGCCTATCAGGGACCCATGTTTCATCAAGACTTACACAAGGGTAGATTCCATAAGCATATGAGATTTCAGATGCTAAAAGAATCAATCCACAGAACTGAGTAGAAGAAGCCAGATTACTCGGACATTTAACAGAACTCAAAAAAGAATAAATCTCAGTTGTGGAAACAGGGCACGTAGAAAGACTGGAGTTAGTGAATCTGACAGACCCTGTGATGTTGGAGCGGAAGTACTGAGTTAAGGCTATCTGGTGGTAACTTGATTCTGAGTTTGGGTCTTAATTTGGGTGTGTGCAGCATCTTCTGCCATGTGGAATATTTTATCGGGGGACTTGACAATGTTGACCCTGCTAGTTCCCAGATTCAGGCCCAACACAAGTAGTAATGGTAAAGATTTTAATATAGGATTCAGGAGACGATTATTGGCATTTTAATAAATGCTATGATGTTACATCAAATCCACTCTGACAAAATGAAGTGGTGGTTTGGAAATTATATATGGTTGATTTACTTCGGTTCTGTGTTAATTTATGTATCACATAATTCTCAGGTGACCTGTAGAAATAACATCACTTACCAATTGCTGAGTTGCTGTGTGATTGGTAGTCTTTCAAAAAGCTCTATGAAAGAAAATAAACCTTAAAATGTAACATCAATATCAACTAGACACCAATATTTTAATTTTACTGCAAAAAAAATATACATCAGCTAAAGTCTTTAATAGCTTGAAATTCTCTCCAGGTCTCCTAGCATTCTGTGGCTGGATGCCAGAGCCTGGGCTGACCACTAGCCAGACCTGGGTTCTCTAATATTTAGCAATACTCAGGCTGTTTGCAACTATATGCTCCCCAGTGCACTCCCTTCTACTGTGCTTAAGGAGGCAGAGGGATGCTGAAGGTATCTTTATGACAGCATAAGATTCCTTGTCACAGGGATAAAATTCAGTGGACTTTTATAGCAGCAGCTGCTCTCCTGGAACTAGAAGAAATAATTCTCAAGGTAATCACAAAAGTAAAAAAGAAAAAGGATAAAAGAAGAAATAGAAACAAACATATTATATTCAGGAAAGTATCAACGGGGCAGGAGGGAGGGCTAAGACCAGCATTTACTGTGTTTTGACTATGGCTTCAAGGTTCCCATTAAGCTCAGGGAGGAGAAATACAGGCAGTCAGGGGTGGATGTCACAGCCAAGAAATGCTGTCATCTGCAACACTGCCAGCTCTCTGGGTCTCCAGGGCCGAAACTGTAGAAATGATTTTCTAGTCTGAAAAATCTAAAGATGTAAAGGTAAAAAGCATATTGGGTATTTCACAGTGTTTGATAATTGATGATTGTGTAATGGAAAAAGAAAAAAAGAAAACCTTTGACAGAATACTTTCCTATATCTATTAGACTTTGTAAGTCTGTTAGATAGAGAAAAGCCCTTAAAATAAAGAAGGTGTCGAAGACCTGAAAGTAATGACTGGAAAACCTTTATGGAGCCAGAAATTATAGCAACAACAGAAAAAGAAAGTACATAGGTAATAAAATGTCTTCGTTATTTTATAAATTTTGACTGTAAGGTGAACTCTTGTTTCAAAAACTATCAGGGAGATTGAATTCCTATGGTCCCTTGTAGAGAACCAATGAAAATTCCCTTTCTGACAGGTAACAGGCTACAAATAAGTCATTCATACTAGAGGCCTGTAGCTCCAATATCAGCAGTGGTTTGGACTGGTTGGATTGAATTCAGGCAAATGACTCACTTACTTTACTAGAAGAAAAGAAACACACATACAGGGCCACTAACATAAAAGTTCACATAACTTGCAAATTCTGTCTGCCTTAGAGAAATTCTATTCCATTTGAACCACGTTTACTGAAATAGGATATGCTGGTCTTTATGGCATGCTTGTGGTTCACCCTGTACAAGCGACCTACTCTCAGGTAGAGCCAGTGTAGCTTGATCTTAAAGATTTTTCAACCTAGTAGGGTGTATAGTGTCAAACAAAAAAAGTTGATTTTTTTTTTTTAAATGTTAAGATCTTTCTTGATGTAGGGACAATAATGGATAGCATCTCCTCTGGATACCTGGTGAAAGCAGCTTTCTTCTCTTCTCAAGTGCCCTTTAATGCATCTGCTTATTTTGTGCTGCTATATAAGTTTCTGGTGATATTGGGGGGATACATGATGGTGAAGAATGTTCTATATGTCAGTCTGCTAATTAGGAAGCCAGCTCACTGACTGGCTCATGAGTGCCCCATTTCCCAGGGCTGTATGTGATTTCTAAATATTTGACTTGTTCATGAAAGTTAAGTACATGCCACAGTTTCTCCTCATTCCTATTGACTTCCAAGGAGTTCTCTATTGCACAGACTCAGTCCTTCTTTACTCTCAAAATGTTACTGGGCAACTCTCTAGGCAGTACCTTTGCCCATTTCTGAAAGGAAATCTACATTGACAAACATCCTAATTTATCAAATTTGCTTCTTATTACCCATCACCCATATACCACTGTGACAAAAATTCAACAATTGCAATTACTTAGTTTGTATTTAGACTTCTCTAAAATAATAAAATAATATAGTCCAAAATGCAGTCCTTGGATGCAGTCTCAAAAACAGAATGATCTCTGTTCATTTCCAAGGCAAATCATTCAATATCAAGGTAACCCAAGTCTATGCCCCAATCAATAACGGTGAAGAAGCTGACGTTGAACAGTCTATGAAGGCCTACAAGACATTTTAGAACTAACATCCAAAAAAGATGTCCTTTTCATTATAAGGTACTGGAATGCAAAAGTAGGAAGTCAAGAAACACCTGGAGTAACAGGCAAATTTGGCCTTGGAGTACAGAAAGAAGCAGGACAAAGACTAATAGAGTTTTGCCAGGAAATGCACTGGTCATAGCAAACAACCTCTTCCAACAACAAAGAGAAGACTCTACACATGGACATCCCCGGATGGTCAACACCAAAATCAGATTGATTATATTCATTGCAGCCAAAGATGGAGAAGCTCTATACAGTCAGGAAAAACAAGAACAGGAGCTGACTGTGGCTCAGATCATGAACTCCTTATTGCCAAATTCAGACTTAAATTGAAGAAAGTGGGGAAAACCACTAGACCATTCAGATATGACCTAAATCAAATCCCTCATGATTATACAGTGGAAGTGAGAAATAGATTTAAGGGACTAGATCTGATAGACAGAGTGCCTGATGAACTATGGACAGAGGTTCCTGACATTGTACAGGACACAGGGATCAAGATTGTCCCCAGGAAAAAGAAATGCAAAAAAGTGAAATGGCTGTCTGAGGGGACCTTGCAAATAGCTGTGAAAAGAAGAGAAGTGAAAAGCAAAGGAAAAAAGGAAAGATATTCCCATTTTAATGTGGAGTTCCAAAGAATAGCAAGGAGAGATTAGAAAGCCTTTCTCGCATACACGGTTATCATTACCATCTGGGATGACCCAGAGAGATGGTATGGGGACAGAGGTCGGAGGGGGGTTCAGGATTGGGAACACATGTACACCCATGGCAGATTCATGTTGATGTATGGCAAAACCAATACAGCGTTGTAAAGTAAAATAAAATTAAAAAAAAAAAAAGAAAGAAAGCCTTTCTCAATGATCAATGCAAAGAAATAGAAGAAAACAATAGAATGGGAAAGACTAGAGATCTCTTCAAGAAAATTAGAGATACCAAGGGAACATTTGATGCAAAGGTGGGCTCAATAAAGGACATAAATGGTATGGACCTGACAGAAGCTGAAGATATTAAGAAGAGGTGGAAAGAAAACACACAAGAACTGTACAAAAAGATCTTCATGACCCAGTTAACTATGATGGTGTGATCACTCACCTAGAGCCAGACATTCTGGAGTCTGAAGTCAAGTGGGCCTTCGGAAGAATCACTACAAACAAAGCTAGTGGAGGTGATGGAATTCCTATTGCGCTATTTCAAATCCTGAAAGAGGATGCTGTGAAAGTGCTACACTCAATATGTCAGCAAATTTGGAAAACTCAGCAGTGGCCACAGGACTGGAAAAGGTCAATTTTCATTCCAATCCCTAAGAAAGGCAATGCCAAAGAATGCTCACACTACCGCACAATTGTATTCATCTCACATGCTAGTAAAGTAATGCTCAAAATTCTCCAAGTCAGGCTTCAGCAATACATGAACCATGAACTTCCAGATGTTCAAGNCTGAAGATATTAAGAAGAGGTGGCAATAAAACACACAAGAACTGTACAAAAAGATCTTCATGACCCAGTTAAGTATGATGGTGTGATCATTCACCTAGAGCCAGACATTCTGGAGTCTGAAGTCAAGTGGGCCTTCGGAAGCATCACTACAAACAAAGCTAGTGGAGGTGATGGAATTCCTATTGAGCTATTTCAAATCCTGAAAAAGGATGCTGTGAAAGTGCTACACTCAATATGTCAGCAAATTTGGAAAACTCAGCAGTGGCCACAGGACTGGAAAAGGTCAGTTTTCATTCCAATCCCTAAGAAAGGCAATGCCAAAGAATGCTCACACTACCGCACAATTGTATTCATCTCACATGCTAGTAAAGTAATGCTCAAAATTCTCCAAGTCAAGCAATACATGAACCATGAACTTCCAGATGTTCAAGTTGGTTTTAGAAAAGGCAGAGGAACCAGATATCAAATTGCCAACATCCGCTGGATCATCGAAAAAGCAAGAGAGTTCCAGAAAAACATCTATTTCTGCTTTATTGACTATGCCAAAGCCTTTGATTGTGTGGATCACAATAAACTGTGGAAAACTCTAAATGAGATCAGAACACCAAACCACCTGACCTGCCTCTTCAGAAACCTGTATGCAGGTCAAGAAGCAACAGTTAGAACTGGACATGGAACAACAGACTTGGTTCCAAATAGGAAAAAGAGTACGTCAAGGCTGTATATTNACGTCAAGGCTGTATATTGTCACCCTGCTTATTTAACTTCTATGCAGAGTACATCATGAGAAACGCTGGGCTGGATGAAGCAAAAGCTGGAATCAAGATTCCTGGGAGAAATATCAATAACCTGATATGCAGATAACATCATCCTTTTGGCAAAAAGTGAAGAAGAACTAAAGAGGGTCTTGATGAAAGTGAAAGAGGAGAGTGAAAAAGTGGGCTTAAAGCTCAACATTCAGAAAACTAAGATCATGGCATCCAGTCCCATCACTTCTTGGCAATTAGATGGGGAAACAGTGGAAACAGTGAGAGACTTTATTTTGGGGGACTCCAAAATCACTGGAGATAGTGATTGGAGCTATGAAATTAAAAGACACTTACCCTTGGAAGGAAAGTTATGACCAACCTAGATAGCATATTAAAAAGCAGAGACATTACTTTGCCAACAAAGATCCGTCTAGTCAAGGCTATGGTTTTTCCAGTAGTTATGTATGGATATGAGAGTTGGACCATAAAGAAAGCTGAGAGCTGAAGAANTCCGTCTAGTCAAGGCTATGGTTTTTCCAGTAGTTATGTATGGATGTGAGAGTTGGACCATAAAGAAAGCTGAGAGCTGAAGAATTGATGCTTTTGAATTGTGGTGTTGAAGACTCTTGAGAGTCCCTTGGACTGCAAGGAGATCCAACCAGTCCATTCTGAAGGAGATCATTCCTGGGTGTTCAGTGGAAGATCTGATGTTGAAGCTGAAACTCCAATACTTTGGTCACCTGATGAGGAGAGTTGAATCATTGGAAAAGACTCTGATGTTAGGAAGGATTGAGGGCAGGAGGAGAAGGGGACAACAGAGGATGAGATGGTTGGATGGTATCACCGACTCAATGGTCATGATTTTGTGTAGGCTCCAGGAATTGGTGATGGACAGGGAGACCCAGCATGCTGAAGCTCATGGGGTTATAAACAGTCAGACATGACTGAGTGACTGAACTGAACTGAAAATAATATACCTTTCCTTAAAATTAACTGCAATGTGAAAAGGCATATAAGTCATATTTATGTTCATTTATAGCATTTTTTCCATTTCTGCAGCTTCCATTTCTTTGTTTCTATTGGGTTGGCCAAAAACTTCATATAGATTTTCCATAATATCTTATGGAAAAGTATAAATGAACTTTTTGGCCAACACAATAGAACAAAATGCATGTGTTAATTTTCCACTCAGTAGTGTCCTAGTCTTTGCAACCCTATGGACTGTAGCCCACCAGGCTCCTCTGTGCATGGGATTTCCCAGGCAAGAATATTGGAGTGGGTTGCCATTTTCCTTCTTCAGGGAATCATCTCAACCCAGGTATTGAACCAACCACTTCTGCATTGGCAGGTGGATTCTTTACCACTGAGCCATTAAGGAAGCCTATTAATTATAATAACATTATCATTTGTCCAGTTTTTGACTCCAGAATGATGTCCCATTTCATTGAAATAACTTTTAAAGGATAGTGTGAGTCGAAATAACTTTTAAAGGATAGTGTGAGTCCCTACAGATTTACTTGCTAGATATTGCTTTTCTCAAAGTATTTCTACAGACTTTTCTGAAAATTCTCCAGCTTTCTCACAAAATCTTATGAATTAATTCCTCCTTTTTTCCTTACAAGAATCCCTCCCTAGTCTATACCCTTCCATCTCTGAGGCTGAGATTAGAAGGAGGTCACTTCAATAAGTCAGTGATTACTGTTGCTATGTGGTGGTGTTCAGGTTCCAGGGTTGGGGAAGCATCACTTTCCCATTTTAATAAAGTATTTCTGATGGTGGTAATTTGAAGGAGGGATGATGGAGGAAAGAGCATCTTGTCTGGCCCATTAAATGAATGTGAGGCCATCGTCTCTGAGTCAAGGATTACAGGAGGAGATGAAAGTGTGTCATGGGGTTTGTATAAAAAGTTCAGCTTTGGGCTTTATTTTGTGTTACATCCATATACAATAACTAGAAGATAGTTGATAATATGCAAATAAATNTGGGGGGGGTCACACATAAGCAGTTAAAAATGATTCTAAAGTTTCAAGCATGGGTTACTGGTCTTCACTTGTGAGTTGTAAATGAATGAAAGTTTATTTGCAGAGTTAAATTCTATTTTAACAAGAAACAATATTAAAAAATGTTTGCAATAATAAAATTATTTCTAAGCCCAGGCCAATAACCTAGAGCATTAGTGTCTTATTGATCTCATTACAACAAAATTCACTACTATGAATTATTTAGTATAATGACTTTTCCCAGTCTTTGTCTATAGAGTAGTTCTTCACTTATAAGGAAAAAAAAATCATAAGAATAAAAAGTACTCCATGAAGGTTGATTTAAGTTTAAAAAAAAATTCATTCTCTAGAGTCATAGTGGTTTATCCAATGTGAAATGTGTTGTGCTCAGCTGGAAGCTGAAGGTAGGCTCTGGGGTGTGCATTTAAATGGAGTTAATGAATTTCCTCTGTGCAGTCCAGCCTGGAGAGAAATGGAGAAGACAGTTTAATAAAGCATAGAATTGCCCTCTCTGTCTCTCTGGATTGTAATGGTGGAGCATTGCATTGTTCCCCTTTTCTCCAAAACTATTCTTGTCTTTTTGTTACTGAAATTTCTTACGCTCTTAACTCTTATTTTCTTCTTTGTGCTTTCTCTTTTCCTTCTCCTTGCTTCAGGCCTGCCTGTTTCCCCCCTTTTCTGCCTCTCTGCTTCTCTCCTTGCTTTCCTTCTTGTTTTTCTTTGATTAAGGCTGTTTTCTGTGTGCTCACAAGTTCTTCCACAGCTCAGTGCTCTCTGATGCCCTTACAGTGCTTACTTTCCCGCTAAGAGCTGCAAAGTCAAACCTCTGTTGACTTGGTAGAGAAGAGCCTGACTTCATACAAAGGAAATAAGTGCATTCTCAGTCTTTGTTATTTTGATTTGTTTATTGTTTTGTTTTGTTTTCTGCGAGCCTTATTCCTTTGGCTTCCTATTTGAGTTTGGAGAGTTGGGAGGCAATTTACCCACTCATTTTTCTAACTGTGCATTTGGTCCAGAGCTCAATGCTGTTCATTTCAAGTATCTTCAAAAGAACCTTTCTACAGGATTCTGATGGCGACCTGCAAAAAATCATCTAAGCTGCTTCTTCCCAATTCTACTGGCCTTCAGAATCAGTTCATAAATATGATTGTAAATTTTCTGAGGTCAAGAATCTTGCCTTTTATTTCTTTGTGTTTTAGACACAGCAGTGTGTAACCATGGGATGAGAGTGGTCCTGGAAACAAAAACAAAAACACTTGAGTTTCAGCTCTGGCAGCACTGTCTAAATAAATAAATAAGTTCCTCTTAACCTCTTTGAGCCTCATTTTACTCATAGGAACATAACACTCAATTACAGGATAGTTATGTACATTTGATGCCCTGGACAATTAGTAAAAAAAGAGAATGATTGTATAAAACATACAATGGAAGATACAATATACAGTTGGAGTTTTTAAAATGTTATTCCAACCTTCACCTTCTGAAAGACTGTTTCCCTATTTACACTTACAGTTTATATTGTTGAGAAGTTAAGAAATGAGAGTATGTGAAAATATCAAATTCTGCTTGCCATATACAGATACTCTAGCAATTTATATTAATTCTCGCAGCTTGCTGCATTCTTCACTGATGCACAAGCCAAGTGATCCACCATTAAGATCTGAATGAGGTGACGCCCAGGCGTAGCCCCAGGAGGAACCCAGGGCCGCAAGTGTCGATGATCAATGTGTCAGATACTCTTATGTGAGTATTTGATATACTTCCAGATATCAATAAATTAAAACCGGACCCATTCTATGGTTGAGTGTCTCTATGTACAAGTCCTTCTGCTAGGTATGCTTGTAGATTCAAAATTAGAATCACAGGGTTCCTGAACTCCAAGATCTCATAGCCTAGTGAGAAACGTGAGGACGTACATGCATGGCTAATGAAAGGTAATGTATGTTCTGTGGTGTTCACTGAGCTGGTATAAACTAAAGGCTACAAGAGCTGTTTGGAGGTGGAAGAAATTAATTCTAACTGGGGGATCAGAGCATCTCTTCTTAATACTGGTTGAATTTAACATGGAAAATAAAATTAAGGAAAGCTCTATCTCTGCATATTTAATCTGCTTGGGAGGGCTTTAATTACTCAGAAAAGAGAAAGAGAATAGTACAGTAGAACATTTATTAAATGGTACACTCTGAATGTGGATAATGGGATTTTCTCATTAATTCTCTTTAAGACAAAAAAAGGAAAAGGAAAAAAAAAAACTGGTGCCTTGTTGTCACTATTCCTACTTTTAACAATGCCTATTCAAGCAGTTCTCACTGAATTCATATGGACTCAACAACAGCAGGCATAGGAGCAAATATGAGTGATTCGTAATATATAATCCCTGACTTCACTGAGTTTATTATTTTGTGCATGAAAATAGACATAACATAAAATATAACATTAACACTGATATATTGACATAAATAATAATAATATAAAGAAGTATGCAACTAGCTAGAAATGAGTGCTATAGAGATTAGGTGATGAAAAAAATAATATTTGAACTAGAATAGATTAACAGGATTTAGTCAGAATATATTGATTTGTATCAGAGAGATGGTATAAAAAAAGAATATCAGAAATATTGAGAAGTTGATGGTGTGCAGAATTGTTTGAATCTGAAGATATAGAAGCAAGGAAACAAATCTGGCAACTTTCAATATTAACTTATAATCTGGCAACCTGAAAATGTTGCTGGATATGTCTTAGACAACTGAATTCTGGATTTCTATTTTTTTAATTAAAAAAATTATTTACTCTCTTTTTGGCTGTGCTGTGTGTTATTGCTGCGCAAGATTTTCTCTAGTTGTGGCAAGCAGAGGCTACTCTCTAGTTACAGTACATAGCTTCTCAGTGCACTGGCTTCTCTTGTTGCAGGCAAGGGCTCTAGGGTGCATCGAATTCATTAGTTGCAGCACGTGGGCTCAGTAGTTGTGGCTCCCAGACTCTGGAGCATAGGCTCAATAGTTGTGTCTCATAGGTTTAATTACTCTGCTGCAAGTGGGATTTTCCTGGATCAGGGATCAAACCCAGGTCTCCTGCAATGGCAGGCAGATTCTTTACCAGTGAGCCACTGAGGGGCCCTAGAGTTCTTGTTTTGAAGGCCATCATTATTGATTAACATTATCTGAGCAAGTACTTTGTACAAAGCAAACCCAAATGCATCATGGCCCAGGGGTTAGGAATGAGGGATTAGGAATCTAAGGGCCAGAGGAGAGAAAGCTTCAACAATTTCTGTATTTGGATGTATTTGGAGACTTAAGCAATTCCTAAATCTTAAACATTCTAAACCAAGATTTCCTTAGCTGTGACGGTAATAATAAGAGTATCTAACTTTTTATTTTTACCACAAACAAGATATGAAGTAACCAAATCAGCTGCAACAAGGCCTAGAACATGGTAAGTATTCAGTAACTGTTAACAATCATTATCAGTATTAGAAAGTCTCAGAACTTGGACAAAAGTAGTAGAATTTATACAAACCATTTGAAGTGCCCAGATAACTTTATCATGAATTTTGGGTGTACACTTCTTTTATTTTCTACTTTATTTTAGTTTTGTGTGAATTAAATCCTAGTTTATTAGGATTTCAAGATGGTATAATTTATGCTGTTCATGCCACCTACATCCAATGGCCTAGCCAAGGAGTGATATCACAAAGTTTCCATGTAAACCTACCACTTCCTGATTCTCTCCTGACTTAAAGTGAGGCCTAACCTTGATTCACATAGGTAGACCAGAACTACAAGCCAGGGAACAACCATAGGAGTGACCCTAACTAATGAAGAAGGGAATTTATGAGTGAGAACCTAAGCTTCTTCTCTTTTTATGGAGTAGCTTCGAATTATCTTCCAGAAATTCTATCAGATGATCTTCAGTGGATAGAGTCTCCAGCTTCCTAGAAGAGTACCCTTCTCATGAATAAAAAAAGTTTTATGACTCTTCTCCTTTTGCTGTCTAACTTCATCACTCTCACATTTTGCTTTCTATGCCAATTATCGAGTTATTTGCTCCAAATCTATACTTTACTTCCTGATTTGGATAATAGAGATGAACCCTGTAGAATTTCTCTTCTGCCAGTTGACCCAGTGTTAAGCTGTTTCAGTAGAGGGTGATGGAGAAACACCCTGGAGAGGAAGGGGTTTCAGTGTGCTTCTTTAGGCAAGCTACATATGACAAAATATGATGCTTCCAGGGCACCTGGCAGTCAGCATTCCATGAACAACTTCTCCTGGCATACCCCTCAGGTGGTTTGGCAGCAGGGTGCCTCCAGCACAGTGCCTCCCATGAAAGGCTTTTCACGGCAGTGCCTAGAGCAGTTTTGAAGTGAAATGGCATTGGCACAGTATCTCCCTGTAGGTGGCACCTCTCAGAACCCCTTGGGCATCTTCACTGCCTCAGGTAAACTCACTAAGCCAGAGGTGCATCTTGGTCAACAAGGTCTGGATCTTGGCCCTGAGGATGTGTCTGTGTTTGTGTGTGTGTGCTGGAGAAGTCGAGGCGCTCTACTAGAGGACCTTTCTTTGTTGCTCCATCTAAGCATTGGGATAGTTAGTGTCTGTTCCTCATATCTACCTTTTCCACATTTTATAGCTTTCTCTTTATTCCTTAGTTTTAGCTAATCTCTGTTACTCCAATCTCATTTTACAGTTTATATTTCTTTATATGAAGCTTTCCATGCTTAAATTTCTGTTTGAGTCCTATCTCCTAAGTGTACCCAGACCTACATATCTCCCAAATAAACTACTTGCACCCGAATCATTGTGCAGAGCCTGCATTTGGGTGAATACAAACTAAAACTGGTATGTCTTAATTGAGGCATGATGTAGCATCTAATAACACAGATTCACATCAATAACAGACTGAGATGTGAAATGGAAGAGAAAGTGCTGGCTTTCAATAGCTTTAGCACACTGGTTCCCAAAATGTGGTTTCTGGACCATCAGCATTAACATCATGTGGAAAATCGGTGTGTACATGAGTGCTAAGCCACTTTAATTGTGTCTAACTTTGTGCAACCCCTTGGACTGCAGCCTGCCAGGCTCCTCTGTCCTGGGATTCTCCAGGCAAGAGTACTGGAGGGGGATGTCATTTCCTTCTCCAGGGAATCTTCCCAAACCAGGGTTCAAACCTCCATCTTTATGTTTCCTGCATTGGCAGGTGAATTCTTTACTATGAGTGCCACCTGGGAAGCCCCTGGAAAAATGATAAAAAGGAAAAAATGGTAAAAATTACGGTTTTAATACCATTTCCCAGACTTACTGAATCAGAAACTCGGGGGTTGGGGGTTTCAAACCCTGTGTTTTAAAAAGCTCTATAGGTGATTTTAACATGGTGTAAAGTTTAAAAGCCAGTGCTTCAGAACTTTAAATATATGAGGATAAATATAAGAATTGTGAAGCAGATTAACTTTTTATAACTGAAGTAAATGCCCTGAAGAAAGAGAATGACAGCCTTAAGTCAACCAACTATCCACTCGGAGCTGTGAGAGCAGAAAGCCTTCATGGCAGTGTTTGAGATCCTCTTCCGCAGCTGAAGTGCAAGATGTGCTAACAGTTAGGCTCACCATTTGACCATAAGAGAGGTGTAACTACAAACAGATATCAGGTCATAGCCCTCAAAAATCTTATATGCCAAATTCAGTGCTATGATAGGGAAGAATGAGACATCAAGGACTCAGATGAGCCATCTCATCACTGGCAGAGGAAAACATCACTCCCCTTGTCTGGACATATTCGAAAGTTTCATATGAGGTCCATGCCGAAAGGATATTTGGCCCCCTCAAGTTCTGTACTTGCTCCACTCCCCTGCATCAGCAATTCGATGTTCAATAACTGAGATCAAGTCTTGTCCTGGCATTAACAGGGGAAGTCTGTCCCTGCTATGAATTATTCATGAAAAATCTGAAGAACCCTTAAACTATGTAATGGCAGGGTATTTATGAGAATATTCTTAAAATGACCCACTGAGTGCACTGCAGAATATAAGACAAGACAACAGAGACTTACTAAAAGCAGGACAGTCTCCTGTGATTCAGAATTCGATATTTTCATAAGGACCTAACGTCTCCTTGATGCTTAGAGACAAAGATGGCCTACAAGTTCAATATGTCAGAGTCACGTCGGCAGAGTACAGAGGAAGGGGATAAAAGATTTAAAGATGGGGACCTATAGGAGAGGGCACTAAATATATAGATCTTTATATCTTATATCAATGCCCACTAGAAAGTGCCCACTGCAAAGAGATGTTGGACAAACACTGGACAAAACGATTCAATGAGTATATGTCAGCCAGCTTATGTCCCTAACCATGGTGGTACTTGCTCAAGGGGCCCATGAACAGAGTATTCACAATGACAAAAATGAGGTTATGCGTGAACTCAGTTACTTACATTTCTTTCCCCTAAATCAAGTGAGTAGTAGAGACCAATATTGAGTACTGATTAGGGTGCTATCTCTTAATGAGACCAACCAGTTACTTGGTAGCGAGTTAATTACTTCAGAATCTATGGGAAAATGTTCTATGGGAAAAATAGATCAGTAAAATTATAGGTCAGGGTTGGGGCTGGATCCAGAACGCTCAGTAGAGTAAAGAGTTTATGAACATCTATTATTGCCTTGGGACTGACTGCAGCAATGAAGGCTGTAAAAACTTCCCACTAATCCTCCTACTGTGGGTAAAATGAAGCTCAGTACATAGCCTCTTGAATGCCAAATTAAGGAAGTTGTATTTTTTTATTTCCCTTGAGGAATAAAAAACTCACCAGTGGGTAAGATAATATAGTCAAACAGCCTTTGTTTGTTGTCTAGTCGCTAAGTCATGTGTGACTCTTTGCTACCCCACAGACTGTACCCTGCCAGACTCTTCTTTCCATGGAACTTCCCAGGCAAGAATACTGAAGTGGGTTCTCATTTCCTTCTCCAGCGGATCTTCCTGACCCAAGGATTGAACCCACATCTCCTGCTTTGGCAGCAGCCACCAGGGAAGACTTTACTCTCTCCCAGAAGTACCCTCCTCCACACACATGCTGCTGCTACTGCTGCTGCTGCTGCTAAGTCGCTTCAGTCGTGTCCGACTCTGTGTGACCCCATAGACAGCAGCCCACCAGGCTCCCCCGTCCATGGGATTCTCCAGCCAAGAAACTGGAGTGGGTTGCCATTTCCTTCTCCAATGCATGAAGGTGAAAAGAGAAAGTGAAGTCATTCAATTGTGTCTGACTCCTCGCGACCCCATGGACTGCAGCCTACCAGGCTCCTCCACCCATGGGATTTTCCAGGCAAGAGTACTGGAGTGGGGTGCCATTGCCTTCTCTGGCCACACACATACATATACACATATCAATAGGGTGATAAATGTCAGAGAATAAAATGGAAATAATCAACTTACTAGGTAACATTTTCCTGAATAATTTAATTAATCTAGTTTTGTTTTTTCTATGACCCCAGAGTACAAGAAAATTACACAATTTAGAGCTCCTGACTAAAAGAATATTTGTCATCGTATGATATCTCTTACATGTGGAATCTAAAAAGAAATGATACAAATGAACTTACAAAATAGAAATATTCACAGACTTAGAAAATAAACGTATGGTTGCCTGCACACACTGCTATATTTAAAACAGATAGCCAGCAAGGGCCTACTGTATAGCACATGGAACTCGGCTCAGTGTTATGTGACAGCCAGGATGGGAGGGAAGCTTAGGGGAGAATGGATATATGTATATGCATGACTGAGTCCCTTTGCCGTTCACTTCAAACTATCATGACACTGTTAATTGGTTATACCCCAATACAAAATAAGAAGTTTAAGAAATAAAAACTTGATGAAAATGCAAAAATAAGTAGATAAAAGAGTATTCATCAAATAATATAACATTTTTGAAAGAGACATGTGTACCACAATGTTCATCACAGCACTGTTTATAATAGCCAGGACATGGAAGCAACCTAGATGTCCATCATCAGATGAATGGATAAGAAACTGTGGTACATATACACAATGGAGTATTACTCAGCCATTAAAAAGAATACATTTGAATCAGTTCTAATGAGGTGGGTGAAACTGGAACCTATTATACAGAGTGAAGGAAGCCAGAAAGAAAAACACCAATATAGTATACTAATGCATATATATGGAATTTAGAAAGATGGCAACAATAACCCTGTATGTGAGACAGCAAAAGAGACACAGATGTATAGTACAGTCTTTTGGACTCTGTGGGAGAGGGAGAGGGTGGGATGATTTGGGGGAATGTGATGGAAACATGTATACTATCATATAAGAAACGAAATCTCCAGTCAAGGTTCAATACAGGATCACTGGGGCTGGTGCACTGGGATAACCCGAGGGATGGTACAGGGAGGGAGGTGAGAGGAGGGTTTAGGATGGGGAACATGTGTATACCCGTGGTGGATTCATGTTGATGTGTGGCAGAACCAATACAATATTGTAAAGTAATTAGCCTCCAATTAAAATAAATAAATTTAAATTAAAAAAAATAACATTTTTGAAAGCTTACTTTGTTCTATTCTCAATATTAATACATCAGTAACATTATCTGTTTCAGCATATTCCTATAAATTCAGTTCAGTTCAGTTCAGTTCAGCTGCTCAGTCATGTCCGACTTTGCGACCCCATGAATCACAGCATGCCAGGCCTCCCTGTCCATCACCAACTCCCGGAGTTCACTCAGACTCACGTCCATCGAGTCAGTGATGCCATCCAGCCATCTCATCCTTTGTCATCCCCTTCTCCTCCTGCCCCCAATCTCTCCCAGCATCAGAGTCTTTTCCAGTGAGTCAGCTCTTCACATGAGGTGGCCAAAGTACTGGGGTTTCAGCTTCAGCATCATTCCTTCCAAAGGAATCCCAGGGCTGATCTCCTTCAGAAGGGACTGGTTGGATCTCCTTGCAGTCCAAGGGACTCTCAAGAGTCTTCTCCAACACCATAGTTCAAAAGCATCAATTCTTTGGTGCTCAGCTTTCTTCACAGTCCAACTCTCATATCCATACATGACCACTGGAAAAACCATAGCCTTGACTAAATAGACTTTTGTTGGCAAAGTAATGTCTCTGCTTTTGAATATGCTATCTAGGTTGGTCATAACTATTCTTCCAAGGAGTAAGTGTCTTTTAATTTCATGGCTGCAATCACCATCTGCAGTGATTTTGGAGCCCCAAAAAATAAAGTCTGACACTGTTTCCACTGTTTCCCCATGTATATCCCATGAAGTGATGGGACCAGATGCCATGATCTTTGTTTTCTGAATGTTGAGATTTAAGCCCACTTTTTCACTCTCCTCTTTCACTTTCATCAAGAGGCTTTTTAGTTCCTCTTCACTTTCTGCCATAAGGGTGGTGTCATCTGCATATCTGAGGTTATTGATATTTCTCTCGGGAATCTTGATTCCAGCTTGTGCTTCTTCCAGCCCAGCATTTCTCATGATGTACTCTGCATATAGGTTAATAAGCAGGGTGACAATATACAGCCTTGACATACTCCTTTTCCTATTTGGAACCAGCCTGTTGTTCCATGTCCAGTTCTAACTGTTATACTATTACCATCTCTATATTAGGGAAAAAGAAACTAAGGGTAAAAGAGGATAAGGCTTGCACAAGGCCAGTTAGGAAATATTAGGATAGGGAATTTAGCTCCTGTTCTAAGTGACCCTCAAATCCATGTTCTTAACCACTGCCATATTTGTCATCAAAATTTGTTCCAAGAGAGATTGTGAGAAAACACAGCACATGGGTAGTTTTACTCTAATTGTCTGTGATGTTCTTTGAAATGGCAAGTCTCAGACTACAAGCACTGGTATTTTGATTATAAAAGAATGACCAAACTAGAGTTTCACTTCTGTTATCCCATCTACAATGCTTCAGTAAATTTCCAATTATCTGAACTAAGTTTCTTGGTTGCTGAAGTTTATATTAATGATTAAATGAAATATAATAAATATAAATTTAGCTATCTGTAGTGTTTGAAGAGTAATGAAAGATATTACAGTGCTTTTAAACCAAAAGATCCAAAATGTTAATTTTGTTAATAAAACAAAAGTAACTAAAATGTTAATTTATTTTTAAGAAGATGTTCAGGTTTAGAAGTAGGAAAATCTTTCAGTGAACCATGGTAGAATTACATTTATAATATGAGAATGGCCAACTTTATAGCAATGTTGCATGTATAATGTAAATCAAGCTGAGAAATATTTTATTTTAAGTTGCTTTTTATTTGAACTTCTGTTGCTTTATACATAAGATTTATACTATGTTCTTTCCATCTGTGTTTTACATGAAGGAAATATTGATCTTTAATTACCTCCCTAATTATGGAGTTAGGAGTTGTTATCTGGGGTATACAGATAATCTTTGATTTTTCAATGTATCTACAATCATGTTTATATATTAAAACAATCTTTTCATGTGCCAAATAGAACTACAGAGAGCAAATCCACATGGATTCCACAGGATTGGTAATAGTCAACTATATTCAGACAATCCTTTCTCCCTTTTTCTCTTCTGTACTTCTGACACCTACCCTTACGTAGAGGCCAGGTTGACCAAATTTTGTTAAGGTCTAGTTTCCTTTTTCCAGAGAAGGCAATGGCACCCCACTCCGGTACTCTTGCTGGAAAATCCATGGATGGAGGAGCCTGGTAGGCTGCAGTCCATGGGGTCGGACACGACTGAAAAACTTCACTTTCCCTTTTCACTTTCATGCATTGCAGAAGGAAATGGCACTCCACTCCAGTGTTCTTGCCTGGAGAATCCCAGGGACGGTGGCACCTGGTGGGCTGCCATCTGTGGGGTCGCACAGAGTCAGACAGGACTGAAGCGACTTAGCAGCAGCAGCAGCAGCAGTCTCCTTTTCTCCTATCATCCCTCAAACAGAAGACATTAAATATCTGTTTTTCTTTGTTTAAAAAAAAACCAACTAATTATATTATTGACAGATGGTGCTGATGACAAAGAATCTACCTGCCAGTGTAGGCGATGCACCAGACTTGGCTTCAGTCTCTGGGTGGGGAAGATCCCTTGGAGAAGGAAATGGCAACCTGCTCCAGCTTTCTTGCCTGGAAAAGTCCATGGGCAGAGAAGCCTGACGAGCTGCAATCCATGGGGTCATAAGCAGTCGGATATGACTTAGTGACTGACACACCATATTACTGACAGCTATTTAAGTAAAAAACATATCCTGTGAGTCGGATTGCAGTCTGTTCTACTAGTTAGAAGCTGGTTGGTGTTTCTGAGAAGCACAGACCATATACTTTTACGCATACAGAAGCTGTCTTTTCAAAAACATGTTTTAGTAACTTTACACAATTTATGTTTGTTTCTTAATCATGTAAATTCCAATTAAGGTAATGGCTTTTCTGAGTCTTTGTCATTTCAAGCATCATCTTGGGAATCAGACTACTCCTGTCAATTAGACTAAACCTACAAATTGAAAGTTTTTAATTGATAAATAAAATGATATGCTACAGAGTAATCTTAGAAG
>SJYQ01002134.1:171674-248605 GCA_006410935.1 Redunca redunca
TCTTAGAAGGTATCTGTTTGTGATAGAAATTATTAAAGCCAAGTGGATTATAAGGAGAGAAGCCTAATAAATGTAATGAGGGAAAAGGACATTAGGTAATAAATAAGGAAATTTGAATAAAGTATGGATAGTAATAATAATGTATAGTATTTGATAGTAATGGATCAATATTGGTTCACTAATTATAATAAATATACCAGCTAATGCAAGATGTTACCAGCAGAGGAAACTGGGTACAAGATATGAGGGCTCTCTGTACTATCTTTATGTTTTTTGAAAATCTAAAATCATTCTAAAATTAATTTCTTTTAATGGTAGGGGAAATTTCAGGCAGAGGACCTAAACTTCTAAAATCCCTGAAGAGGTATCTTGAGTTGTTTAAAGGTTAGATGCAAGAATAATCTGGCTACTGTATAGTGAATGTATAATGAATGGCAGGGACAGGGTTGGGGGTGAAGTGGAATAAAATTAGTTTGCAGAAGAGTGCAGCTCAGATCTTATAAGTCATGGTGGTGCTCTCAGACATTATTTTAAGTGTTTTTGATTATGATGATATCCCTCACCTCAGAGGGAGATATCTCTTCATGAGAACTCTTTTCCCATGTTTATGTATCTACAAGCTGATTTAACCTATGATATAGATAGAAACATGCAATAACTGACTGGCTGAATGAATAATGACTCACCATGTCATTGTTACTTGTTAGTAAACCAAATTGGTTAAGACTATTTATTTTGAATCTATATTTAGATTTCAGTTCCATCTGTCATTTTTTAGATATCACCTCTAAGACTTAATTTTTTCTCTTGCAGCTATAAAATGAGGGTGATATTAGCTCTTTGTGGAAAATACGAAGATATATTCCCAGTTCCCCCTAAAATAGAAAGCATAGTCACTAGAGAGCCTCCAGCTCTTGATTAGAGTCAGCATCAGGTGCAAGGAACTACCTCACTGGATGTCAGGCCTTTCTTATGCTTGGGGAAGCTGCAGCCCAGGGCTGCGCAAGGTGGGATTAAAAAGGCCTGACATTATTCTATTTAATACAGAATAATTTTGAAAGGCAATATTTATTCCAAAAATCCTCACATTGTTAGCTAAGATATTTTCAGCTCTGCATCATTATTTGACTTTTCTCCAACTATTCCTCCACTTTCACAAATTCCAAGGATTATGTTGATCCCCAATACATACCTTGCATCTAAAGTCTTTCTCAACATTTCCTTATGGAGAATATTACCTGTGACATACACAATGCAGAGAGTGTTGTGGGTGTCAAACATGATAATATACATGAAGCGCCTAGTCTTGAGTTGGCATATAAATGCAATTTCATATTATAGGAAAATTTCAGATGTGTATATATTGTCCAATGAAAGATATACATCTATAATTGTTATGACTAAAGATAAACTATTTCCTTTATTTTCAGAACACTTCTGACACAATATGTGTGGGTTTTTCCACAACAAATAATTCTTCCATTCTTGGTGAACAGTGATAGAGTGTCCTACAATTAAACTCAATTCTCCTTAGAGTTAGTGCAAACACCACAAATTAATTGCTCAGTCTCACAACACTGTCCTTCATTTCAGACACGGATCATGTCTATTCGATCGAATGACTATAAATCAGACTTTTCCCATGACCCCCTCCTCTGCTTTGATAATTTGCTGGAAAACTTCAGAAAACTCAGGGGAACATTTACTTACATGTTCCAGTTTATTACAAAGAATTATTATAAAGGATAAGACTAAATAATAAGGTGAAGAGGTACCTAGATCTGGGGAAGGGGCACAGAGTGCCCATGCCCCCTCTAAGACTGCTACCCTCTCACCACCATTGTGTGTGCATCAAACTGGAAATGCTATGAACCCCATAGTTTACCCAATTTTATGGAGGCATCACGCAGGCAAGATCAGCTAATTTTTATTGGAGTACAGTTGCTTGGCAATGCTATGTTGTCAAGGCTATGGTTTTTCCAGGTTTTTCCAGTGGTCATGTATGGTTGTGAGAGTTGGACTGTGAAGAAAGCTGAGCATTGAAGAATTGATGCCTTTGAACTGTGGTGTTGGAGAAGACTCTTCAGAGTCCCTTGGACTGCAAGGAGGTCCAACTAGTCCATCCTAAAGGAGATCAGTCCTGGGTGTTCATTAGAAGGACTGATGTTGAAGCTGAAACTCCAATCCTTTGGCCACCTGATGCAAAGAACTGACTCATTTGAAAAGACCCTGATGCTGGGAAAGATTCAGGGCAGGAGAAGGGGACGACAGAGGATGAGATAGTTGGATGCCATCACCGATTCAATGGACATGGGTGTGGATGGACTCTGGGAGTTGGTGACGGACAGGGAGGCCTGGGATGCTGTGGTTCATGGGGTTGCAAAGAGTCAGACATGACTGAGTGACTGAACTGAACTGAACTGAATGCTATGTTAATTTCTGTTATACACCAAAGTGAATCAGCCACACATATAGGTATATCCCCTCTTCCTTGGATTTCCTTCTCATATGATCACCACAGAGCACTGAGTAGAGTTCCCTGTGGTATACAATCTGTTCTCATCAGTTATCTACTTTATACAGAGTGGTATGTATATGTCAGTCCTAATTCCCAATCCATCCCCTCCCCCTTGGTAACATACGTTTGCTCTCTACATCTGTATCTCTATTGCAAAGCAGAAATAAGCACGATTAATTATTAACTCAGTCTCTAGCCCTTCTCCCTTGTCTGAAAGATGGGATGTGGTTGAAAGTTGCAAGTTTCTAATCATGTCGTGGCTTCACTGGTGATCAGCCCTTATCTGAAGTTATTCAGAATCTCACAAAGAGATGCTTCATTAGGATAAAGGATGCTCCTATTATCCAGGAAATTCCAAGGAATCGAGTAGCTCTATGTAAGGAACCAGACAGAGACCAAATATATACTTATTATGTCACACATATCATGAACAAGTTTTCAGATATGTCCAAAATATATATACACGACAGGATATATGTCTATAATTATGTTATAGCATCCTTCTCTGAAATCTTAAAGCACATTTGAATGCAGGCAGAATTATTAAACACTTATTATGTATTTGATTAACTTACTTCATCTTCTCCTTATTACACTATTTTAATTTTATTGAGATTCATGGAACTTGACATTTTATCATACCAGATTTGAGAAAGAAAGTATGAAACTTCTTCACAAAAGTCTGATGCTTCAAAGTCCATGGTAGAGAAAGGCTATGAAAAAAAAGAGGGAAAAGTGCAATAAAAATGCTATATAACTGTCAGCATGAAGGTAATGATAACTGAAATTGGTGAATTTCAGAAAATAATTGGAAATTTTCCAAAAAAAAGGTATATGGAGTCTGTCTTAAGTATTAGAAAACAAAGATTTAAATTATTCACATACCAAAATTGCTAATCTAAACATTAATTTAAGTAACATTTCCCATTTAATGGTAGAGGACACAAGTAGTCAATTACTTGATTTTTTTACAAAATAGGAGTACTAGACCATTAACATTTTTTCATATTTTGTGCAAATATAAATTGAAGGAAAACTATCTGCAAATGATTACATAAACTGTATTTTTTAAAGTGAACCATTAAGAACAGGGGCTTCCCTGATAGCTCAGTTGGTAAAGAATCTGCCTGCAATGCAGGAGACCCTGGTTCGATTCCTGGGTCGGGAAGATCTGCTAGAGAAAGGACACCTACTCCAGTATTCTAGGCCTTCCCTTGTGGCTTAGCTGGTAAAGAATCTGCCTGCAATGTGCAGAACCTGTATTTGATCTCTGGTTGGGAAGATTTCCCTGGAGAAGGGAAAGGCTACCCTCTCCAGTATTCCATGGGGTCACAAGAATTCAGACAGGACTGAGTGACTTTCACTTTCACTTTCATTAAAGAACAACCTGGCTTCCAAATTTAAAATGAGGAATCTCTTCCCAGATTAGTTATCAGGGTTATAGAATATCAAAATCATGAGATCTTTTGTGAAACTAAAGGAAAATACTGCAAGGTGATTTTATTCTATACATGAAATAAGATCTTAAAAGTTAAGTTGGGAAACTACACTTATAATGAAATAACCTTACGGTCTCACAACCAATCTCATTCAGGGAACTACCTTCAGACCAAAAGTTATAGCAATGCAAGCAGAAAAAGAAAAGCGGCAATGTCTTCAGATAGTGAAGTATGGGGAAGCTTAGAGTGCTGCAGTCCATGGGGTCCAAAGAGTCAGATCAGACTAAGTGACTAAACAAAGTGTTCAGATTCTGAAGGCAGGAAAGTTATGCTGTCTGATGGGTCTGCATCATGGAGTCAATGGTGGCTCAGCGGTTAAAGCGTCTGCCTGGAATGTGGGAGACCTGGGTTTGATCCCTGAGTCGGGAAGATCCCCTGGAGAAAGAAATAGCAACCCACTCCAGTATTCTTGCCTGGAGAATCCCATGGAGGAAAGAGCCTGGTAGGCTACAGCCCATGGGGTCACAAAGAGTCGGACACGACTGAGCGACTTCACTTTCACTTTCATGGAGTCAACCACATAAAAGATATCATATGTACTTTCTAAAACACAGACACAGGCATACACATACACTCACACATGCATGCGTGCCCATGTACACACACACTGTGAAAGCAATGTTTGTTTACCAGAACAGTTTCTATATTACAGAGTTTATACCTTGATCATCAGAGCACGCTTCTTAGACATTTTAATTTAAGAATAATCTAAGACTGAAGTCAGCAACCTTTTTCAGTAAAGGGCCATGAAGTAAATATTTTAAGCATTGTGGGCTATACAGTATCTGTCAATGCAGTTGTAGACACTACAGAAAGAAGGAAATGTGTTGGTGGCAGTAACACTTTTTATTTGTGAACACCAAACTTTGAACTTCACGTAATTTTCACATTTTGTGAAAATTTTTTTCTTCTTTTAAGTTGTTTAACATTAGAAATATTTTTAAAATTTCTTGGAGGAATACAGGCCCACAAACAGCTTACACCTTTAGAATTTTCCCTTTCCTGTACAAATCACACCCCGACCAATACCTCACTCTAAAGACAAAATAGACTGCAGGTCTGGTATTAGAAGAAAATACATTTTAATGTCATTCCCAATGGCATCCCACTCCAGTACTCTTGTCTGAAAAATCTCATGGACAGAGGAGCCTAGTGGGCTGCAGTCCAAGGGGTCGCTAGGAGTTGGACACGACTGAGCAACTTCACTTTCACTTTTCACTTTCATGCATTGGAGAAGGAAGTGGCAACCCACTCCAGTGTTCTTTCCTGGAGAATCCCAGGGACGGGGGAGCCTGGTGGGCTGCCGTCTGTGGGGCTGCACAGAGTCGGACACGACTGAAGCGACTTAGTAGCAGCAGCAGCAGTGACATAGTGTCCCATATTTTACCTCTTTCTCTTCTGGTATTGCCTCCAGAAACATCTGTCATAAAATAAGAAGTTTTCACTAAGTACCTGGAGACATACCAGGGAGTTAGGCTTGACTTAATCAAAGTGTCTGGTTATACAGCAAAATATTCAAGTTCTTAAAAGTAAGTATCTTTTGTTACTTTTTTTTTCTTTTTATGTTTTTAGTTAGTTAATTTTAACATTGAACTCCATTGCTAAATTGCTTATGTGTGTTTTTTTATTTAGTGATTTTATTAAAATTAAGACTCAGAAAAGCCATCTGATTTTTCACTTTCTTGAAATTATTAGTGTCCTCTATTACACTTTGACAGTTATTCTTTTGAAGATATATGGTAAAATTATCAAGTTTTTAAAAATAATAAAAATGTGACTATAAATGACCTACACATGACTTGTGATGCACAGAAAACTTAGTATTAATTAGACATAGTTCTTTGACTGCTGTGATTCTAGGCTTCCTAGAAAGTGAGTAAAAAGAGACAAAAATATCATTTAATGTGAAAAATAGTGCTTACTTTAGGTTGTCAACTATAGTTGCTTCTCAAGCAACATGTAATGTGGGCAAGAAATGAACCTACTTTTGCTGTTGTAAGCCAATACAGTTTGGGGTTTGCTTGTTACTGCAGGCTAACCTAACCTATACTTTTTGATATAACTTTTATAAGTCAAAAGAAGCCTCATAATGGAAGAAAAGTTATGAGCAACCTAGATAGCATATTCAAAAGCAGAGACATTTCTCTGCTGACTAAGGTTTGTCTAGTCAAGGCTATGGTTTTTCCAGTAGTCATGTATGGATGTGAGAGTTGGACTGTGAAGAAGGCTGAGCGCTGAAGAACTGATGCTTTTGAACTGTGGTGTTGGAGAAGAGTCTTGAGAGTCCCTTGGACTGCAAAGAGATCCAACCAGTTCATTCTGAAGGAGATCAACCCTGGGATTTCTTTGAAAGGAATGATGCTAAAGCTGAAACTCCAGTACTTTGGCCACCTCGTGCGAAGAGTTGACTCATTGGAAAAGACTTTGATGCTGGGAGTGATAGGGGGCAGGAGAAGAAGGGGATGACCGAGGATGAGATGGCTGGATGGCATCACTGACTCGATGGATGCGAGTCTGAGTGAACTCCGGGGGTTGGTGATGGACAGGAAAGCCTGGCGTGCTGCGATTCATGGGGTCACAAAGAGTCGGACATAACTGAGCAACTGAACTGAACTGAATGCTTTCAAAATAGCTACTGGTGACTCAGTATCATGAATACCATGATTCAATATCATGAATACCAAAAATTCACCTTATTAACCAGCACCATTAGCATTCCTACTCTACAAGGGTACAACCGTCTATATTGTTCAGTCAGAGCATGAAAATCTTGATTAGAATGAGCATACACACTTCATGCTGTCTGTGCCACAAACTATGCACTTCATGAAGACAATAATTGCAACTAACAAAGAAAGCAATCCAACACTAGAAAATAAAAAGTGTATATAGCTAAATGACAAATGTATCTAAAGCATAATAATATCAACTAAAATATAGTATACTAAGGTTCTGATATTAAGTTCCAAGTCTCCTAACTAAATAGCTGTGAGTCTTTTTTTTTTTTTTAATGTGTGTGTTTGTTATTACAGGCTATATTTCTCTCAGCTTTTTATTATTTAGGTTCTATTCACAGGAATTCTTTACTGGATCACGTGTTATTTTTTATAATGGAAAAAAATAATTTCTATGCCAGCATGTCACTTTCCTTTTTTTTTTTTCACTTTTTTTCCTGCATCTCTCCATTTAGGATTGCTTAAGTGAACTTTAAATTTAATGATTATCATCTCACATTGAAGGTTGTTTCCTCTCCAAATGGTCTTGAAATTTTCAGATGCTAGTTCTTATCACTAAGAAATAACTCCTCTTTTCATGGGCTGAACCTTTGCTAATAATAAAAGTGATGATGATGATAACTAGTTGCCATTTATTTAGACTCCACAAAGCTCTAGGAACAATACTTGGTATTTTATAAATATTATTTCATGTAAGTCTCAAAAGAACACACAAAATAGTTGCTATTTCCATTTTACATTTAAGTAAACTGACAGGAAAATTCACTTTTATAGGTTCAAGTTTCAAAGTCCAAAGTCCATTGCTTTTCTAATAAGCTACATTATCTTTTCACTATTCCATGGGTCTGTCACCCATCTATCTGCATTCTGCTCTATGCTGTAGCAATGAGAAGGCTAATGAGAATGCTTCTTTGAGAGAAAAATATACTTATTATTTGGTATCTGAGCTGAAAAATATTATCCTCATTGGGCAGAAACATGCCCATCATGGCATTTCTTGGATAAGACCATTAAACATCCCCTGACTGTATCAACTTTATTATGTCAAGCCCAGTATCATGTAAGATAAAGTATATTCATCAGTAGGCCTGGATAACTGATGAATAAGCAGGAATAAAGCCACTCATAGTTAGTATCTGGCTTTCAAGGAGGAGGTGGCAACACAGTTCTATTTTAGTTAGATGTTTTTATTTTATTTTATTTTATATTGGAGCATAGTTGATTAACAACACTGTGTTGGTTTCAGGATTATAGCAAAGTGATTCAGTCATACACATACATGAATCTATTCTTTCTCAAATATTCTCCCATTTAGGTTATTACAGGATATTGGGCAGAGTTGCCTGTGCTATACAGTAGATCATTGTTGACTATCTAATAGAATAGTCACCTCTGGTGACTGATGTATAGAATCTCTAAGCAAAGCGAGAGGAGTTATAGAATTGTACTTCTAATATCACTAAACTGAGTTGAGGGAAATCCATGCTATTGGATGGAATTATGTAGTCTGGGATTCAGTCCATTATAGAAGAAGCCAGCAAAATGTATACTAGAATAAGTGAAATTCCAAGCAAGAGAATGAAGAGAGGCCCCCAAACCAGCAAGACAAATCTAACATTACTTAGTAAACTAAATATAGAGGCAATGATGAAAACTAAAGCTTAGAAAACATGTGAAAACAAGCGATCTACACTTCATGCACCTAATAACATGTTTAGATCCATGAGACTAAGTTCAGGTTGTGAATGACTCTTGAAAATCTTGGTTAAGGGAAGCATTTATGGTGGGATATAATGGTAAGCTGAAGACCTTGATTAGAATTTTAGATCTGCCTTTTACTAGCTGTATAATCTTGTTGTAGTTGTTCAGTCACTTATTTGTTCATGTCTGACTCTTTGTAATCCCAGTGATTGGGGTCCAGGAGGAAGGACCAGCCTGCCAGCCTTCCCTGTCCTTCACTAACTCCTGGACTTTGCTCAAACTCATATCCATTGAATTGATGATGCCATCCAATCGTCTCATCCTCTGTTGACCCCTTCTCCTTCAGCCTTCAGTCTTTCCCAGCATCGGGTCTTTTTCAGTGAGTCAGCTCTTCGCATTAGGTGGCCAAAATATTGCAGCTTCAGCTTTAGCATCAATCATTCCAATGAATGATCAGGGTTGATTTCCATTAAGGTTGACTGGTTTGATTTTCTTGCTGTCCAAGGGATTCTCAAGAGTCTTCTCCAGCACCACAGTTCAAAAGCATCTGTTCTTCAGTGCTCAGCCTTCTTTATGGTCCAACTCTCACATCTGTACATGATTAAGTTACTTATTCTATGACGATCTCCTCAATTATAAAGTGATGATAATACTTATACTTACCTCATGAGTTTCTTATAATAATTATGATATAAAAAGTGTTTCTTATTGGCTGCTGCTGCTGCTGCTGCTAAGTCACTTCAGTTGTGTCCGACTCTGTGCAACCCCATAGATGGCAGCCCACCAGACTCCCCCATCCCTGGGATTCTCCAGGCAAGAACACTGAAGTGGGTTGCCATTTCCTCCTTCAATGTATGAAAGTGAAAAGGGAAAGTGAAGTCACTCAGTCGTGTCCGACTGTTCACAACCCCATGGACTGCAGCCCACCAGGCTCCTCTGTCCATGGGATTTTCCAGGCAAGAGTACTGGAGTGGGGTGCCATTGCCCACTCCATCTTATTGGCTAGGGTGGAGCAAAAAAAAAGAAGTGACACTTTATCAGTACACATGGGCAGTTAAGACAAACTCTTTGAACACTGGAAAACAACACAGAAGTTAAATCACTAGGAAACACTTCCTGAAACTGTAGTGAGCTCAGAGGAACTAACAGAATTCTTTTTCTGGCCTTCAATCACCATCCGTTTGAATCCAACATTACTAATTGTCAGCTGAATATATTTACATATATAACTTGCCTTGAAAAATTTTATTATCTTTAGCCTCATACTTGTATCTCCTTTCACTTGTCAACTATCACATATGGATCCAAGTTCAAAATCTCCATTTCCTTCACATCCATGTCTGATTCCTTCCTAAATCCATTTTCTATCCTTAGTATTTATCACATCTGTTCTCCTTTATTCACTTAACAGTTGACTTCCTAATTACCATCTGAGTTGTCTGTTATACTTTGTAACTTATTTGATCTATTTCTTTCTAAATTGCTTCTCTATAGTCTTTTCTACCATTTTAATTCTGTAAAAACACATAATCAAGCATTTTCTTTCACTAAGTAATCAATGGTTCTTCATTTCCTATAGAAGAAAGTATATATGTTATCCTTGCATTCATGGTCTTCTTTAAGTTGGCCTCAATATATATCTGTATTCTTATTTTTTTCACTTTCTTTTCTATATTTTATTTCCAGGCAAACAGGGCACAACTTTAATTCAGGGCATAGCTTCACTTCAGGGCACAGCTTCATACTGTTTTATTCACTTGTTTGGATGTATTCTTTATCACCTAAACTATTCTCCACATGAAGAAGTAATTTTAAATACTTGTAAAAACACATATTGTCTTGTTTTCTTATCAGATGTAAATTCTTTCCTTTTCTGATACTCACGCTGAGGATGAAAGTACTGATAAAACTGAAACTCAGACTTCCAGCAATTTTAGAGGAAATTCAAAACTTTTCAGGAAAGAAATGCAGTTCTCTGCTAAGTTTTGTGATATATGTATATATATAGTTTGTGTATATGTATACACACGCTCGCTCACACACACACACACACATCTATCAGTATTTTTAATCTGGGCAGTTTGAATTTTTGTTTAGAAAACACTGAAGATGTTGGGAATTTAGAGTTGGGTAGGAAGGAAGTGTGTTGAATTAACATATGCATGCTAACATCTGCTGAAGAGAGCACTGTGAATGATGTTCAGGATAACACACTCTCACAAGGATGTGAAGAAAAGGAGAGGAAATGAAAAAATGGAAATATGGGAGAGATAGAAATGAAAGCTCTGAATCATTTATAGCTTTTTGTAGCAAGTCCTGCGTTTTTTTTTAATAGTTTTTTTTTGTTTGTTTGTTTTTTTTTTACAGAGTTAACCTCTCTTCTTGAATTCAACAAATCACAAATAACAATAATGGCAATACCGTAATTTGTTATTGTACAATTGGTCTTTGAGGCATAGTCAGGCTGAATCCAACAATAAGGGGCATATCAGTGGTAAATATTTTTATTTCAGCAGTTCTATACTTAAATAATATAGATTATATGATAAAAGTAATTATTCCTAACCATCAGCACAACCATTTTTCCCAAAGAGGAAAAGTTTACATGATAAAAGTCTGTTAGACGTTTACACAATGTGATTTTAGACATTTTACAGCAGTAAAAAGAAAGCTGACAGTGTTCTGCTACCTGTTGAGATGTTGAGAAATAACTACTGTCACAGGATTTTGAAATTTAAATAAAATTCTATTGATAATCATACATTTAAAGCCTTATTTATTTATTAAATAATTATTTACTGAACATTTGTACTGTGCAGAGTATAAGACAGCAGACAAGATAGAGAGGCTTCTTATCCTTGTGAAGCTTACCTTTACGTGGGGAAAAGGAAGGAAGAGAGAAAGGAGAGAGGGAGGAAACACCCATGAATTATAATAGTGAAAAAATCAGCAGGAAATGTAACAGGAACCATGACAATTGAAAAGCCATGGTCGTGCTATAGAAAGATTGATCAGAGAAGGCACGGAGGTAATTTGGGGCCCGGAGCATTGTTGTTTATTTGCTCAGTCGTGTCCCACTCTTTGCAACCCCATGGACTGCAGCATGTCAGGCTTCCCTGTCCTTCACTATCTCCCAGAATTTTCTCAGATTTATGTCCATTGAGTCGATGATGATACCTAACCATCTCATCCTCTGCCACCCCCTTCTCCTTTTTCCTTCAATCTTTCCCAGCATCAGGGTCTTTTTCAATGATTCCTTTTCATTCATTTATTCTTTTGATCAATAAATAGTAGATGTTACAGGCTATGTTAAGCAGTCTTGAAAATACTCTCTTTATTCTCTTTTAATACTTTGGCCACCTGATGCAAAGTGTTGACTCATTGGAAAAGATACTGATGCTGGGCAAGATTGAAGGCAAAAGGAAAAAGGGACAGCAGAGGATGAGATGGTTAGAGAGCATCACTGATTCATTGGGTGTGGATTTGAGCAGAGTCCAGGAGACAGCGGAGGATGGAGGAGCCTGACTTGCTACAGTCCATGAGATTGCAAAAAGTCGGACATGACTTAGTGACTGAACAACAACAAATTTCTTTTTTATAACTTCAGCCTAAACCTTATAATTTGAACCAATCTTTTCTTAAGTAGTCTAATGTTGAATTATACCATAAACTTCAGACCAATAACGTACTAGATTCCAACTCTATATAAATTTCCTTTCACAGTGATAACAATCATCCCAGCCCCCTATCATTTCCCAAGAGAGTAGCGCTGTATAAACTCCTACTTCTCCTAGCATTGCTACAGGCATGAAATCAGAATCAGAGTAGAACAGACTTGGGAAAATAGAATCATTAAATTAAAGCCTAATGAAAATCAGGCTGTCTTTTCTTCTAAATCTATAATGCAAAGGATCTCCTCTGAAATTAAAAAAAAGAGAGAGAGAGATAATCACATGAGAAAAAAACAAGCAAGCAAAGCAAAGTAGTGATCTGATTAAAAGTGTTTTTCTAATTTCTATTTTCATCACTTGCAATTTTCAATCATTTTTGCTTCATTTTTCTTGGCCTAAAACCATCACAGAAACACAATGTTTGTAGGTACAACCTACTACAGTGGCATTAAGCCAACATCTCATATTATGAATTTTGGCACAAGGTGTTACTTTGAAAGTACAGACCTGTTTCTATGTATCTCAGCCAATTCACTACGCATTCTTTATAAGGCACGATCTTTATTAGGACTTGGCCCTTTACATCATATATAGTCCACATATGGACACTGTTTTCCAAGGTTTTTACTAAATGCATATTCTAGGTGTTACTCTCAGGCATGGTGTTTATTAGTGACATAATTATCCATATAGATTCAAATTATAAAATTGGAAAAGTTAAAGTTCAGTGTTTTATACATTATGAAAAGAAAATCCTTCTCGCTGCTTGCTTGTGAAAATATTACATGCATGATATAATGCTCTCCAGTTCTAACTACTTACTGTGGAGACCTTAACACAAAGTCTAGCATGTTACCTTTACAATGCTTACAATGACATTTATCACTTCACTTGGTGAGAAAAATTATATTAAATCATTCTTACCTGGAAATAACAGAAATAACTGAAGGGGATACAAAAGATGCTAATAAAAATGGGAAAACTCATTTTTATTTGTCCGATGATGGGATGTTCAAATGTGCTAGTAGGAAAGAATAAGGCTTTAAATATTTTGCCATTGCTGCTTTTGTTTTTTATTATTCTTTTTTGTTTAAATTAAGGTTGCTTTTAGAAATCAGCTTGAATTGAATTACCATCCTGGAGGACAAAGGGTCATTTATTTACTTAAGGTGACACAACTTAAGTTTGGTCTGTTCCCTGCTCGCCCCTTCCTCCTTGATATTCAGTGCCTGGACAAAAAGTATTATCTAGTGTTGATCTGAAATTAAAAAAAAAAACAAGTGGAAGCTACGGTTATGTTTTGTTCTCCTCCACCCCTCCCCCCCAAGAGCAGTTTGCAGTTCAGCTTGTTAGCAAATTGCAGCCTGTTGTATTCACTTTCTGTAATAGAAATGGAAAACTGGGGAAAAAGAATAGTAACAAAACACTGCTACTAACACCATCAGCAAGCTTGCTTCAGCTCTGTCATCATTGACTGCATTCAAACAGAAAGATGAAATTCCTACCATGTTAGAGTGTAAGAATCTTGTTTAATGGTTTAGAGAAAGGACATGGTTTTTTTAAAGCTTTTATTTTTGTCTTCTTAAAGAATTCTGTTAAAATATATTATTTTCTGCTATTTATTTCACAAGCATTTTTAGGTATTATTGCATGTTTCTGGACAGTTTAGATGTCCATCATAGAAACAAAGGGCTAGAACAGTGCTTCTTAAATTTTATTGTGCATATGAGTCACTGATAGATATTGTTAAAACGCGGAGTCTGACTCAAGTGACCTGGGGTATAGCCTGAGATTCTGCATTTCTAACAGGTCTCAAGGTGATAGGATGCTGCTGGTCCATGGACCATACTTTTGAGCAGCAAAGGGTTAAAAGACTCTACAGAGATAAACTTCTGCTTATCTATTGGAGCAAAGTGTGAAGATAGTGTATCCATGGAAAGAAGTTTTGAAACTCATTTTCTTTCTAACTTTCAAAGAAATTGAACATTTTTTTGGCTTTACCTGGGTTAGTTAGAAACCTTATTGAGAAAGTTGGGTTCCAGAATATGATACCTTGAATCTACTAAAATGATCATTTCTTTTCATTGTATGAATTTTACATTTCTAAGGATAAGCATAAGCACAAGTTTGTCATTGTTCCTAGAACAAATTTATTTTTTAGATTAGAAAAGTTTTGGGCTATTTCTGTGCTAAAATTCCTTTCATTGTGGTGTCTTTGTAACATGTTCCTCTTCTCAGATTTGTATTTAAGGCTTCTCAAATGGTTAATCTGATCACATAACAAGAGGGTAGAGAATTGGGACTGACCACAGATTCTTGGAACAAATATCCAATTTATTTGGCAAGTCAGAAGCAAAAGAAATAAATCAGTTTTGTTTTTCACAAAAGATAGAATGGTGGTGGCCTTAGTGGGGACTCAGAATCAAACAGAAAACTCTTAAAAATTAGACATTTCTCCTACTCTTGTCCTTTCCTAAACATTAGACACTTCTGGTGGGAACATGGCTCTTTTAATTTGAAAAAATGACCCAGATGGTTCTGATTTGTCACCTCTAAACCCCAAATTAAGAAATGCTGAAATAAATCAATGACATATTTTTGAGTCTCACCGTTCATGTTTCAACGTTAAAGTCAGAACCATAAAATTCTTAAATTGCTCTGTGTACTTTTATTTTTCCTGTGGTTAAATAACACTAGTGGATCTGTGATAGAAATTTTCTCACAGACCAAGTAGCTAAAGAGAACTTCATAGCAGCATGTTCCATTGCGTATGCCAGTGGTTCTCAATTCTGTCTATAATCTTGGGATGACAGGGGAATTTTAAAAGACACCTAGGCATGAGCTGTACCCCAAGGCAATTGAATCAGAATTTGTTGGCGTGAAATCTGGCATCAATGTTCGTAAAGTTCTCCAGGTAATATGCAGCAAGAGCTGAGAACAATAGATATGGGCCAAAGACCCAGAAATCCTTTGTCCATAGACTGATCTAGAATAACTTGTTTTTATATTACTAAAATATTGTTTCAGAGTAATAAGAGGAACTTCCATTCTTAAAGTTATTTTTTCCTCATTATATAAAACCCCATCAACTATTAACAAATACGTTATTATATATTTTATCTTTTCTGAAAATAATCAGGGGATTTTCACTCATCTCATCTCAATAATCACTCATCTCAGAGAATTTCTCAAGATACATAGAGCTGACTGGGCTCAAATAAATAAAGTTAGTGATAAGGAAGCAACAGTTAGAACTGGCCATGGAACAACAGACTGGTTCCAAATAGGGAAAGGAGTATGTCAAGGCTCTATATTGTCACCCTGCTTATTTAACTTATATGCAGAGTATATTATGAGAAATGCTGGGCTGGAGGAATCACAAGCTGGAATCAAGATTGTTGGGAGAAATATCGATAACCTCAGATATGCAGATGACACCACCTTTATGGCAGAAAGTGAAGAAGAACTAAAGAGGGTCTTGATGAAAGTGAAAGAGGAGAGTGAAAAAGTTGGCTTAAAGCTCAACATTCAGAAAACTAAGATCATGGCATCTGGTCCCATCACTTCATGGGAAATAGATGGGGAAACAGTGACAGACTATTTTGGGGGGCTCCAAAATCACTGCAGATGGTGATTGCAGCCATGAAATTAAAAGACACTTACTCCTTGGAAGGAAAGTTATGACCAACCTAGACAGCATATTAAAAATCAGAGACATTACTTTGCCACCAAAGGTCCGTCTAGTCAAGGCTATGGTTTTTCCTGTGGTCATGTATGGATGTGAGAGTTGGACTGTGAAGAAAGCTGAGTGCCGAAGAATTGATGCTTTTGAACTGTGGTGTTGGAGAAGACTCTTGCGAGTCCCTTGGACTGCAAGGAGATCCAACCAATCCATTCTAAAGGAGATCAGTCCTGGGTATTCTTTGGAAGGACTGGTGCTAAAGCTGAAGCTCCAATACTTTGGCCACCTTGTGCGAAGAGTTGACTCATTGGAAAAGACTCTGATGCTGGGAGGGATTGGGGGCAGGAGGAGAAGGGGACGACAGAGGATGAGATGGCTGGATGGCATCACTGACTCGATGGACATGAGTTTGGGTGAACTCTGGAAGTTGGCAATGGACAGGGAGGCCTGGTGTGCTGCAATTCATGGGGTCGCAAAGAGTCGGACACGACTGAGTGACTGAACTGAAAGGCATTCCAGTACTTACTATACTATTAGGTTCTTTCGCTTAAGAACATGCATGGCTTTGTTATTTGTTCTGTTTCCAATTCAATATTTAAAAAAAAAAAAAAAAACCTCTCATACTGGAAATACATCTCTTGAGGACAGAAAAGAAGAAAGAATTTTCAGATCACCTCATCTCCCATTCTTATGATTTCTTTCCAAAAAATTACATATGATTTACATAAAGAAAAACTCATGCTTTTTAGTGTAGAGTGCTGTGATGTGCTGTGCTTAATTGCTCAGTCTTATCCGACTCTTTGCAACCCCGTGGACTGTAGCCCATCAGGCTTCTATGTCCATGGGTTTCTCCAGGGAAGAATACTAGAGTGGAATGCCATGCCCTCCTCCAGGGCATCTTCCCAAACCAGGGATCGAACCCAGGTGTCCCACATTGCAGGCAGATTCTTTAACATCTGAGCCACCAGGGAAGCCCTTAGTGTGGAATATTAAGGGACAGTGCATGGGTTCTCACATTTGTGCCTTTCTTTCAAACAGAGGGACTGTCTGCCCTTGCTTCTGGGCTGTCTTTTTGGGATGTTTGTATAGAAGCAGCCATGGAAGACTGAGTATTTCCTAGTGGAATAGTAAGAAGAAGGCATTATCTGAATCCCAGGTAAAGCTTCTTGGCAATATATGGATAGAGTCACATGTCAATCCTTTTGTTACTTCAACCCACCCACCACCAAAATGAGGCCCAACCCCTTATTGAATTCCTTGAGAATTAGAGACAGTATATGTCTCCCCTGGGTACTCTACTTGGTCCTTAATGTTGGCTAAGCCACCCGTCAGCCTAGTTTAATGGGAGCCCTGATCCACAGGCAGAGTTGCAAGTGGTCCAGGAAGCTGTGGTCTCTCTGTACATTTGGGGCTCCCCTCTTCTAATGGCCAACTAACACCATACCACGATAAACATGCTTGACTCATTTGATTTTGGAAGCTAATCAGGCTTGGCCTGGTTAGTACCTGGATGAGAAACCACTTGGGAATGACTGGAGTGCTGTAGGCTTGGGGTTTCCCTGGTGGTTCAGAAGGTAAAGAATACTCCTATAATGCAGGAGACCTGGGTGTGATCCTTGGGTCAGGAAGGTCCCCTGGAGAAGGAAGTGGCAACCCATTCCAGTATTCTTTCCTGGAGAATTCCATGGACAGAGGGGCCTGTCAGTCTAAAGTCTGACATGACTGAGTGACCAGCACTTTCACTTTTCCACTTTCCTCTAATGGCCACTTTGAGTTGCAAGTCTCCGTAGCTAATGACTTTGCCAATTAGAGCCTCCATCAAAGGAAGGCAACCTCCACTCAAGGGAGCTCTTTTAAGATTTGGACTTACTGTCTCTGTGACACAGCTACCAGCCTTTCTGAGAAGAAATTGTTAGCTGGCTACTGGGCTTTTATCAAAGCTGAACCCTTGATGCATGGATGGCCTGCAATGACACCTCTGCGTGATGTTTCCACTTGAGTGTATATCAACTCAGATTCAGTAACTAACAAGGTGAGAAGGCTTCAACTGGGCTTGCATGGTAAATGGTATATTAAGAACACAGTTGGCGTCAAAGACATCTTCATGTTAGAAGAAAAAGTGACAGCTATTCCTCTGTGAGAAACTTTATCCTCTGTTCTACCATGTGAAGAAAACCACTGGCTCCAAAGAGCTCTCAAATCACAGAGGCACCTAAAAGCCTGGGAACAGTTCACTGACTGTTCGGCTGTGCCAAAACCTGATGTTGTCCATTGGGCTGCTGTTGCCACTCAACTTTAGCATCAGCTATGCAGAACTGATGATGGATGTGGTTACTCCAATCAATGGACAGATTTCAGTGCCATTCTCTGAGCTCTGGTCACTATTTCCTTCTATGCACTTTACTCATTTGTTGCTGATGATCTAGAAAACAGGAAAGTGGTAAACTCCTTTTTGGAACTGTGAACAACAGAAATAAACCACAGCTACATGTCAACTGTTTGGGTCACTCATGTCCATGGAAAGATCTCATTCTCTGATGAGACTGAGTAGAATCAAACTGCGGATCAAGTCTACAGACCCTGAATTTCCACTGTTGTCTGAATCTATCATGGCAACATATTCATTATTATAGACTGGAAGAAAGATAAAAGCTTGCATGTTTCTGACTAAGAGGTTACCAGTACATGTCGGATAGTGTGATGTCTGACAAAACTGACCTGTTTTCTCATGGTGAGGGAATCCACATCACCGGGGGCATAAACTCCACTTACTTCTGGAAAATTGACTATATTGGACCTTTCACCCCTTTTATGGACTATCAGTGATGCTTCGCTGCTCTCATCACTTTTTCAAACTACTGTGTTGCTCTTCAAGTCCAGTCAATCACACTACTGGAGTCCTTAGTCCTAATCTGTGTCATGCTTGCAGCTTTCTGAATCAGCTACAATCTGATGATCTACTCAACAAAGCTGATGGACTGCATTCTCTGTATCATCCATTGTTTTCTGGTAAGTATTAGGAATATTTTTGACTCTACTTTCTTTACATCTTCCTCAGCAAGGTGGTTTAGTCACTGAATATGGCTGACTCTTAAAAGGAATAATCCCCCTAGATCACTTTCTAGGTAATGATCAGGATGAAAAAGATGGGAACTACATAGTCCTAGTTTGAAAACTTGGTATTTTGCCCTGAACACTCCTGGTCTTCTTTCTTTTCCCTGATAGTAGTGTTAAATAGTCTACTTGGTACATATACTGCATGGCAGCCTGGCCAAAAGATGGTATAGGTGATTCAGACTTAATTTGGGTTCAGCTACCTAGATTCTCTTGTTGACTTGACATGACCCTATATCACGAGAATAATAAGCATATTCTTGATGACACATCTCTCCAAGTCCCACATAACAGCCCACACAAACCAAAAATGGAGAATACAATGAATCTTTGTCAGTTTTATAAAAATACCCTGTCTTGCTTGCACTCGGTCCTTCGGTGGGGGAGGGAGGGGGAGTCTGGGTGAAAATAGAAAGCGATTACAAAAAAGATAAAAGTTATGATTTCTTGAATAGAAAACACTGATTTTGAAGTCGATGAGAAAAAACAAAACCTTGCCACTTGTGGAGAGAAAACCTCAGACCTCAGGAGCTATGAGGGAGGGAGCAATATTATTTTTGTCTTTCAAAATCACCCCTGAAGGTCAACTCATGAAGGAAACTTCCCAATGAGGTTTTCCCAAACTGTTGCAAGCAGTTTAAATGCACAGTCAGTCTTTCTAAGCCATGGGTTGCACACCTGTGGTTGTGGAGGGCCAACTGTAAGGAAGTCAATTCGTGGATTTTGGTATCAAAGGATGTTTTGGAATCAATCCTCCATGGATACTGAGGGACAACTTTAATGGACTACTGGGTTTACCAGCCCTGGTTCCTCTGCCTTTTCTAAAACCAGCTTGAATATCAGGAAGTTCACAATAGTATATTATATTGCTTCTTAACTTTTTAATGAATTGTAATGTTTCATCAAAGGGAAAGAGAGACATTTAAGAAAATCTTGGTTTATAGTCTCTAAAAATAAAACAAGTTCTACACTTAACAAAATTGATAAATAAAGAATTTATTATTTGTGATTCAGGAGGGGTCTCCTTATGGCCTGACTGATAAAACACTGTACTTAAGTCACTGTTTAATCATTTATTATACTATGATCTTATAATCTTGGGCAAGTCATTTTTCTGAGCCTATATTTATTTATTTGTAAAGGAAGTTAAATATAATCTGCTTTCTTTACACAGAGCATCTAAGAGGAATCAGTGGTGTAAGCATGCAGGTGTACTAAATCACGATAAGTATATGTTATGATTTTTTAACCAGATATATATTAATAATAGTTCTCCTACAATGTGCTCTTAAGCAAAACTCTTAGCATTTCTCCACCTCACTTTCCTTATGGTAAAAATTTATGTAATATTTTCTATCATGACAAATTTCAAAAAAAATAGTGAGAATCAAAGACATGGTATCTATAGAATGGCTTTGTCTGCTATAACATTGTACAAATGGCAGACATTCTTCTAATACTCAAATGTAGGATTTTTCTTACTCTTAAAAACTATCCACCAATTATGTTGGAAATATGAAACTTCCAGAATTTATTTAAAGTGATGTTAGATTTTAAAAGCTATTATATTGCAGAAATATATCTTTCTTACAAACTAAGAAGATAAACGGAATTACATTTATTTTACATACCATTTAAGTCTCATAACATGCAACATAGTTTTCTAGGTAAAGATAATTCACACGAAAATTTACAATTAATGTTTAGATGTATACTTGCCTCTCTTTCAAGTGAAGATTTGAAAACCTGAATACCATTGATATATTTGACAAATTTAAGAAAAACATGTATAAATTAACTTATCAGCAGAGCAGTAAGTGCCTGGTTTGAATAAATATAATAAGAACATACCAAATTATTGTTGGATGGATGAATTAGGAATAGTACATAATCAGTTAATATTGCCAGATTTACCAAATGTAAATACAGAATACTCTGTTACATATAAATTTCAAATAGATAATATTGTTTTTAGTATAAGTATGCCCCCAAATATTGCATGGACATACCTGTCATGGCCTTCCCTCTGCCTGCCAATGCAGGAGATGGGAGTTTGATCCTGAAAAAAATGTCAGTTTTCATTCCAATCTAAAGGAAGGGTAATGTCAAACAATGTTCGAACTACCATATAATTGTGTTCATTTCACATGCTAGTAAAATTATATTCAAAATCCTCCAAGCGAGACTTTAGCAGTACGTGAACTGAGAAATTCCAGATGTGCAAGCTGGATTTAGAAAAGGTGGAGGACAAAGAGATGAAATTGCCAGACTCTGTTGGATCATACAGAAAGCAAGAGAATCCCAGAAAAACATCTACTTCCACTTCATGCACTATGCTAAAAGCCTTTGACTGTGAGGATCACAACAAATTGTGGAAATTTTTTAAAGAGACGGAAATACAAGACCATCTTACCTGTCTCCCTAGAAACCAACATGCAGGTCAAGAAGTAACAGAATCAGACATGGAACAATGGACTGGTTCAAAATTGGAAAAGGAGTATGTGAAGGCTGTATATTGTCACTCAGATTATTTAACTCTTATGAAAAATATGCAAAATATCAGGGTGGATGAATCACAAGCTGAAGTCAAGGTTGCCAGGAGAAATATCAACAACTCAGGTATGCAGATGATGCTACTGTAATGGCAGAAAGTGAAGAGGAACTAAAGAGCCTCTTGATGAGGGTGAAAGAGGAGAGTGAAAAAGCTGACCTGATAATCAATATTAAAAAAAAACAAAACTAAGATCTGGGCCTCTTGTCCCATTATTTCATGGCAAATGGAAGGGGAAAAAGTGGGAGGAATGACAGATTTTATTTTGGGGGGCTCCAAAATCACTGCGGATGGTGACTGCAGCCATTAAATTAGAAGATGCTTGCTCCTTGGAAAGAAAGCTATGACAAACCTAGATAACATGCTAAAAAACAGACATTGATTTGTAATGAATGTCCATACAGTTAAAGCTATGATTTTTCCAGTAGTCATGTATAGATGTGAGAACTGGGCCATAAAGAAGGCTGAGCACCAAAAAAATTGATGCTTTCAAACTGTGGTGATAGAGAAGGAATTTGAGGAGTCTCCTGAGAAGATCAAACAAGACAATCCTAAAGGAAATAAACCTTGAATAATCATAAAGAATAGCAAGGAAATATAAGAAAGCCTTCCTCAGTGATCAATGCAAAGAAATAGGGGAAAACAATAAAATGGGAAAGACTAGAGATCTCTTCAAGAAAATTAGACATACCAAGGGAACGAATATTTCATGCAAAGATGGGCTCAATAAAGAACAGAAATGGGATGGAACTAACAAAAGCAGAAGATATTAAGAAGGGGTAGCAAGAATACACAGAATAGCTGTACAGAAAACATCTTCATGACCCAAATAATCACGATGGTGTGATCGTTCACACTCACCTACAGTCAGACGTCCTAGAATGTGAAGTCAAGTGGGCCTCAGGAAGCTTCACTACAAACAACACTAGTGGAGGTGATGGAATGCCAGTTGAGCTATTTCAAACCTGAAAGATGATGCTGTGAAAGTGCTGCACTCAATATGCCAGTGAATTTGGAAAACTCAGCAGCAGCCACAGGACTGGGAAAGGTCAGTTTCCATTCCAGTCCCAAAGAAAGCCAATACAAAATAATGCTCAAACTACTGCACAATTGCACTCATCTCACATGCTAGTAAAGTAATGCTCAAAATTCTCCAAGCCAGGCTTCAGCAATACATAAACCATGAACTTCCAGATGTTCAAGCAGGTTTTAGAAAAGGTAGAGGAATCAGGCATCAAATTTCCAATATTTGCTGGATAACTGAAAAAGCAAGAGAGTTCCAGGAAAACATCTGTTTCTGCTTTATTGACTATGCCAAAGCCTTTGACTGTGGATCACAATAATCTGTGGAAAATTCTGAAAGAGATGGGAATACCAGACCACCTAACCTGCCTCTTGAGAAACCTGTATGCAGGTCATGATGCAACGGTTAGAACTGGACATGGAACAACAGACCGATTCCAAATAGGAAAAGGAGTACATCAAGGCTGCATATTGTCACCCTGCTTATTTAACATATAAGCAGAGTACATCAGGAGAAAAGCTGGGCTGGAGGAAGCACAAGCTGGAAGCAAGATTACTGGGAGAAATATCAATAACCTCAGATATGCAGATGACACCACCCTTATGGCAGAAAGTGAAGAAGAACTAGAAAGCCTCATGATGAAAATGAAAGAGGAGAGTGAAAAAGTTGGCTTAAAGCATTCAGAAAACTAAGATTATGGCATCCGGTCCCATCAGTTAAGTTCAGTTCAGTCACTCAGTCGTGTCTGACTCTTTGCAACCCCATGAATCACAGCACGCCAGGCATCCCTGTCCATCACCAACACCCGGAGTTCACTCAAACTCACATCCATCGAGTTGGTAATGCCATCCAGCCATCTCATCTTCTGTCATCCCCTTCTCCTCCTGCCCCCAGTCCCTCCCAGCATCAGAGTCTTTTCCAATGAGTCAACTTTTCACAGGAGTACTGGAGTTTCAGCTTTAGCATCATTCCTTCCGAAGAACACCCAGGGCTGATCTCCTTTAGAATGGACTGGTTGGATCTCCTTGCAGTCCAAGGGACTCTCAAGAGTCTTCTCCAACACCACAGTTCAAAAGCATCAATTCTTTGGTGCTCAGCTTTCTTCACAGTCCAACTCTCACATCCATACATGACCACTGGAAAAACCATAGCCTTGACTAAACGGACCTTTGTTGGCAAAGTAATGTCTCTGCTTTTCAATATGCTATCTAGGTTGGTCATAACTTTCCTTCCAAGGAGCAAGCGTCTTTTAATTTCATGGCTGCGGTTACCATCTCCAGTGATTTTGGAGCCCCCCAAAATAAAGTCTGACCCTGTTTCCACTGTTTCCCCATCTATTTCCCATGAAGTGATGGGACCAGATGACCAGATGATCTGGTCCCGTCACTTCATGGCATAGGTGGGGAAACAGTGGAAATAATGTCTGAATTTATTTTTCTGGGCTCCAAAATCACTGCAGATGGTGATTGCTGCCATGAAATTAAAAGACATTTACTCCCTGGAAAGTTATGACCAACCTAGACAGCATATTAAAAAGCAGAGACATTACTTTGCCAACAAAGGTCGGTCTAGTTAAGGCTACGGTTTTTCCAGTGGTCATGTATGGATGTGAGAGTTGGACTATGAAGAAAGCTGAGCACTGAAGAACTGATGTTTTGGGGCTGTGGGGTTGGAGAAGACTCTTGAGAGTCACTTGGAATGCAAGGAGGTCCAACCATTCCATCCATCCTAAAAGAGATCAGTCCTGGGTGTTCATTGGAAGGACTGATGTTGAAGCTGAAACTCCAATATTTTGGCTACCTGATGCCAAGAACTTACTCATTTGAAAAGACCCTGATGCTGGGGAAGATTGAGGGCTGGTGGAGAAGGGGACAACAGAAGATGAGATGGCTGGATGGCATCACCGACTCAATGGACAATAGGTTTGGGTCGACTCTGGGAGTTGGTGATGGACCAGGAGGCCTGGGATGCTGCGGTTCATGGGGTCACAAAGATTCGGTCATGACTGAGCAACTGAACTGAAGTTAATCATGTAAGGACTGATGCTGATGCTCCAATACTTTTTAACACCTGACGCAAATAGCTAACTCAATGGAAGAGACCCTGATGCTGAGAAAGATTGAAAGCAAAAGAAGGGAGCAGCAAAGGATGAGATGATTAGATAGCATCACCAACTCAATGGACATGTACCTGAGCAAACTCTGGGAGATAGTGAAGGACAGAGGAGCCTGCCCATGCTGCAGTCTATGGTGTCACATAGAGTCAGAGATGACTAAGTGACTGAACAATAATAAGTACTTGTAAAAAAAAATGAATTTTAGTTTTCAAAATTCCCATTTAACATACATCTTCTGCTTTATCAGACAAAACTATATTCAATTAACGTGTTTTTGTTTTTCCTATATGTGAAATTTGGTTTATATTATAGCCCCCGGCATTGTCCTCTGTTCCATTTTTTTTTTTTAATGTAGATCTCCCTTCAGTCCTTGTTTTATGCAAAAGGAATAGCGAAAATTAAAATGAACTTCCTCGGTTATGTAGGGCATCTACGACCATTAAAGCCCTGGAATTACTCTCACACTCCTGGGGTGCCCTAAAGCTGAAGCCAAGCCAAGGTGAAGGGATTACTTGGTGGTTATATGTTCATAAAAATTTTAATCTAGTGAAGCATTTCTCATGAGGCTCTTCAAGTCTTGGAACAACCTATTGCCCTAGTAGAAATAAGATTTCTTCTTCCAAATTTATTGCTGCTTAAGACCCATCAGTTGAGTTCAGTTCAGTTCAGTCACTCAGTCGTGTCCGACTCTTTGCGACCCCATGAATCACACAGCATACCATGCCTCCCTGTCCATTACCAGCTCCCGGAGTTCACATCCATCGAGTCAGTGATGCCATCCAGCCATCTCATCTTCTGTCGTCCTCTTCTCCTCCTGCCCCCAATCCCTCCCAGCATCAAAGTCTTTTCCAATGAGTCAACTTTTCGCATGAGGTGGCCAAAGTACTGGAGTTTCAACTTTAGCATCATTCCTTCCAAAGAACACCCAGGGCTGATCTCCTTTAAAATGGACTAGTTGGATCTCCTTGCAGACCAAGGGACTCTCAGGAGTCTTCTCCAACACCACAGTTCAAAAGCATCAATTCTTCAGTGCTCAGCTTTCTTCACAGTCCAACTCTCACATCCATACATGACCACTGGAAAAACAATATCCTTGACTAGATGGACCTTTGTACCCATACCTTACTTTAAATGGACTGCCCAGTGCCTGGCATTGTTTCCTATAGTCAGGAACCCAAAATATCAAAGTCATAAGTATGAGATTCTTCATTTCTTTTACCTCATTGTGAATCTCTCATTAGGTGGCTCTTCAGTTTAGCTGCACATGAATCACTCAGAGGACACGGTAAACAGATCGCTGGGTCCCGTCCACAGAATTTCAAATTCACAAGGTCTGGGGAAAGGCTTAAAATTCTCTGATGATGCTGATCCTGTTGGCCTGGGAAGTACTTTGATAATCAGTGCTCTAAATTACTTTGGTCACCTGATACAAAGGACTTACATGTGTAATTTTATGATATGCAAAAAAGTAGTTAAAGAATTTATTAAGCCTAGTATTTTAATGTCTTCGTAAAAAAGAAGACCCTGATGGTGGAAAGACAGAAGGTGGGAGGAGAATGGGACAACAAAGGATGAGATGGTTGGATGGCATCACCAACCCATGGACGTGAGTTTGAATAAACTCTGGGTGTTGGTGATGGACAGGGAGGCCTAGCATGCTGCAGTCCATGGGGTTGCTGAGTGAGACATGACTGAGCAACTGAACTGAACTGAAGAGGAAGGACATTATAGATGATTAACTGGAACATGTTATTCATTCGGCACTTCTAAAAATCTGTGGAGAGTTACAGAGATAAATTATGTTCATAATATTGACCACATGGCATTTTGGTCCTTAAATGTTTTGTGAACCATTCAAGATAGATTGTGCAATGTAAAGCCTAAAGTTTCAATTTTTGTTATAATTTTTTGAAAATTGACACTGCATGTTCATGTGTATATGATACCCTCATGTCTAAATATGCCAAGGAATATAGATATGCTATATACTGTATCTTGAAATTAATTTAAGTGCATATTCTTAGAACTCTTCAAATCACATTTAAATGTAGGCTATTAGCATTCTAAAAATAAAAAAGACAAGAAACAAAATTCTCCCAAATACCCAGGTTCTTTTTACTTATAGTTGTATTGTGGAGGAGTGTGGGGAGAGGTATAATATTCAGTGAGTAAAGTGATAAGCAATTCAGTTTTTGTTATTTCTCTAAACAATATACTGCCTTCAAGGCATTGAAGGTATTTTAATAACTTTTGCTTCACTTTCTCTGTGAAGTGGCTAATCAGCAGGCACTTACATGTGTAATTTTATGATATGCAAAAAAGTAGTTAAAGAATTTATTAAGCCTAGTATTTTAATGTCTTCGTAAAAAATACCCATGTTGGACGAGCTGGCTCAAAATAAGTAAGGCTAACACAAAAATTTTATCAAATATATATTCAATTTTTGAAATTAGAATATAAAGATATCAGAATCTAAAAGAATTTAGTCACCTAGTGTAAATTGCAACTGAACAGGAGAATGAATGGCAGCAAAGAATTAAGCAAAGAGATTATTTTTAAAGGGCATGATAAAATGAGATCCCCTGTGAGCACATAGAGTTCGCACTGTCTCTTTAGATGGCTTACTGTACTCCTCAGTACATGATCCAATGATATACTGATTGATGTATAGGAAATTATATCAAAGCATAATGTGTTTTGGAAAATCCTGCAGATGAAAATCACCCCTCAGATTTCAAAGTAAAACGAACAAATAAAAATAAAGAGTAGTGTCTAAACTTCTTAATAAGAATTGGAACTCTGTGGAATCCTAAGCATTTGTCTTCATCCTTTATTTGCTGTGCTTCATGTTAGATCAAGTGACAGTTCAGTTCAGTTCAGTTCAGTCTCTAAGTCATGTCTGACTTTTTGCCACCCCATGAACCGAAGCACTCCAGGCCTCCCTGTCCATCAAAACTCCTGGAGTCCACCCAAACTCATGTCCATTGCATTGGAAATGCCATCCAACCATCTCATCTTCTATTGTCCCCTTCTCCACCTGCCCTCAATCTATCCCAGGGTCTTTTCAAATGAGTCAGTTCTTCACATAGGTGGCCAAAGTATTGGTGTTTCAGGTTCAATATCAGTCCTTCCAACGAACACCTAGGACTGATCTCCTTTAGGATGGAATGGTTGGATCTCCTTGCAGTCCAAGGGACTCAAGTGTCTTCTCCAACACCACAGTCCAAAAGCATCAGTTCTTTGGTGCTTAGCTTTCTTCATAGTCCAACTCTCACATCCATACATGACCACAGGAAAAACCATAGCCTTGAATAGATGGACCTTTGTTGACAAAGTGATGTCTCTGCTTTTTAATATGCTGTCTAGGTTGGTCATCACTTTTCTTCCAAGGAGTAAGTTTTTTTTTTTTTTAATTTCATGGCAGCAATCACCATCTGCGGTGATTTTGGAGCCCATAAAAATAAAGTCAGACACTGTTTCCACTGTTTCCCCACCTATTTGCCATGAAGTGATGGGACCGGATGCCATGATCTTAGTTTTCTGAATGCTGAGCTTTTAGCCAATTTTTTCATTCTCCTCTTTCACTTTCATCACGAGGCTTTTTAGTTCCTCTTCACTTTCTGCCAAAAGATGGTGTCATCTGCATATCTGAGGTTATTGATATTTCTTCCAGCAATCTTGCTTCCAGCTTGTGCTTCCTCCAGCCCAGCATTTCTCCTGATGTACTCTGCATATAAGTTAAATAAGCAGGGTGACAATATATGCCTTGACGTACTCCTTTGCCTGTTTGGAATCACTCTGTTGTCCCATGTCCAGTTCTAACTGTTGCTTCCTGACCTGTATATAGGTTTCCCAAGAGGCAGGTTAGGTGGTCTGGTTTTCCCATCTCTTTCAGAATTTTCCACAGTTGATTGTGATCCACACAGTCAAAGGCTTTGGCATAGTCAGTAAAGCAGAAATAAATGTTTTTCTGGAACTCTCTTGCTTTTTCCATGATCCAGCGGATGTTGGCAATTTGATCTCTGGTTCCTCTGCCTTTTCTAAAACCAGCTTGAATATCAGGAAGTTCACAATTCACGTATTGCTGAAGCCTGGGTTGGAGATTTTTGAGCATTACTTTACTAGTGTGTGAGATGAGTGCAATTGTGTGGTAGTTTGGGCATTCTTTGGCATTGCCTTTCTTTGGTATCGCAATGAAAACTGACCTTTTCCAATGGCCACTGGAATTTTCCAAATTTGCTGGGATATTGAGTGCAGCACTTTCATAGCCTCATCTTTCAGGATTTGAAATAGCTCAACTGAAGTTCCATCACCTCCATTAGCTTTGTTCGTTCTGATGCTTCCCCACTTGACTTCACATTCCAGGATGTCTGACTGTAGGTGAGTGTGAATGATCACACCATCATGTTTATCTGGGTCATGAAGATCTTTTTTGGACAGTTCTTCTGTATATTCTTGCCACCTCTTCTTAATATCTTCTGCTTCTGTTAGGTCCATCTAATTTCTGTTCTTTATTGAGCCCATCTTTGCATGAAATTTTCCCTTGGTATCTCTAATTTTCTTGAAGAGATCTCTAGTCTTCCCCATTTTATTGTTTTCCCCTATTTCTTTGCATTGATTGCTAAGGAAGGGTTTCTTATCCCTCCTTGCTATTCTTTGGAACTCTGCATTCAAATGGGTATATCTTTCCTTTTCTCCTTTACTTTTCACTTCTCTTCTTTTCACAGCTATTTTTAAGGCCTCCTCAGACAGCCATTTTCCTTTTTTGCATTTCTTTTGCATGGGGATGTTCTTGATTTCTCTCTACTATACATTGTCAGGAACCTCTGTCCATAGTTCAATAGGCACTCTGTCTATCAGATCTAGTCCCTTCAATCGATTTGTCACTTTCACTGTATAGTCATAAGGGATTTGATTTAGGTCATTCCTGAATGGTCTAGTGGTTTTCCCCACTTTCTTCAATTTCAGTATGAATTTGGCAATAAGGGATTCATGATCTGAAATCAGTCCTGAGTGTTCATTGGAAGGACGGATGTTGAAGCTGAAACTCCAATACTTTGCCCACCTGATGCAGAGAGCTGACTCATTTGAAAAGACCCCGCCCGATGCTGGGGAAGATTGAGGGCAGGAGGAGAAGGGGACGACAGAGGATGAGATGGGCGGATGGCATCACCGACTCGATGGACATGCGTTTGGGTGGACTCTGGGAGTTGGTGATGGACAGGGAAGCCTGGCGTGCTGCGGTTCATGGGGTCGCAAAGAGCAAAACATGCCTGAGTGACTGAACTGTAATGAATTGATCTGAGCCACAGTCAGATCCCGGTCTTGTTTTTACTCACTGTATAGAGCTTTTCCATCTTTGGCTGCAAAGAATATAACCCATCTGATTTTGGTGTTGACCATCTGGTGATGTCCATGTGCAGGGTCTTCTCCTGTGTTGTTGGAAGACGGTGTTTGCTATGACCAGTGCGTTCTCTTGGCAGAACTCTGTTAGCCTTTGGCCTGCTTCAGTCTGTACTCCAAGGCAAAATTTGTTAGTTACTCCAAGTTTCTTGACTTCCTACTTTTGCATTCCAGTCTTCTATAATTAAAAGGACATCTTCTTGGGGTGTTAATTCTAAAAGGTTTTGTAAGCCTTCATAGAACCATCCAACTTCAGCTTCTTCAGCGTTACTGGTAGGGGCATAGACTTGGGTTACCGTGGTATTGAATGGTCTGCCTTGGAAACAAACAGAGATCATTCTGTCATTTTTGAGATTGCATCCAAGTGACAGTAGAATCCATTAAAATATTTCATTAAGTTCTTCATATGCTTTAGATCTTATTCTAAGCAGTTGACCTATCTAATTGCCCACACGCACACACACACAACTTACAGAAAAACTACTATCATTAAAAACTACCATTTTACTGATGAAAAAACTGGGAAAAGTGAGATTATGATTTGCTCAGCATCACCAGTTTGTTCCTGGTATTGGCTACCAGTATAAGTCCTCTTGAAGATTTTAGCCGTTGAGCTTGTTCAGATATAGTATTTAATATAATCATCATAATATCCATTGGGATACATGTTTACCTTCCATTTTAATGAGAAAGTGGGGCTTGAGGTTACTGTGTAACTTTTCTGATTTTGGATTCCAATAGATTTGGATTTTAATCTCAGTGCTATCTTGTACCATTAAATTAATTTTCCAGCTTCAAGATCCTCACTCTAAAATATTGATTAATGCCTGTAATTAATATGACTGTTGAGCCTTAGAAATGCTATCTTATAAATAATTAATTTGGGATTTCCCTGGTGGCTTAATGGTAAAGAATTCACTTGCCAATGCAGGAGATGTGGGTTCAATCCCAGAATCAGAAAGATCCCCTGAAGAAGGAAATGACAACCCACTTCAATGTTCTTGCCTGGGAAACCTCATGGAGAGAGGACCTGACAGGTTACAGTCTGTGAGGTCACAAAAGAGTCAGGTATGACTTAGTGACTAAACAACAGCAACCACAAAATAATTTCAATTCCTTACACATAAATAGCACTCAATAATTAGTAATTATTATAAATTTATCAAGGTCTCCATTATATAATGAGTCTTCTAAATTAGAGGATGTCTAACTCCCCCCCCACCAAACTTAAGTGTTTCTTTATATTGCTTCATGCTGAAACATATCACAACACTGGACCTGTCTAAAGATAACTCCCCTGCTATCAATCAATATAGGTACTGAAAAGAAAAAAGATGCTCATTTAGTATGCTCAAATTAGCACTGCTGCCAGCAGCATGGATAAAATATTTTAAAGGTAGTTCATTCAATTTGGACACCTATGGCTTTAGCAATAATTAAAATATCAACTCATGATTGGTAACCATCAACCAGAATACACTGATTAATTTCTGCAAAGATTTGGTATACTCTTCAGTCTAGAAAGCCAGAGTTGCAAAGAAACTGTGGTGGTAGTTTAGTTGCTAAGTTGAGTCCGACTCTTTGTGACACCATGGACTGTAGCCCACCAGGCTCCTCTGTTCATGGGATTTTCCAGGCAAGAATACTGGAGTGGATTGCCATTTCCTTCTGCAAACAAACTATTCTGTAAATATTACCTTTTAACTTAAATCAGTCAAGACAAAGATTGTAGATGTATACAATGTAGAAAGCACTGTTGGTCATACCCTAAAATTAATAAGCTTTCCTTTCTAATCCCTGTTAATAAATATAGCTTTATTGTGTAACAGTTTTAAGAAATGCACAGAAAGGGAATGCAGCATATAGCCACTATTTACCTATACTATCTTCTTAATTGGTTAATCCTACTCCACACAAAAAGTTAACCAGAGAAAAAAGAATAAGCATATATTGTGGTTCACATCTTCTTTTGCAATGCTGGAATAGTGAGGTGAAACAAGCTCTAAAATTTTCCTTTCTGATCTCTCAGTCCACTGCAGCTTCCAAAGACCTACCCACATACGAGATAAAGATCTTTCATTTCATTTCCTCTCATTGTTAGTGTGTTGTTTTGATGAGAAAGGAGAAGAGACAATGGATACTGTTCTAGAATAATCCTTATCTAGAATAAATACGGTCAGATATACGGATTTTTACCTCATAGGAATTCTATATTGAAATTTGGAGCCATAGTCTTGGGGTAATATTAATTTGCAAGCATTGTCTTTGGTATATGTTTTTGCCTTTGGCAAAGTTCTTTCCCTTTGTGCTTTAAAGATGAAAACTCTAAGTGTATTGGAGTTTTTGGAGTCCTTCGATATCAATTGTTTAAAACCTTGCTAAAAGCTGTACAAAACAAATCGAATATAATTTAGAATATCACAACGCTATCTTGGATTGTATCCAAAAATGGGTCAACTACCTCAGACATAAGAATATGTCATTGTCACATAATGACATGTGTTAGAGAGTAAGGGCAAAGCTATTACAGGACATTCAATATTACTATGTTGAGAACAACAGAAATAGAAGCTTCTCAAGGGGATGTTGGCTATTTGGTCATTAAGTCACACTTCATTATCTTAAGTGTTCATATTTAGCCATTAAAAGTTCTTATTTTCTGTTTTCTGTTTGGTCCTTGGAACCAAAAGACAATATAATCTAGTATATGAAATCTGAACAAAATAAGCACAATTTTCCTGAGATATAGATTACAATTATGAATTTTCTCTTTTGAAAAGAATAAATTAAGTAGAAGTAGTAAAGAGATAAAATGAACCCCTAACCCTTATACTAATATTTCTTTTGGTTCAATTACACCCTCAANGAACCCCTAACCCTTATACTAATATTTCTTTTGGTTCAATTATACCCTCAAATCTTTTTATTTATAATATTTTACCTTTGTCTGTTTGTATTGTTTCATCCAATTTGACTAATATACTTCTTCTTAATCTACGCTGAATCATATCGAGAGCCAAGTTTCCTGCGCTTTAACTTTAGGGTATTTTTCTATATTTAAAGCTGATTATTCGGTATATCTGAACTTAGAGAATTCTTCTTGTAACCACTACAGAGCTTAAATAGCCATTACAGGGTTGTACTTTCATCTTTTCCATGAGAGAGAAGGGAGTGCATGTCAAAAATATAATAAAATTATAGTTTGCAAATTTGAAAACACTGCTAGTCTTTATGTTTATCCCATTACTTGCAAGCCAGACAAAATGAAGTGCAGTGGATAGAAGAGTGAATTCATGTGTCCTACGTGACTGACATTTTCCCAAGTAGCTTTGAAAAATTTGACTTAAAATCTTTCCACTAACATAAAATTCAATAGCTTTCACTCATAGCTGGTTTGAGCAAAGAAGCAAAACCAGTTCCCATCCTAGGTATGGCAAAATAAGCATGGAATCCTGCCAAAACTTTCATGCTAACCACTTGTGGGCTGGCAAAAAGTAGTTTAGCTTCTTTTGAAGTAAGATGTCTTAACCTCTCTTTATTAGAGAGACTTTAAGACAAATGACAATGAACCATCAGTCAAGGGAAGCTGGAATACCTGTATGGGAGGCATTAGGATATTTGCGTATAATCCAGACCTCCTTCTTCAGACACACAGTAAGGTTATACTTCTCCACCTTCTTTGAAATTAAGCATGGACTTGCTTTGTCTAATGAAATGTGAGCAGAAGGGATGTGCGTCTCCCCCAGGTGGAAGTTTCAAGAGCCAATGTGTGATGTATCATGTTCCCATCCACTTGCCACAGAAACTGTGACGGTGTATGTTGAGATGGAGTATCTGTGAACCAGGTTCTTGCTGTGGTGAGGTGCTCTGCTGACCTCACTGAGTTTTTGGAGTTATTTGTTGCCACAGCAAAGCCTAGTTTATACTAATGGATGCACAAACCACCCTTTATTTGAAAAGAGTCAGGTTAGATCCCACTTAATAAATTTTCCAATCATCTTCAAAATCCAGTGTCTACCATAAAGCTGTGAAAACAACAACAACAAAACTTGTCCTTAGAAAAACTGTATAACTGATGACCTGACTATCTGAATAGGAAGTGATTTCCCACCTTGCTAACTTAATTTTTTAATATCCTTAGAATGCCCTAATATAGCTTAGGAATCTAGCAGCTTCTGCAAATTACTGATGAGAAAATGCTTTAGAAAATTATTTCTAACTATTCCTATGTGTCCTATGCAAAGACCATTTACTTTAAAAAATTTATACAAGGATTTTAAGTAGAGATTTAAATTGATTTCATATAGAAAGAAAAATATGTCAGTTATAATTGGGCTTTTTGTCTGCAGTTACAAGACTGGGGAGCCAAGCTTGCAGTTAAAAATGTTATCTTCATGTAAGCAGAATGATGCTTTGATTCAGAAAAGAAAAAGAACATGTTTTCTAGTGTTTGACACAATTCAGTCCATTCACTGAGACCATGAAACAGAGTTCAACCCTTAAATCTCAGTGTCTTCTTTTGTGAAAGGGGTAATGGTTCTTTCTATAAGAGTTTATTGCCATTATTGCTGTTGTTGGCTGAGAAGCAGGTGTGAGGAAACATACCTTAAAGTCAAGGCTTTAAAAGATAGGAGTTCAATGTTTGGTGATTTAGATCAGGGGTCCCCAACCCTCGGGCAGCAGACAGGTACCGATCTGCAGCCTGTTAGGAACCAGGTCACACAGCAGGAGATGAGCGACAGGCCAGGAAGCAAAGCTTCATCTGCCACTCCACATCACTTGCACTACCACATGAACCGCCCCCATCCAGCCCTCGCTTGTAGAAAAAGTTGGAGATCACTGATTATATATTTTTTCTCCCACATCTGTGGAGTACCAGCCACTGAAGTTCTTAATTTTTAGCTTCTATGGTTGTTACAAATTGAAGCTGAGTATAAACAATTTCAATTCCAAATAATCCAAATCCAGTTCTTATTATCATCTGTCTGAGAGAGCTGTGCTTATGAAAGTCTCTCAGTCGTGTCTGACTCTTTGTGACCCTATGGACTGTATGTAGCCTTCCAGGCTTCTCTGTCCCTGGAATTCTCTAGGCCAGAATACTGGAGTGGGTAGCCACTTCCTTCTCCAGGCAACCTTCCCAACCCAGGGATTAAATCCAGGTCTCCTGCATTATAGGCGGATTCTTTACCAGCTGAGCCATCAGGGAAGTCCAAGAATACTGGAGTGGGTAGCCTATCCCTTCTCCAGGGAATCTGTATAAATAATTCCATATAATCCAAATCCAAATCTTATTATCATCTGTCTCAGAGAACTATGTTTGTGGCTGATGCTTAAAGAATTTGGTCCTCAGCCCCAATAATGCAACCCAGATTTCCTATAGTCATAAGTCAGATAGAGATTTATCCTTTCACCAGGCAGCTATCTTATCTTCCTCTCTCTTCTCTCCTGATCATTCTGCATTTTAGATTCATATTCTTTCATAAGATATAGGGAAACATGTATCTGTCTTCTCAATAGAAGCAACTGTGAAAAGATCTTTCTGCTGAACTGCTTCATTCCATTTTGAACACATGTTCCCAACTAGATACTCAGTATTTGCAAGGTTGGGGCAGAGAAGAGTTTGCTCCGGATGTTCTCTATCTTAGTGAATACTTGAGTCAAAAGTATTGTGGCTGACAATAACCATTTCTTAAGCATTTGCATAGAGTATAGAAGAGAAAGGAACCACATATTTTTGAGAGCCTACTGTGTACTGAGTGCTTTTCTAACATTGCCACTTTTGAGCTTTATAATTCAATGATTTGGTATTATTACCCCAAATTTTCAAATGAGGAAACTGGTTTAGAGAGGTGGAGGAAGTTAAATTTGTATCATTAATGCTTTTCAGAATGAGGACTGAATGTTAGGTCTCCCTTTATCTCAAACTCTTGATCTCACAACAGCAGCACACTGTCCTCTCTTAAGGAAATTACAACTGAAATAAGTCAAGCAATATACTCCCCTTCTATGAACCTTAGTTTCCCCCTTTGGAGCTTGCTGATAATAATACTTCATAAATTGAGGAAAGGAAATGAGAGAACACTTCAAATAGAGTTAATCATACAAGGGAAAACAAACATGGAATATTCAGAGAGATAAGAGTAAAGTGGTATGATTGGAGAGGAGTGTTGGAGTAGAGGGGCAGTAGGACACAAGCTCTAAGGTGAAGTGGGGCCATAATTTTTACAGTCTTGAATTTCAAAATGTTGTATCTTAATTTGCAGATAATGATGAGCACTTATGAGCCGTTAGGTATAAAATGGTAGACAGATGTTAAACAGAAACTGAATCTAGATAGTGTATTTTAACAGATATATTTCTTCAAGGATCTTTTGTGAGCACTAGAGGGATTACTGCCCAAAATGTGGACTGAGAGCTTTAAAACTTACACGGTGGAGTTCTAGTTCTACCACTAACTAATAAGGAACTGGAACCACTTCATAAGATCTTATTTCATTACCTAAGAAAATGCCAATGTTAAAAGAGTTCCTTCCTATTTTATGATTTTGAAGATGCAGCAGAATGAAATTTTAGGTCATGGCCTCTGGGGATGAACATAACTGGCCTAGAGTCTTTCTTCCTTGTTTTTATTTCTCTTATCTTAGGTAAAATACATTTAATATCTTTAAGCCTCAGTTTCAAAGATTATAAAATGATTGCATCAATAGTACACTTCTCATAGAGTAATCAAAAGAATTAACAATATGATGATATTGTTAATGTATATAATGCAAAGCTTGGCATATAGGTTCACATAAATTAGTTATTATAGTGAATTATGCACTCAGACGGAGGAGCCTGGTGGCCTGCAGTCCATGGGGTCTCGAAGAGTCGGACACGACTGAATGACTTCACTTTCACTTTTCACTTGCATGCACTGGAGAAGGAAATGGCAACCCACTCTGGTGTTCTTGCCTGGAGAATCCCAGGGACAAGGGAGCCTGGTGGGCTGCCGTCTCTGGGGTCACACAGAGTCGGACACGACTGAAGCGACTTAGCAGCAGCAGCACCAGCAGCATGCACTCAGACAATGCACAAAGAAGGGATCTATGTGGTATCACTTCTTTCTGAGTACAAGTCAGTGTTTTCAGTCTTCTACTCTATAGAATAAAACGTTGAGATTACTGTGTGGCAAGTAGTACTTTATATTCTTTACGGACTTCCTCCTCCTTTTCTCAATTCCCCAGCATATGAACTCATACCTTTTGGGGTCTGTTTGCACTTTTGCTATTAAGAACATAAACTGACTTAGGGCCTGCAGTGGAAGAGTGCTGAAGGCAGAAAGGAAGTAGTGGGGACCCCTTTCATCAGCATCACATTGAGGAAAAAGACATATGCTGTGTGTCAGCCAGCCCACCCTGGGAGAGGAAAAGATTACTAATGGAGTAGTATGTTAAAAAGAATAAAAAGTGAGTTCTTAAAAAAAAATAATAGCATTAAAAGTTTTCAAAAATATGCAAACCAACTTGAAGCTCAATTAAGGGCTGCTGAAGGAAGAAGAGTATGCTCTGTCTCCAGCATCAGGACTAGAACTCGTGCATGTAATGTATATCTGTCACTGACAGCTTTCTGGGCTATTTTTAATTCAGTCTAATTAGTCATGTCTTCTCCTGCATGTACAGGAATCAGTCAGTGTGGGTAACAATTGTGAGACTACCTTTTGGAGAACTTCTTTGAATACTATTTTGGAAGACAACTGAAAGTCTTATAAATGATACCCCCATAAATGTCAGCCCTGAAAATTCAGCTGACGTCAACCAGCAGAGGTTGGATGGACTGGCATAGATATTGGGGTTGAATATTGCATCTGACATCAAAATCATGGCTTTGTAAACATTTCCTTCTTTGCATGCCGATTTAATTATCTTGCACCCCAGAGAAGAGAAAAACTGGGGCCAACATCATTTCAAAGGAAAGAAAAATGTGTTCCTATTTTTATAGGCTTGTAAAAGCAAGGAAATGTCTGCAAAGAAGGGGAAAAAAATAGTCTTGAAGAAGAATGCAATATGCCCCAACCCAAACTTATTCAAGATGTCATTCCTGGATAGAATTCTATGCTCTCAGCATTAGACAGGCTGGTTAAGCAAAGGCAGGTTGTACATAGACTGTCATCTGAACATGATATTGATTGATAGTTTTTACAAACAGGCTGGACTGCAATGAAAAGCCTTGTGAATGTGCTAAGACCATTTTAACAGGTCACTGGAGACCAAAGTGCCTGGAGAGAATCTAAGCCAAGTCCTATGAACAGTTCATAATATGTGAATAATGAAGCACTTCAGGAAAAAAAAAAAGGAAACATATACATAAAATGAAGATATTCCCAAAGATATTTCTTGTGTCACTAACATTTTTGAGAGCCCTTCTAGCTGCAACCTGATTAGGTGTTTTGGGATCTGCAATATGTTTTCTTCATGACACTCTGATCCACGGTTCTTCTTTAAATATTTTTTTTCACATCATACATAACATGTTTCCATTGAACTAAAGAAGGTAGAATTCTTATCTAAAATAAGCGTAAAACACTGTAATGAATTAACTCAAAGTAGAAACATTCCTCTGCACACATGCAACTAGAATTGTTGAAACCTTTCAAAGGCAACAGTGAAAGGAGACACATTAGCTAAAAAAAAAGAAAAAAAAAACAGCCTCCTTCCAAACATGGCAACATGTACCTCTTGCCAACCAATCCCACAGAGAACCAAATTTCTTCCTTAAACATGTAACTCAGACAAACAGACATTAAGTTATATCTTGTTCACTCACCTGCCCAACTGTAATTTTTCTCTAAGCTTTAATATTCAACTGCAAGTCCTTGATTTTAAATTTAGGCTCTAAAATTATATTATCATGGTGGTGGTTTAGCCACTAAGACATGTCCAGCTCTTGCAAACTGATGGATTGTCAGAGGCTCCTCTGTCCATAGGCTTTTTCAGGCAAGAATACTGGAATGGGTTGCCATTTCCTTCTCCATATATTATCATAAGTTATAATATAGTTTACTAATCATCCCTTACATCAAGTTTTAGAAAGAGGGATTTTTAATTCTTGTGCTATGAAATTTATCCTTGTAGCTTATTTATTTTATACATAATAGTTTGTACCTCTTAATTTTCTATCCTTCCCTGTTTCGCCCCTCCCCTCTTTCCTCTTCTCACACTAAGTAACCACGTTTGTTCTCTGTATTGGTGAGTCTGTTTCTTTTTATATTATATTAGCTGGTTTGTTTTATTTTTTAGATTCCACATATAAATAATACAATATTTGTCTTTGTCCCATTATCTCAAGGTCTATCCATGTTCATGCAAATGGTAAAATTTCATTCTTGTTTATGGCTGAGAAATATTCAATTGTTTTTATCCCTCAGGTTGTTGATGGGCACTTAGTTTCCTTCCATATCTTAGCTATTGTATATACTGCTATGAACATTGGGGCATATGTATCTTTTTGAATTAGTGTTTTGCTTTATTTGGCTACATATCCAGCAGTGAAGTTGTTGAGGTATATGGTAATTTTAGTTTTAGTTTTTTGAGGAACTTCATACTGTTTTCTGTTATGGCTGCACCAATTTCAGTCTTACCAACAGTGTACTAGGATGCCCTTTTTCTACATTCTCACCAACATCTGTTATTTGTAGACTTTTTGATGATAGCTATTCTGATAGCTATTCTTTGGCCACTTGATGAGAAGAACTGGCTCATTGGAAAAGACCCTGATGCTGGGAAAGATTGAAGGCAGGAGGAGAAGGGAAAAACAGAGGATGAGATGGTTGGATGGCATCACTGACTCAATGGATATGATAATGAGCAAGCTCCAGGAGCTGGTGATGGACAGGGAAGCCTGGAGTAATGCAGTCCATGGGGTTGCAAAGAGTCGGACACGACTGAGTGACTAAACTGAACTGATTCTGACAGATCTGAGGTAACATCTCATTGTAGCTTTAAGTTGCATTTCTTTGATCATCAGTGGTGTCAAGCATTTTAAATATACCTGTTGTTGCTGTTGTCCAGCTGCAAAATTCTGTCCAGTCTTTGCAACCTCACTGACTGCAACACATCATGCTTCCCTGTCCTTCAATATCTCCCAGAGTTTGCTCAAACTCATGCTCATTGAGTTGGTGATGCCATTCAATCATTTCATCCTCTGTTACCCCCTTCTACCCTGCCCAGTCTTTCTCAGCATCAGGGTCTTTTTCAATGTACCTACTGGCCACCTGTATATCTTCTTTGGAAAAGCATTCATTCAAGTCTTCTGCCCATTTTTTAAATTAGGTTCTTTTTTCTTTTTTGATATAATGTATGAGTTATGTATATATTTTTGGATAGTAACTACTTATTGGTCATATCATTTGCAAATATTTTATTTTATTCAGAATGTTGTCTTTTTGTTTTGTCAATGGTTTCCTTTGATGTACAAAAGTTTTTAAGTTTAATAGGTCTCATTTGTTTACTTTCTTTTATTTTGCCTTGAGATAAATCTAAAAAATATGATTTACTTCAAAGGGTTGTCTGTCCGTGTTTTCTTTTAAGAGTTTTATGGTTTCCAGTCTTACATTTAGGCCTTAAATCCACTTTGAATTTATTTTTGTAGATGATGTGAGGAAACATTCTAATTTCATTATTTTACATATAACTCTCCGGTTTTCCCAGTATTACCAATTGAAAAGACTGTCTTTTCTCCATTGTGTATCCTTGTCTCATTGTCATAGATTAACTGCCCATAGGTTTGTGGGTTTATTTCCGAGCTCTCTATTCTAGTTCATATATCTATGTGTCTGTTTTTGTGCCAGTAGCATACTATTTTGATTACTGTAGATTTGTGGTGTAGTCTGAAGTCAAGGAGCATGAGACTTTCATGTCTATTCTTTTTCAAGATTATTCTGGGTATTTGAGGGCTTTTGTGTTTCTATCCATGGGCTTCCCTGGTAGCTCAGATGATAAAGAATCTGCCTGCAATGCAGGGGATTTGGGATCAATGCAAATTTTACTGTACTTTCATACAAATTTTAAAATTATTTATTCTAATTCTGTGAAAAATTCCAGTGATATTTTAATAGGAATTGCATTGAATCTGAATTATATTTTAAGGATCAAAACAATTTTTAAATAATAAAATATTCATCATATTTTTAGAGGATTTATTCTTCAAATGAGAAAATGTCAGCTCAAGAATAATCATACTGTATGTATTCTACTCATATTCTCTAGTGGTGGTGGTGGTGGTTTGTCACTAAATCATGTCTGACTGTTGCGACCCCATGGACTGTAGCTTGCCAGGCTCCTCTATCCATGGGATTTTCCAGGCAAGAATACTGGAGTGGGTTGCTATTTCCCTCTTCAATATCCTCCAGTAGTTGATATTAATAATGTTTTATATTTTTAAGATGATTATTTTACTCAGCGCTCTCATATACATTACTTCCTCGATCCATAGTAACAGCATTTATTCCCACTTTACACATAAGGAAATGATGGATAAAAGCCTAAATGAGCTTCCAAATGTCATAAATCTTGATCTAGATGATCTGCCATGATAGAGCATCATCTTGGATACTGGACATTTTTATATACTCTGACTCCTGTTTTGAATGTTGGCTCTTTTAAACCTTGTTGCATTTGTTTGTTGCAATTCTTTTTTCACTGAGAATTTTGGGATAAAAAGACACTGGCCAAAGAACATAGCAAGATACATGGTGTGACCATATGAAACTGAACAATGTTGATTTGTATACTGTACTATTTGATGAATAAGTGTGCAAGTGCATACACAGCTAGGATAGGTATGAATAGAAAGAGCCACCAAAAGGCCTTCTAATTATAATATCTTCATCTTTCTCATATAAATATTTGAACAATTAGAAACTAATTTGGATTAGCAAACTCCTCTTTTTAAAAGCAAATATCCTGAGGAGATCAAATCTGTAAGTCATAGTGACAATTATTTGAATAATCATATGAATATGAAGCTAAAAAGTAACTCAGAAAATAGGAGCTTTGCTGGGCAGGGAAAAAAGGAAATTTGGGAGCCTGGAGGATATAAAACCCTGGTGGGAAGGGAAGAACTTTGCACAGTTAGGACCCATTAAGAGGGCACTGAACATTTAGAAGGTGGAAGGCAGAGCGGAAGGTGAAAAAGCAGTTGTATACTAGAGGCAAGTTGTGCCCCTGAGCCTGGATAGCAGCCAATGTATTAGTGAAAATTATCTTGTGCACATGGCTGTTAATTCAGGTAAGTGAATTCCAAATAATTCTTAAGGCTACAGATATAACTCTCCCTAAGTCAGCTCAGGCTCTGCAGTTCATTTCAGCTTAATCTTTTATAAGTCATTGCCTCTTGAAAAACGGTGTTATATAGTAGATACTGTGCATACATACGCACACGCACACACACACACACATAAACACACACAGAGAATGTTCGTGATACCCGCCTATTCTAATCAAGATTTTAGAAGATTTAACACCCACTTTCTTAAGATGCTTTCCACTTTGTCTTTATCATCTTCTTTTCTCATTCACTCATTCAACTAACATTTTTATGATCAAATTAACAATTGTGCTTAATATTTGAGATTTTGAAATGAATCAGCAGAATCCTGATTCAAAGAATTGAAATTTCCGGGTGGTGCTATAATAGGAATATTCATAGGATGGTATAGGAGCTGGAAAAAAGTAGCACTTAATTTAACCTGAAGTGTTAGGAAGCTTTTAGGAGGATCTGTGAATTGAATCTTCTTTTCAGGTATTATTCAAATTTCGGCAAGTTGCCAACTTAGTTTTTTCTGAGGATCTGTTAATGCTTTTGTTATATCTAAATTCTTACTAAAGGGAAAAAAATCACTAAACTATGAATTTAGTCATTAAACCACTATAGCATATTAGAAAATCTTTAACCATTTTCTTAAAGGTTATACTTAGAATGTTTGGGCTTCCCTGGTGGTTAAGTGGTGAGGAATCCACCTGCCAGTGCAGGAGATGTGGGTTTGATCCCTGATCTGGGGAGATCCCTTGGAGAAGGGAATAGCTACCCACTCCAGTATTCTTGCTTGGAGAACTCCATGGACAGAGGGGACTTGTGGGCTACAGTCCATTGGCTCTCAAAGAGTTGAACACAACTTAGCTACTGAGTAACAAAAAATACCTATAATGTAGTTATATATTCAGTTAGTACTGAACACATGGACATCACCAGAGAGTCAGTACTGAAATCAAATTTGATTATATTCTTTGCAGCCAAAGATGGAGAAGCTCTATACAGTCAGCAAAACAAGACTGGGATCTGACTGTGGCTCAGATCATGAACTCCTTATCGCCAAATTCATACTTAAAGTGAAGACAGGGAAAACCACTAGACCATTCAGGTATGACCTAAATCAAATCCCTTATGATTATACAGTGGCAGTGACAAATAGATTCACGGGATTAGATCTGATAGAGTGCCTGAAGAATTATGGACAGAGGTTCATGACACTGTACAGGAGGCAGCCATCAAGACCATCCCCAAGAAAAAGAAAAGCAAAAGGTTGACTGAGGAGGCTTTATAAATAGCTGAGAGAAGAAGAGAAGTGAAAGGCAAAGGAGAAAAGGAAAGATATACCCATTTGAATGCAGAGTTCCAAAGAATAGCAAGGAGGGATAAGAAAGCCTTCCTCAGGGATCAATGCAAAGAGATAGAGGAAAACATGGAATGGGAAAGACTAGAGATTGCTTCAGGAAAATTAGAGATACCAAGGGAACATTTCATAAAAGATGAGCACAATAAAGGACAGAAATGGTTAGGACCTAAAAGCAGAAGATCTTAAGAAGAGGTGGCAAGAATACACAGAAGAACTGTACAAAAAAGATCTTCATGACCCAGATAACCACGATGGTGTGATCACTCACTTAGAACCAGATAGCCTGGAATGCAAGTGGGTCTTAGGAAGTATCACTATGAACAAAGCTATTGGAGGTGATGAAATTGAAGTTGAGCTATTTCAAATCTTAAAAGATGACACTGTGAAAGTGCTGCACTCAATTTCGAAAACTCAGCAGTGGCCACAGAACTGGAAAGGGTCAGTTTTCATTCCAAACCCAAAGAAAGGCAATGCCAAAGAATGCTCACACTACTGCACAACTGCACTCATCTCACATGCTAGCAAAGTGATGCTCAAAATTCTCCAAGCCAAACTTCAACAGTAGGTGAACCATGAACTTCCAGATGTCAAGCTAGATTTAGAAAAGGCAGAGGAACCAGAGATCAAATTGCCAACATCCACTGAATCATCAAAAAAGCAAGAGTGTTCCAGAAAAACATCTATTTCTGCTTTATTGACTATGACAAAGCCTTTGACTATGTGGATCACAACAAACTGTGGAAAATTCTAAAAGAGATGGGAATACCAGACCACCTGACCTGCCTCCTGAGACATCTAAATGCAGGTCAAGAAACCACAGATAGAATAGGATATGGAACAACAGACTGGTTCCAAATAGGAAAAGGAGTATGTCAAGGCTGTATATTGTCACCCTGCTTATTTAACGTATATGCAGAGTACATCATGAGAAATGCTGGGCTGGAGGGAGCACAAGCTGGAATCAAGATTGCCGGGAGAAATATCAATAACCTCAGATATGCAGATGACAACATCCTTATGGCAGAAAGTGAAGAAGAACTAAAGAGGGTCTTGATGAAAGTGAAAGAGGAGAGTGAAAAAGTTGGCTTAAAGCTCAACATTCAGAAAACTAAGATCATGGCATCTGGTCCCTTCACTTCATGGCGAATAAATGGGAAACAATGGAAACAGTGACAGACTTTATTTGGGGGGGGGGGGCGGTGCTTCAAAATCACTGCAGATGGTGACTGCAGCCATGAAGCTAAAAGATGCTTGCTCCTTGGAAGAAAAGCTATGACCAACCTAGACAGCATATTAAAAAGCAGACATTACGTTGCCAAAAAAGGTCCATCTACTCATGGTTTTTCCAGTAGTCATGTATGGATGTGAGAGTTGAACTATAAAGAAAGCTGAGTGCCAAAGAATTGATGCTTTTGAACTGTGGTGTTAAAGAAGACTCTTTAGAGTCCCTTGGGCTGCAAGGAGATCCAACCAGTCCATCCTAAAGAAAATCAGTCCTGAATATTCACTGAAAGGACTGATGCTAAAGCTGAAACTCCAATCCTTTGGCCACCTGATGAGAACGGACTCATTTTAAAAGACCCTGATGCTGGGAAAGATTGAAGACAGAAGGAAAAGGGGACAACAGAGGATGAGATTGTCAGATGGCATCACCCACTTTCTGGGCATGAGTTTGAATAAGCTCTGGGAGTTGGAGATTGACAGGGAAGCCTGGCATGCCGCAGTCCATTGGTCCCAAAGAGTTAGACATGACTGAGCGGCTGAACTGAACTGAACCTAGTAACAATCAAAAACTCCTTTTAACAAAATATTCTTTAAAAATTACATTATCCAAAATTTTAGATATTGTTAGGTCTTATCTTTTAAATTCATTAAATATACTTTTTTCACCCTATTTGATCTTTGGAGTTCTTTGCTTAGTGATTATATAAAAATGCAAGCTCTATATATTGGCCTAGTGGACAAAAGACCAACAGCATAATGTTACTAATTTTCCATCTTTCTTACTGGTTCACTCTTGATGCAAAATAAAACAGGATTCACTTTGCCCTCAGCATACTCTGTTTCTGTCCATTTAATATTTGAAAGATTTTTCACTGTGTTTGCTTGAAAGTGCTATGATATCATTAGTGCTTTGTGGTGTGGCCACCTGTAAGATTCAGAAAGCATCAGCCTATGCCTAAGCATTGTTTAGACACATTCTTAAGATTTACCCTTCAAAGTCATCTATATGCAGAAAAAAATCAGACAAATGAAATTATTTTGTCTCTATTATGTTGCAAAATGAAAAAGAAAAAGAAATTGTGATGATCTCTTAGGCTTTGGTAACAATAGGAAGAGAACGTATAAAGGAATGAAGGAGGTCAGGAAGTTGATGGATGCTTGCCAGTCCAAACAATTTCATGTAACAGGCCCTAAATTTAAAAGGAGAAAACTTTCTAGATGACAAATGTGGTCAGAGTGAACAATTAGAGGAGGGTAACAAGCTGGTGAGCGCATTCTTATTAAACTAGCACATATCAGTCATTGGGGCTTTCAGGAGATAACAGACACTATTGACAGGCTTGAGGAGGGCAGCTGAAATTACACAGTCACTCCACACTTTTTATACATTTGTCACTAGTGGATGTAAATATTTATGGCTCAGATAACAAATGACTTACCTTATTTGGCTATTTGAGGTTCTGGTGCAATCCTAGGGTCACTGGAATGGTTTTAGGTTTCCGCTGAGATCTGGGCTGGATTAAGGCAAGGGAGTCGTAGCAGCTGCAGATGAAAATGTGTCATAACCCATTCCACTCCCATAATCCTTCTGTTCTCACACATGCCCCCAAACCAACCTCCACCCCACCAACAACAGAAAATAAAAATTAAGACAATCTGTGCCTTGGATTGTAGGTAAAAATTCTTTCCAATAACTGGAACTTAGGAAAATGTGGAGTGCAGAATGGAAACTAAACTAAGCACATTCAGAGTGCATAAAATTAAAACACACCAGCTTCATCTGTTGAACAGCATGGTGCTCTGGCAGTTCATAAGCAAATGTTTAATAATATTTATAGTTCAGCTAAATAAGGACTTAATAAATAGGAGAATGGGTTGTCCTGGATGAGATCAACTCAGTCTGTTTTCCCAGATGTTGATCCTAGGCTTAAACAGCATGGATTCACCTCTGGTCGTCAAGGATACAGCAGACCTCTGTGATGGATCTCAACCCCGGGGCAGGGATGGGAGGGCCTGAAAAGAGATACTCTACCTGCATCTCTGCACTAAACAAGCATTTGGTTCCACTGGTCAGGAAGATAGTGTTTTTCATCTAAAGAGTATGTCCGCAGAGCTGTTTTCAAACTGGGAGTCTAAAGGGCAACTACCACATGAGCACAAAAATGCTCAGAAAACTCTATTAAAGTGAATAGCCCTTTCTTGTATGTACAAAAGTATGTAAATTGTACATATAAGGTATACAACATGATTTAGACTCTTAATAACACTCAGAGATCCTTTGTAATATTTGTACTTGATGGTGTTTTGCTTGGGAAATATTGTTAAATCATCTTTGATCCTAAATGTCAAAACATTGTATTAATTTTTTGAAAGATATAATATTTTATAAATTAAATTATATATAATGAATGTTCTTTTAGGAGTAGCATTTATACCAGACAAGTTATAATTACAGCATATTAAAAACACCTTCATGTTAGATTCTGGGACATGAAATGGCTTTCTTTAAACCTGTTAAAACTTTAAGTGAAATTTGAACCCTGAGATTTACTACAGTGTTGTGCATCCATACTTAAAACTGCCATGAGGTTCTTTTGATTAGAAGTTTTCTCAGTGGACAAGTCTCAGATTTGAAGAAATCAACTCCAGCAACATTTATTGACATATTCTATGATCAAGGCATTTAACTACTACAATTTGGGAGGGTGCTGGTGATGCTTGGAGAGTCTTCTTTTATGAAGAAGAAAATCTATGTAGGAATTGACATTAAATCTAAGGTACTCATGGAAATGATGATAAATTGTGCTTAGTGAATTCTTGTATGCAACCCTTACATGCACATTTTTTCCTGCCCAACATGGCCTTATTTCAAAAGAAAGGGGAGTTGTGGTAGCCATGGTGATACCCTCTCCAGATCCTCCTTTAAGGTGTACTTGTTGCACAAATCCACCTTCAAGGGCAAGCTGCAATTGAGAGCACCTTTAGTAGTGGCTTCAGTTGCAAAGAACTTCCTTGCCCAGCATCATCCTCTTACGAGAGTGGCCCATATCACTTGATGATGGAGGGTTTATATAAATGCCAGATCATTTCAGCTCACCCAATGTAGAACAATACTAGCTGTTTTAGCTCTAGAATTTCTCCATAGTGTTAGGCATTGGTAGAGATTTTCATCAAGCTATCAAGTCAGCTACTCCTTTGGCTAGATCCTGCTGGCTTATTACACCTTCTGTAGGTGTTGATTCATCTCAGAGTTCAGCTCAATTGGATAAAATATTCCTCAGAAAATCTTAAAATAACATGCTGCTTAATTTTTCCCAATACATCAATACTCGTCTTATGATTCTGAGTGGCATGAATTTGGGCCCCCAATCTGGGTCATATTTAACTAAGCCTTCTTTCAAGCCAGAAATTTCCAAAGTTATCTTGGTGTTCATGGATAGAAAAGAATAAGTGTAGCTCAGGATAAGAAAAGTGTCCTGATATTTTCATTTAAAAGTCATCTTATTACTCAGTTAGAGTATATTACACAATTAAGGCATGGCCCTAACCATTAAGAGGTTGCATAAACACATCTCTTTTGAATGGTTCAATTTCCTTACAATTAAAACTAAAACTTCCTAACCATGAAGACCACTATCTTCGCAACTATACACCCAATGGACCATTTAGAGAAGGCATCACCATGGATACCACAACTCCGCCTCTTTTGAAAGGGGCTTCGTAGCTCAGTTGGTAAAGAGCCTGACTGCAATGCAGGAGACCTGGGTTCTTTCCCTGGGTTGGGAAGATCCCCTGGAGAAGGAAATGACAACCCAATCCAGTATCCTTGCCTGGAGAATCCCATGGACAGAGGAGCCTGGCAGGCTATGGGTCGCCAGAGTCGGACACGACTGAGTGACTAAGCACACATACCCAATGGACTAAGGTCCGTGTTCATTCCTGCTCAAAAAGGTATTCTCAGGCTGTCTTTGGTTTCTGCTCAGTTACATAAGAGTGGACTTTGAACCTGGAACACTTCCTTAGAATGGAGTTAGAATAGAATATAGTTGCTCTGTTGTATCTGACTCTTTGCAACCCCATGAATTGTAGCCCACCAGGTTCCTCTGTCCATGGAATTCTGCATGGAAGAATACTGGAGTGGATAGTCATTCCCTTCTCCTGGGGATCTTCTCGACCAAGGAATCAAACCCATGTCTCCTGCATTGCAAGTGGACGCTTTACCATTTGACCGATCAGGGAAGCCCTGGAATACTTCCTTACCAGGAATAAAAAGCCAACAAACCCTTTTCTGGGTTTATCACCTTGTATGGGAATATCTCTTCTTGTTTCAGGCTCATTGTGTACTCTTTCGTTCTGCTTAAGCACGTGCATCATATGGCATCTGTCCACCTACAACTCTGCTATATCTTGTCCTCTGTTGGGAGTGTGGGAGCAGTGTCCCTTCCTTTGCTGCACAAGAAGGGTGCACACAGACTAGTTGCTCTGCATAGGAACTGGGGAAAGATCTGCTGGCCATGGAGTCAATGCCCAGTAGTGAAGCTGATTGTATCTGTCTCTTCTCTATACGAGTAATGTGTTATTCCATTCAGTGCTTGACTGAGTTGTTTTTTCCTTGGTGACGCTAATACCAAGATGCTGTGGGCAGAAGTTGTTAGAGTCATACCCTGAGACTGATAACCAGTGCATGGTACTCTGCTTGACGATGACTACTGAATCTTCATATTGAGTCATTCTTATAGAGGAAATTATCTCCTACTTATTTACTAATTCAAAAGATTCTCACATATGAAATTGACAGAAGAGATATATTCCCACATTGTCACAAAAATCAATTCTTCATAACACTTTGGAAAACTAACCTATGAAACAGAGGGGGAACCTGTCAGGCTCCTGAGCCATGGAGATCTTTCAGCTGTTTATCAGGAAAGGCAGGGGATGCAGAGACAAGAAAGGAGCAGCCAAGAAACAATAGTGCAGGCTTGGGGCAGAGTCCTGGTTCAGCCTCAGTTCAGTTCAGTTCAGTCCCTCAGTCGTGTCCAGCTCTTCACGACCCCATGGACTGCAGCATGCCAGGCCTCCCTGTCCGTCACCAACTCCCGGACTTTACTCAAACTCATCTCCATTGAGTCGGTGATGCCATCCAACCATCTCATCCTCTGTCGTCCCCTTCTCCTCCTTCCCTCAATCTTTCCCAGCATCAGGGTCTTTTCCAATGAGTCAGTTTTTCTCATCAGGTGGCTGAAGTATTGGAGTTTCAGCTTCAACAATAGTCCTTCCAATAAACACTCAGGACTGAATCCCTTTAGGATGGACTAGTTGGATTTCCTTGCAGTCCAAGGAACTCTCAAGCATCTTGTCCAACACCACAGTTCAAAAGCATCAGTCAGCCTCAATAGATACACAACAATATCTTTGAGCTCTTTTGTTGATGTTTTTGTTGTTCAGTTCCCGAGTCTTGCACTGTCGCACACCAGGCTTCTCTGTCCTCCCCTATCTCCCAGAGTTTGCTGTTTCATGTCCATTGAGTCAATGATGCTATCTAACCATCTCATCCTCTGCCACCCTTTCTCCTTTTGATTTCAATCCTTCCCAGCATCAGGGTCTTTTCCAATGAGTTGACTCTTTACAGAACTAAAAGGGATTCCCCAGTGGCTGGTAAAGAACTTGCCAGACAGTGTAGAAGACATAAGAGATAAGGGTTCAATCCCTGAGTCCGGAAGATCCAGTATGCTTGCCTGGAAAATTCCATGGGCAAGAGGAGCCTGGTGGGCCAACCAATGGAAGATGCCAGCATTCTTCATTCTAGAGAAGACCACCTGAGTCCACATTAAAGGAAACTGAGAGGCTCTCAAGAGTTTACTTGAGACCATATTAAAGGAGGGCATGCTACACACCCCTAATCTTAACAACACTTATTGAACCACTGCTATAAAATTCTTTTCCAAATCCTCCCAGCTTAGGCAGCACAGTTTTGAGAGGCAAAAACCTGCTGCATAAACGTTTACCTACCAATTCAATAAAACTGTTACTTTCTACTTCACCCAAAGCTCTGTCTCTGAGATTCAATACCACACAAATGCACAGGGGCCATTTTTGGCATCAACTAGAACTATTAAATAAAAAGATTGATTTATATACATATACATGTGTGTGTGTGTTTATATATATATGTATATTAGTTGTTGTTAAGTTGCTAAATCAGGTCCAACTCTTTGTGGCCCCATAGACTGTAACCCCCCAGGATCTTCTATCCATGGGGTTTCCCAAGCAAGAATACTGGATTGGGTTGACATTTCCTTCTCCAGGGGATCTTCCTGACCAGGGATTGAACCCACATCTCTGTCTCCTGCATTGGCAGGTAGATTCTTAATCAGTGAGCCACCAGGGAAGCCCACATATATAAACCCATAAATGCATAATATATAATATATATTTAATATATATCAATATGTCAGCAAATTTGGAAAATTCAACAGTGGCCACAGGACTGGAAAAGATCAGTTTTCATTCCAATCCCAAAGAAAGGCAATGCCAAAGAATGATCAAACTACCACACAATTGCACTAATCACACACTCTAGTAAAGTAATGCTGAAAATTCTCCAAGCCAGGCTTCAGCAATATGTGAACCGTGAACTTCCAGATGTTCAAGCAGGTTTTAGAAAAGGCAGAGAACTAGAGATCAAATTACCAACATCCGCTGGATCATCAAAAAAGCAAGAGAGTCCCAGAAAAACAACATTTTCTGCTTTACTGACTATGCCAAAGCCTTTGAGTGTGTGGATCACAATAAACTGGAAAATTCTGAAAGATATGGGCATACCAGACCACCTGACCTGCCTCTTGAGAAACCTATATACAGGTCAGGAAGCAACAGAACTGGATATAGAACAACAGACTGGTTCCAAATAGGAAAAGGAGTTCGTCAAGGTTATATATTGTCACCCTGCTTGCTGCTGCTGCTGCTGCTAAGTCGCCTCAGTCATGTCCAACTCTGTGCGACCCCATAGATGGCAGCCTACCAGTCTCTCCCGTCCCTGGGATTCTCCAGGCAAGAACACCAGAGTAGTTTGCCATTTCTTTCTCCAATGCATGAAAGTGAAAAGTTTACATGAAGTCGCTCAATTGTATTCGACTCTTAGCAATCCCATGGACTGCAGCCTACCAGGCTCCTCCACCCATGGGATTTCCCAGGCAAGAGTACTGGAGTGGGGTGCCATTGCTTATTTAACTTAAATGCAGAGTACATCATGAGAAACGCTGGGCTGGAGGAAGGACAAGCTGGAATCAAGACTGCCAGGAGAAATATCAATAACCTCAGATATGCAGATGACACCACACTTATGGCAGAAAGTAAAGAAAAACTAAAGAACATATTGATGAAAGTGAAAGAGGAGAGTGAAAAAGTTGGCTTAAAGCTCAACATTCAGAAAACGAAGATCATGACATCTGGTCCCATCACTTCATGGGAAATAGATGGGGAAACAGTGCAAACAGTGTCAGACTTTATTTTGGGGGGCTCCAAAATCACTGCAGATGGTGACTACAGCTATGAAATTAAAAGACACTTACTCCTTGGAATGAAAGTTATGACCAACCTAGATAGTATATTAAAAAGCAGAAACATTACTTTGTCCTCAAAGGTCCGTCTGGTCAAGGCTATGATTTTTCCAGTGGTCATGTATGGATGTGAGAGTGGGACTATAAAGAAAGCTGAGTGCTGAAGAATTGATGCTTTTGAACTGTGGTGTTGGAAAAGACTCTTGAGAGTCCCTTTGACTGCAAGGAGATCCAACCAGTCCATCCTAAAGGAGATCAGTCTTTAGTGTTCATTGGAAGGACTGATGTTGAAGCTGAAACTCCAATCCTTGGCCACCTGATGCAAAGAGCTGACTCCTTTGAAAAGACCCTGATGCTGGGAAAGATTGAGGGCAGGAGAAGGGGACAACAGAGGATGAGATGGTTGGATGGCATCACCAACTCAATGGACATGGGTTTGTGTGGACTCCGGGAGTTGGTGATGGACGNCTGAAGCTCCAGTACTTTGGACACCTGATGCGAAAAGTTGATTCATTGGAAAAGACTCTGATGCTGGGAGGGATTGGGGGCAGGAGGAGAAGGCGACGACCCAGGATGAGATGGCTGGATGGCGTCATGGACTCGATGGACATGGGTCTGAGTGAACTCCGGGAGATGGTGATGGACAGGGAGGCCTGGCGTGCTGTGATTCATGGGGTAGCAAAGAGTCGGACACGACTGAGTGACTGAACTGAACTGAGGGACACAACAAGAATAACAATATATAATCACTAGATGTATACCTGAAGCCCTGATTATTATTAAATCTAAGTACTTCTATAACAAAACAAAAATATACCTGTCACTAACATTCCCCATGGCAACAATTAATTCGTATCAGCTGATAGAACTTTTGCCAGAAGGATTTCTCTTCACAAGAAAAATTAAACAAAGATTTTAGATTTCTTTATTTACTTCCAGGGGGCTGATTAGGTGATAATATCAGTCAAAGAAGATCATTAGCCAAAGGCCAAAAACTGCATTTCTGTTCCTGAATGACCTGATTATGTTAGCAGAATAAAGTCTTCATTTCCACTCATAATTTTTCAGTGGTGGGGGGCGGGGGGAAGGAGCAATAACTTAGATAAGATTAAAAAGGTTGTGGAAGACTCCACCTTTCACAAAAGTCACTAAGTTGTGTCGTTGCGACCCCATGGATTATACAGTCCATGGGATTCTCCAGGCCAGAATACTAGAGTGGGTAGCCTTTCCCTTCTCCAGGGATCTTCCCAATCTAGGGATTGAACCCAGGTTTCCCACATTGTAGGTGGATTCTTTACCAGCTGAGCCAAAAGGGAAGCCCTTTAGACTCATCTACAGTTTTTCACAGCACAGGCCTCTCTTCTCCCCTTCCTTATATCCAACCCACACCCCTAATACAGATTTGATCAAGCACTGAAAGAGAAACAGATTCAAGTTCAATTGACCTACCCTAGTTAAAAATAATCTAGGAGGGGAAAGGTCAAGTTTGTAGCAAAGTTCTCTGCATTAACAAGATGCAATAAGCAGAACATAAACACTCTGTGATTGCTAAAAGCATAAAATAATAGTCACATTGATAGAAATTTAGCACTAAAAAAATGAGTTTCATTAAATAGAAACAAAAAATTCAGTGACCTTTACTTACCACATCTTAGGATATTCCCAGAATTCAGCAAAAACAAGCAAAAACATATACATTACGATAATATTTTTATGATTTCTTTTAAAAAGATCACAGCAATTACAGACACAATCTGGCAGGAAGGTCCATAGGTCTTGCCACCACAGCAAGATTCATCCCAATAGTCACCTCTGTGCCTCATCTCTGAAATTTCCTCTTTCATTTCTTAAAAATGATGGTACCTTCCTTTCTTGCTTACATCCGTCAAACCTAATTTTTAGGACTTTCATTTCCTGTTGCTGTACTTGACTAAATGGAGTCTTAACCCCTTTTATCTTCTCAGAATTATATCATCTGGCCAGACAATCCTCTTTCTGCCTGGAGTCTTAGTGGCTGGCTTATTCCTTATATTTTTTCATTAACCTTTTAATATCATCAATATTGGGAGAAGAATGTGCTTATAATAGAACAACTACATTTAAAAATGTGAAATATATTTATTTTCTCTCGAGTTCAAACTTCATGATTCTGGGAAAGAACATAAGCTATTAGAGAGTCTTGAGCAAAATGGCTTGAGCTAAATGTCAGATGTACTGGTTTCCTTCATGCAGAGGCAATGACTTGAGAGAAAAGATAGAGAACAAGGGAAGGAGTGCATGTATGCTCACTCATGTCCAACTTGTAGCCCACTAGGCTCCTCTGTCTGTGGAATTTCCCAGGCAAGAATTCTGGAATGGGTTGCCATTATCTTCTCTAGGGGAATCTTCTTGACCCAGGAATCGAAACCACATCTCTTGTGTCTTCTGCATTTGCAGGCACAGTCTTTGTCACTGAGATACTTGGGAAGCAAGGAAAGAAGAGGTCTTTCTAAAACATAATCCCGGCTGGAGAATTTTTTTTTTAATCCATAAAAAGTCCTAAGGCATTTAATTTTTTTGTTGTCAAAGAAATTTCTGACAATATACGGATGACACAGACATCTTGAGAATTAATATTTGAAATGTTTCTATCCCCAAACTTCAATGCTGTGATTTGAAGGGGAAAAAAAATTATCTGACCCTGTAGGTGTAAGTTTGTGAACAGTTAGAACAGCCTTAGCTCCTATTTCATTTTTTATTTAGAATTCTTGCAACTCTGTCACTGAACATCTTGAATTTGTTTTGCATGTCATCAACCGTATAAGATGAAGATTTTTTTAAAAATCCTTTATTAGCTATACAATCAAAGTCTCAGGCCCTGCATGATTCTCTAAAATTTGTGTCTTTCAGATCAGCAGTGTCCCAGTTCAAGAAGGAAATTGCTTTCAGGCAGTATTATTCAAAGAGTCTTGTTTCCATTTTATCTTTTATTTAAGGCTGCTGTGTCATCTAGGGCTTGTTCATGAGAACTCCAATTACTTGATAGGCAGCAGTCAGTGACATTTTTCTCTTTTGTTTTCTCTTCTGATGCTGCTGCTGCTGCTGCTAAGTTGCTTCAGTAGTGTCTGACTCTGTGCGACCCCATAGACAGCAGCCCAACAGGCTCCCCCAGCCCTGGGATTCCCCAGGCAAGAATACTGGAGTGGGTTGCCATTTCCTTCTCCAATGCATGAAAGTGGAAAGTGAAAGTGAAGTCACTCAGTCGTGTCCGACTCCTAGCGACCCCATGGACTGCAGCCCACCAGGCTCCTCCATTCATGGGATTTCCAGGCAAGAGTACTGGAGTGGGGTGCCATTGCCTCTCCGTCTCTTCTTATAGGCACAGTTAAAAGTTATTTTCATTAAAAAATTAGGCACCTGCTTAGTGGCTGAGGCCGTTTGCACAAAGACCACAATAATTTCCACTGTGAAGCAAAGAAAGAAAAGGAGAGACTCTGAAATGAAGAACTTTGCAGAATTACCTGAAGGGAAGTAGAAAGTTACTGCAATAACCAGGGCAGAGTTGATGACACCTTATCTCAGAATTTTTGCCTGGCTATAGTGTTGCACTTTCGCCTTCTCCCCCTGTGGGTTCCCCTGATACGGGGTACATATCTTATGTACTGAGTCTCAGAGTAGAGTCCCAAGGTGTCTGTGATAGTCTGCACTCCCCATTTGAGTATCCATGTGGCCGAGGGAGCATGACATTAAATGGTAAGCTAAAAACTCTGACAGGTTAGCAGAAACATTTTGAATTAGAGAAGAAATCTTTCTCTTGCTCTGTAACAAAGAGCACAATTTCCTTTTGTGCTGGAGTCCACAAATCATGTGGCCAATGCTATATAAAAAGTTCATTTTGATAATCTAAGGAATGAGTGAATAATTAGTAATAATATAAAAAAGGCAAGAAGAAACTTCTTCCATTTGAAGAAGAATATTGAGGGAGATTAGAATCAATGTGTAATTTTTAGTGTTTGTTTGGGGAGGATGGATTATTAGAGCATTTTTGAATGTCAGTGGGCAAAAGTCAGTGAAGAGGGAGCTAATAAGAGAGGAAGCTGATAAATGATGGAGCAGCGCACCAGGGAGGTAAGAGAAGTTACTCCTGGCCATATCAGACTCCTTCAGGCAGAATCCTGAGCATATTTAACACTGAAATAACCACTGAAGAGCTTGGCTGAGCAGCATCTGTCAGCAAGGGCTAAGCATTCTTTGTGAGAGGCTTCAGAGACTGGAACCAGGGAACAGGAGGAGACAAAGCACAGCAGAAAATGAAATTTTAGGTTTTGAAAAAGAATGTAAAGGTAGGCACATCTTGAAGACTAGATGTGGATGGATACAAGTTTATGACATGTAGTTTGACTACAATGAATCATAAAGAGAGAAGACATGTTTTAGAGAGATGAGTCAGGGGACTTCAATGGAAAAGCTCTATTTGAGGTCAGGTGCATCTGCAGTAAGCAGTCCAGTGCTTTGCACATAGCAAACATCTTGCAAAAAATTGTTAAACAAATCCCAGGTCCGGTTGGCCCCATTCTGGGTTACCATCAAATAGTTTGCTCTGACTGCATAAAACTAGGATGGTTGGTGTGTCTAGAGACCCACGGTTGTCAAATAGCATGACTGAAAACTACAGCCCTATGTACATTTTTTTCTTTTGTTCCCATTCAACAACTACTATCTTTAATCTCTCTGTTCCTCAAAAACATGGAGCACTTTGATCATTCCTACTCCTTTCTTTGTATATCCTTTTTATTCTGCTTATACTTGGTCCCCACCTTGAAGAACTCTTACTGGGCTCAAATTCCAAATCCAGCTACTGAAAAACCTGCCTTGACATCCTTTTACATGGACATGTTGCTGCAATATCTTGCATTTATCCTCATAATTAGAATGTATGGATAATATTTTAATTAAAGTTTATATTTCTTCTTCTCACTACAGTGAGAGTTCCTAAAGATAGGAATACAATATTGTAGCCCAAGTATATAAGAGAGATCGTAAAGTAGGTACCCCAAAATTGCTTGCACCCTGGTTGACTGACAGGCTAAATGAATGGCCAGTTATGGAGAAAGATGAAACTCAAGAGATAAAATGGTGAGAGGAAGCACCATGACACAGGAGCAGCAGTTGACATTTGTTATTTATTGCCACTAAGTATCCATTTCTCTTTTAGACAGAAGCATTTTATGAAGTATCTGTCCTTTCCTCTGGCCAGCTCTACCCCAAACTATCTGATGTGAAAGAGAAAGTCTGAGGCTCATCTAGCCACTGGCCACCATCCTGAAGAGAAAACCTGGAGAGTAGAACAGGAAGGATCTGGTCATGCTGTTAAAATAGACTGTCAGAAGCCAGCATGTCCTCCTAATTTCTGATCACCTGAGCCAGTCTTTCATTGCTTAAGGCATTTTGTGTTGTTTGCTCAGTGTGCTCAGTTGCTCATTTGTGTCCAGCTCTTTGCTCAGTCACTCAGTCGTGTCCAACTCTTTAGCCCACCAGGCTCTCTGTCCATGGGAATTCTCCAGGCAATAATACTGGAGTGGGTTGCCATGCTCTCCTCCAGGAAATCTTCCCAACCCAGGGATAGAACTTCATCTCCTGTGTATCCTGCACTGGGAAGCAGATTTTTTTTTTACCACTAGCAACACTTGGGAAGCCCATGTTGTGTTGAGTGCTGCATTATTTTTAGCCTAGATGTTCTACCTGAATCAAAGTCATGCTGGTTATTCCCATTGGGTTTGGAGTCCCAGAGAATCACACCCATGTGGATGAGGATCAAGTAACACATTTGACCTGGTGGAAGTAAGTCCTGGTGAGCCATCGTCCCAAAGCCATAATCCCAAAACTATGATACATTTTCTGCAGTGGGCTGCAGCTGAACTTTCCATTTTAGACAGTTGGGGTTGAGACTGACACCTTCCCTGCGGTGTTGACAAAGACTTTGAGTCTTGACACTTAGTGTTCTCCAGCCCAAACCACTGGCACCTTCAGACCTTTCTTATCTTTTTAACAAAGACATATACTGTTCCAATTTCTTTTCATACTGAGAGAAACTTGGGCTGGTGTGTGTATGCATGAATGTGTATGCTTGGCATTGAACCACAGCAGGCAAGAGAGATGTAAATTTCATATTTCCCATGTATAAAATTTTTTCAGAATACTCATTCTCTCCAAAAATGAAAGCATAACGTGGCTTCTAATAAAGTTTAAATAAATGAGGCTGATTCACACAGCTGCCAAACCTTCGACTGAATTTCTCCATTTGGACAAAGAAAAGAGTGTATGTATCCCTGACTGGTTCTTTGTTGCTGACTCGGTAACTTCTCCCTGGCTCCCTGTTTTGTATCCATTATCATGTCGTATATTGCAGGCTGCCACCCTGTCTGACTGCACTCTGTTAACCTTGCCTGCTGTTCCTGCTGAAACAAAGCTAAAGTTGGGTCACGGTTCTTCCCCTCCAGTGCTTTTTGCTTTATTGCTAATTCTCCAACTTACTGGTTCTCTCTGCCACTTTCCAGAAGTTCCCTGGCACCTCGCTCACCAAAAACCAAAGCCACAGGCTTAAGGGTATCATTTATGGCATTTCAGAAAGGAACACAGAGCTGCAAACATTTTTGTACTCTTTCCTCCACTCCCCAAGAGAGGACAATAGTAGAACCTTTGAAACAGTAAATAAACTTGAAATTGTCGAGTGTTGAAAGGCTCGCTAGCTAGTCACAGAAGCGAGTTCCCTGGCACAGCCTCCACGTGCTCGCTGAGGGGAAGGTTCAACTATCTCCTCAGGCAAGTCCTGAGTAATTCTCTGCTGTGAGAGCAGTAAGCCCTTCTCCTCCTTGGTCAACAGAGAATACCTTCTGAGATGTAATAACCTTTGACCTTGACCGGAACACAACATGATTCCCTTTTGAGCAGGTCCTTGGAAGTCTCCTTGCTATAGGAGAATGCCTAATAGCCCTGTTCAGCCTGATCGACAGCTATTTTGCCATCATACTTAATACCAATTGTCTAAACCAAGTGTCTTTTTTTTTTTTTTATGAAGAAAATTGGCACATCCTAACGTTGGCAGCTTTTGGAAATTTTAATATGAGAGGAAAATTAAGAAGAGTATTAAAAGGAACTCTGATATCCATCTTCCCCAAAATGTTATTGTAGTCGTTCTCACCCTTCCAAACACTGTCACAGACCCATTATGCTGTCACGGATCAGTGTACAATTGACAGAGAATAAGATTGAAACAGTCCATCAATCTAATGTCACACCACATAATAAAAGTCTACAGAAACCCTGTAAATGCTAGTTACACTGCAAGATACAGCTCCAAAGTGCCGATTGGTATAAAATGTTCTAAATGGCTACAGATAGGTAATATGTCCTAAGGAAAATCGGACTCTTAGTGGTATTGAAAGAGAAAATAGCAGAAATTACAGATTATTACCAATGGAAATAAGGCCAGAGGGCACTAACAGGAGGAAATGGGTCTAGGAAGATAAATGAAAAGGAGATAACCCTATGTCAAACAATTTTTCTGATTCAGTATTTATAATGGTCTATGTGCTTAAGGCCTTTTTGAGTTGATGAAAAAAATTATAATCTTCACTGAATTTGCAAGAATTTAAAATCTTATCTGTCTAATCTGATCTTTGCTTAGAGGAGTTTCTGTACTTGATGAAAAGCTGACTCACCATTATGTTATTTACTAATTTGTTAAAAGCTGAAATGAATGTAAATTACATAGATGTAACTGGTCCTGCATTTAACCCTCTACTCTGTGAACTGTTTTTGAATGGTTCATAATAGACATATTGAGGCATTTTTATTTATCTTCATTTTTAGGTCATACTTTACTTATGAGTCTTTTGAAAATCTCCACAGGAAAGTACTGTCCTTATAAAAACATGATTTGACATTGTGAGGAGATTACGAAAGTTTCTATTAACAGCTGTGGGTCATGTTTTTGAATACTTAGGTGATGCTTGGAGGGAATATTGACCATATTGTGACTATAAAGAACATATAATATCTGTAATTACCACAAGCCTTTCTATTAAAACAACAAAATGCAATTAGCACTTTTGGTCCACGTATACTGATTTAGGCCTTTACCACTGGAGAGGGCAATGGCACCCCACTCCAGTACTCTTGCCTGGAGAATCCCATGGATGGAGGAGCCTGGTGGGCTACAGTCCATGGGGTCGCAACTGAGCGACTTCACTTTCACCTTTCACTTTCACGCACTGGAGAAGGAAATGGCAACCCACTCCAGTGTTCTTGCCTGGAGAATCCCAGGGACGGGGGAGCCTGGTGGGCTGCCGTCTACGGGGTCGCACAGATTCGGACACGACTGAGAGACTTAGCAGCAGCAGCAGCAATCTGGTTAGTTTAGTGATTTATAAAAGGCAGTTTACATTTTACTGTATCTGTCAAGGTTCTCCAGAAAAACAGAATCTGTAGTATACATAGTACATATTATGTAGTATATTGTGCTTATGCTAAGGAGTTGGTTCACGTGATTTCAAGCTGACACATAAAACTATCCTAGGTAATGAGGACACTAATTTAGGTTGTTATATTTCTATAACTGTTTTGAATACTTTACCCAATAGCACATTTGTGGAGATACTTCTAATTTCTGCCATTATTTTATTTTTGAAAAGGGATTTAAATGGCTTATTTATTTGGCTTCAGTTCCGTTCAGTTCAGTTCAGTCACTCAGTCAAGTCCGACTCTTTGCAACCCCATGAATCGCAGCACACCAGGCCTCCCTGTCCTTCACCAACTCCTGGAGTTCACTCACATCCAACGAGTCCGTGATGCCATCCAGCCATCTCATCGTCTATCATCCCCTTCTTCTCCTACCCCCAATCCTTCCCAGCATCAGTCTTTTCCAGTGAGTCAACTCTTCGCATGAGGTGGCCAAAGTACTGGAGTTTCAGCTTTAGCATCATTCCTTCCAATGAACACCCAGGACTGATATCCTTTAGAATGGACTGGTTGGATCTCCTTGCAGGCCAAGGGACTCTCAAAAGTCTTCTCCAATACCACAGTTCAAAAGCATCAATTCTTTGGTGCTTAGCCTTCTTCACAGTCCATCTCTCATATCCATACATGACCACAGGAAAAACCATAGCCTTGATTAGATGGATCTTTGTTGGCAAAGTAATGTCTGTGCTTTTCAACATGCTATCTAGGTTGGTCATAACTTTTCTTCCAAGGAGTAAGTGTCTTTTAATTTCATGGCTGCAGTCACCATCTGCAGTGATTTTGGAGCCCCCCAAAATAAAGTCTGACACTGTTTGCACTGTTTCCCCATCTATTTCCCATGAAGTGATGGGACCAGATGTCATGATCTTCGTTTTCTGAATGTTGAGCTTTAAGCCAACTTTTTCACTCTCCTCTTTCACTTTCATCAAGAAGATTTTTAGTTGCTCTTCACTTTCTGTCATAAGGGTGGTGTCATCTGCATATCTGAGGTTATTGATATTTTTCCCAGTAATCTTGATTCCAGCTTGTGCTTCTTCCAGCCCAGTGTTTCTCATGATGTACTCTGCATATAAGTTAAATAAGCCGGGTGACAATATACAGCATATCTTGAAGTACTCCTTTTCCTATTTGGAACCACTCTGTTGTTCCATGTCCAGTTCTAACTGTTGCTTCCTGACCTGCATGTAAGTTTCTCAAGAGGCAGGTCAGGTGGTCTGGTATGCCCATGTCTTTCAGAATTTTCCACAGTTTATTGTGATCCACACAGTCAAAGGCTTTGACATAGTCAATAAAGCAGAAATAGATGTTTTTCTGGAACTCTCTTGCTTTTTCCATGATCCAGCAGATGTTGGCAATTTGATCTCTAGTTCTCTGCTTTTCTAAAACCAGCTTGAACATCTTGAAGTTCACGGTTCATGTATTGCTGAGGCCTGGCTTGGAGAATTTTGAGCATTACTTTACTAGCATGTGAGATGAGTGCAATTGTGCAGTAGTTTGAGCATTCTTTGGCATTGCCTTTCTTTGGGATTGGGATGAAAACTGACCTTTTCCAGTCCTGTGGCCACTGCTGAGTTTTCCAAATTTGCTGGCATATTGAGTGTAGCACTATCACAGCATCACCTTTCAGCTCAGCTGAAATTCCATCACCTCCACTAGCTTTGCTCGTAGTGATGCTTCCTAAGGCTCACTTGACTTCACATTCCAGGATGTCTGGCTCTAGGTGAGGGAGCACCATCATGATTATCTTGGTCGTGAAGCTCTTTTTTGTACAGTTCTTCTATGTATTCTTGCCACCTCTTCTTAATATCTTCTGTTTCTGTTAGGTCCATACTTGCCTTAGTTTCCCTCAAAAATCTCAATTCATCAAAGATAACTCCTTGAACTGCTTTTTTCTCCCAATGTTATTAAATTTTGTTATAAAACATAAAATAACATTTGTGCATTTTATGTTAAAAAAAACTTTTATGAAAAAAAAAAAAAATCTATCTTCTCTTCTATGCCTTGCCTTAGTTTACAAATACTTGATTAATTTCTTACTCTTGTCTATTTCTGTTTTATATTCATATATAACCTGAGACAAGGGTGGAAAAGTTTTCTTGTGTTTTCATTTGTTATAAAAATGGGCTTATGGAAAATTTTACTTTTTATTTTGGCTTTTCAATTAATGTTGCAGTTACTCTCTAAGCCAATCCATCTAAAATAGCTGTCAAATATTACATAGATCAATAGATTATAATATTTCAACTATTTCTCCAGTTGGTGGATCCTTAGGGTGCAATTTTAGTTTTGTTGATTTACCTTGTCAGGCAAGATGTGTGCATGCTCAGTTGTGTCAGACTCTGCAGCCCCATAGACTGTAGTCCACCTGGCTCCTCTGTCCCTAGAAATTTCCAGGCAAGAATACTAGAGTGGGTTACCACTTTCTTCTCCAAGGGATCCTCTTAACCCAGGAATCAAACCTGGGTCTCTTGTGTCTCCTACATTGTCAGGAAGATTTTTTTTTACCACTGCACCACCTGGGAAGACCCCATAACAAATAACACTACAATTTATATCCCCATACTCAATTCCTTTCATATACAGACATGAGTTTAATGGTGTTATTATTTCTGTAGGACTGAGTTTCCAAAGTGAAATCGTTGAGTCAAAAGTCAGAAGACTTTAAAATTATAATTAATGTTGATGGATATTTAAAATGATTTATATTTTACCCTCAGTAAAAAATGCATTTAATCTTGTTTTCCTACATCCTTGTAGGATTTAAATGTGCTTGCATTTTTGTCACTCTGATGACTGAAAAATATTTCACTGTGGCTTAATTTACATTTCCTTGACCTATATTAAGTTTAAATATATTTCTAGAAATATATTTCTATATATTTAAATTTATTGTCTGGTTTAGACACACTCTTCTCAAAAGTATATATAAATGTTATATTCAGAGTTAGAATCAAGACAATAAAAATGTTGTTCATAGAAAAATGAAACAATGTATTTCTGAAAACATACCTGTCTTAAGTTATATGCAATATCATTGTGGGGGAGGAAAAACTTTCCCTTTGCTTTCTTATGTTCCTTGCCTGGACACTGCGAATTAAACTAGCAAAAAATAGCAAAACAAGAGAAAAAGGCATACACAGGAACAACACAGAAAAGACAAGAAGCAGTTAGACTCAAAAGCTTATACATTATTTTAACAGTCATTGCTAAATTGTGAACAAGTGGCTAAACAAAGCTTAGGGTTTCCAGGAGTAGTATAAGGAGTGAGAAGATAAATATATGGGGCAACTAATGGAAGGCTATTTTAGTAAGATTTGTCTGTGAAGATGTAGTCGTTACTCACTCTCCATCTTGTTCACGGCCCAAAACCCCTCTTGAAAGAAAATTTAAGGCTGTCCTCACCTCTCAATGGTTTCTGTTTTTAGTCAGAAAGGGAAGCTCCAAGAAGCCTTCTTTCTGCATCTGTTAGTTCTTAGTTGCTTCCAGTTCAGAATAGTCCAATGCCAAACAAGCATATTTGGGAAAGCAGATATTTTCTGATATCCTTTATTATTTAGCTTTGAAAGTATTATTGTGAAAATGAGAAATTTGGTTTTGTTTTGTTTCTATATGTTCATAATTTGTTTATGATTACATTTGAACCCTGAGACTTCACTTATAACCATATAACTTTATACAAATGTCTTCATTCTCAGCTAAAACGTTCATATCCATAAACGGAAGGGATTAAAACCTATCTTAGAGTGTTGAACTATCTCACACACACACACAAACACACACATGTGTACTATATGTATGAAAAACTTCTACATGCATAGATTTTATCTGATAATGATGTATTTATACAACCCTATTTTATCATTTATAAAATATTTCCCCATGCACTATTCTTTTATTGATGTATACATCAAGACTGGGAGATAGGCCAGAGATTTAACAAAACGATAAACTGAGAGTTGGCAAAGTTAAATACCTTGGCCAAATCCACACAAGTAGTATGCTCTATGTTAGATCATTTAACTTTGGGGGTCTACTTTTTCTCCTTTTCTATATGTGGGTCAATATAGTGATAACTTAGATGCTTGCGCTTTTAATAATAAATATCATTATACTTAACCATGTCTGTTCTAATACACATATGACATTGTACTAAATTTATCATTTCCTACTGAAGTAGAATTAATTTATAGGGACCTTAATATTAAACACAAAAGTGAGATTACAGATGTAAAGATCATTATAGTGCTGGATCAATTCTAATGTTTATTTAAGAGTTTTAGGCAAGGGTAGAAGGTTGGGAGGCTCTATACCAGTAAATATATTAAAATGAGCTTTCCCGGTGGTGCAGTGGTAAAGAATCTGCCTGCCAAGCAGGAGAAACAGATCTGGTTCGATCCCTGGGTTGCAAAGATCCCCTGGAGTAGGGAAATGGCAGCCCCCTGCAGTATTCTTGCCCAGAAAATTCCACTGGCAGAGGAGCCTGATGGGCTAGAGTCCATGGGGTAACAAAGAGTTGGACACAACTGAACACAGCAGCAAATAAATTATTATTTTGATATACTGAGAAGGGGAGAAATCCAATTTTAAGATAAATTTATTGCAAAAATGTTAGTAAGAATAAGCTTCATGATCTGGAGGCCACCAGGATGGACACTCACCTTCTTTTAGATACTTGCTCTTCATTTCTCTCCTTTTTCAAAGCTGCCGTCATCACCTGCCTGAAGGACTGCAGTCCCTCTGATAAGCACATTCTCGGAAAGGTGCTAATGACTGATAAAGCTAACTGGTTCCTCCCAGGAGCTATTGAACTTTAACAGAATGTGATGCCTTTACCTGAGGTCTCAGACTAAAGTACTTTAGGGTTGGGTGAGCCACAGACAAGAGTGAAGTTATAGGGCATATGTGCCGCTTCTCAATTTTCTTGAAATATCAGCTTCACTATTTAACTTTTTCAATTAAAACATGTGTACAGAGAAATACATTTGTTTGTTTTACTATAAGATGAACAAGAGTACAAGTTTATGACATGTCACTTGATACTTAGCCGTCTAGGACTGCAGTGAATTTGGTGTGAGTACACAATCTATCACTCATCACCAGTTTCTTCTTGCTAGGCTGAAATGCATATCCAAGCAGCAAAATTTTCTAATTGTTTTCCAAAACAAGACAAACAGCAAATTTTCATGTAAATCATCCAGTTTTTATACTTTAGCTCAAATGTTTAAAACACGAAGTATACAAAGTAAAATGAGTATCTTCAAGCCAAACATGATTCTTTTTTTCCTTAAATACAAATTTATTTATATAGAATAGTACAAGTTGAACACGAATAATGGTTTGTAATCCAATTTAAACAGCATCGTGTGCTGTGTGCTGGCTAAATGTCCTGACCAAGGATGGTAGTAGATGTGGTCAACCTTTGTAAGGGAAATAATGAAACATTTCCACGATTGAGAAGCAATATAAATTAGCCCAGGGGGGCAGTTTTTTTTTTCCTTCCAAAAATGTAAACCCCAAAGTACAGCAGCTTCTCCTTTCCTTACAGGCTGAGTCATAAGTGTATCAAGTTTCTGACTTCTGGCTGTGTTTCTGAGCTTTGGGTCCAACTCCTACCAACACCAAGGTTTTCCATGGCAAGAAACCACTCCCTCCAACCCCAAAACTTTCTTTCCCACTTTCTCCCTACCTCCCAAGGATCCCTGCAATATGCGGGGCCAAGTGAAGCCGGGCAGAGACTGCTCTGGGAGGACTGAATAAAGTATCCCAGGATTTTCGCTATCTAACTTTCTAGTGCCAATTTCATAGAAATTTCGCTTGTCCCCTAGAACTGTTCTATGTAATGCTGGCAGGTCATTCAACTCTTAGTCAATTTATGTCTCAGGCACATGAGATTTAAAGAGCCCCCACCCTCCACCCAACTATGGGCTTCCCTGATGGCTCAGCAGGTAAAAGAATCTTCCTGCAATTTAAGAGACACAAGCAACACAGGTTGGATCCCTGGGTTGGGAAGATCCCCTGGAGAAGGAAATGGCAACTCACTCCAGTATTCTTGCCTGAGAAATCCCATGGACAGAAAAGCCTGACAGAATATAGCTCAAAGTGTCGTGAAGAGTTGGACAAGACTGAATGACTAAGCTTGCCCCCATATTAATATGTAATCAGCCTATGGTGGCTGAAATGTCACCTGGGATAGAGAAACTCTCTGGGCCCATGTCATCTTTGTCCTTGGTTTACACCATGAGCAAAGAACAGGGCCTTTGTCTCCCTATTTAGTCCTGTTTGAATTGTTGCAAGAGTGTGTAATTTCCTCCATTCTGTCTTGCTGCAACAAAGATTTGAATGGGTAGACCAGTGTTACAACTTGGTTACAGCTCAGAGTTTTACTTGGCAAACAAAGGATAGTATATCCTTAAGGCATGAGAACAGACCAGCCCCAGAGGAGAGGCCCCAACCCACCTTGGCTCCCTCTTTTCATACCTTTTGTCTCCTCTCCCCGAGCCTGCCTTATGCAAATTAGGGCTAGCCAGGAAGGGGGTTTCACCTGAGGTTCTCACTCAGGTCCAAGGATTTTTCCTTTGTTCCCTTTTTGTGTGCTTTTTCCTTTCTTTATTTTTTCAGTTCAGTTCAGTTCAGTCACTCAGTTGTGTCTGACTCTTTGTGACCCCATGGACTGCAGCATGCCAGACTTCCCTGTCCATCACCAACTACTGGAGCTTACTCAAACTCATGTCCATCAAGTGAGTGATGCCATCCAACAATCTCATCTTGTTGTCCCCTTCTCCTCCCACCCTTACTCTTTCCCAGAATCAGGGTCTTTTCAAATGAGTCATTTCTTTGCATCATGTGGCCAAAGTATTGGAGCTTCAGTTTCAGCATCAGTTTTTCCAATGAATATTCGGGGCTGATTTTTTTTTTTTAGGATTGATTGACTGAATCTCCTTGCAGTCCAAGGGACTCTCAAGAGTCTTCTCCAACACCACAGTTCAAAAGCATCAATTCTACAGCACGCAGCTTTCTTTATGGTCTTACTCTCACATCCATACATGACTACTGGAAAAACCACAGCTTTGACTAAGTAGACCTTTGTTGGCAAAGTAATGTCTCTGCTTTTGAATATGCTGTCTAGGTTGGTCATAGCTTTTCTTCCAAGGAGCAAGCATCTTTTAACTTCATGGCTGCAATCACCACCTGCAGTGATTTTGGAGCCCCCAAAAATAAAGTCTATCACTGTTTCCATTGTTTCCCTATCTATTTGCCATGGAGTGATGGGACCACATGCCGTGATTTCAGTTTTCTGAATATTTAGTTTTAAGCTAAATTTTCCACACTCCTCTTTCACTTTCATCAAGAGGTTCTTTACTTTTTCTTCGCTTTCTGTCATAAGGGTGGTATCATCTGCATATCTGAGGTTAGTGATATTTCTCCCAGCAATCTTGATTCCAGCTTGTGCTTCATCCAGCCCACATTTTGCATGATGTACTCTGCATATAAGTTAAGTAAGCAGGGTGACAATATACAGCCTTGAGGTACTGCTTTTCCTCTTTGGAACCAGTCTGTTGTTCCATGTCCATTTCTTTAGCCACAGCCATTTTGGACTCTTTTTCCTTTTCAAACTACCTAAAAGATTGAATCTATTTCACTATCAGCCCAAGACTCTCAGGGCTCTTTTCTAGGGGATGAAGCTGAAGTGTCAATGTATTCTATGGCTGGTGGAAGGGGAGAGTCAGAAAGCCTCCTCAGAGAGGACTTGAATGACTAGGGGAAACTGGTAATCACAATGGAGATTGTGGCACTTGTTGGGACAAACTTTTTCAAACATAAGGCTTCTGAGACAGAAGAGATGGGCTCTATAAAATAAATGAGAAAAGATCTTCACTGCCACTCTAGCCCCAGGCTCTGCTCACCAACTTGCCTAGACCTATCTTCCAAGGGTGATCCTTACTAGCTATCTATTTGCTGTCTTTCTCACTTGCCTGGGATGGGCAAATGCTCCAAACATGATTCTTAAGCTGATGATTTATAACCTCTTCTTAAGGAAATGAAATGATAACAACTATAGGTGTCATTAACAGACCTTGGAAGTAATAGTTTTGCTTGGACATACAAGAAAAAGTGTTTGCTCGTAACCTTTGTGTAGAGGAGGGCACGGTAACCCACTCCAGTATTCTTGCCTGGAGAACCCCATGGACAGAGGAGCCTGGTGGGCTACAGTCCATGGGGTCACACAGAGTCGGACACTACTGAAGCCACTTAGCATAGCACAGCACAGGGCATCACAATCTTTGTGTAAATTAGAAAAATGTACCCTTATTTCAAGATACTTTGTTTCCATGTGTCAACAATTATAATGTTTTGATTTTATTAGGATATGAGATGCTGATGCCATCTGTCAAAATTTATTTTAGTAAGTCTACTATGTATCTAGTAAAAAAAAGTCTCTACAATGTCTACACTATAAATGGTGACCTCTATGGCCGGTCAGTGCTTGGCCTGTACAATGATATGCAATAATCTTAGACAATAATTCCTCGGCTCCCAACTCTTACAGAGTAAGATACTGCCTTCTCTAGCAGAGAGTTTAAAATTTTTAGGTCTCTTTGATGTTCTCTCCTTGGTAGTAATGCTGAGTACAGCATTTGAAGGCTCTGCTGAACTGACTGTGAATGTTTCAGACATTAAAAAATTAAATGAATAAACAGGGCATTTTGAATCATCATAAAATCATCAGAGTATGTATTAGTTGATCAAGGCTATTGTGACAAAGTACTACAAACTGAGTGGCTTAAACAACAGAGACTGATTCATCATCTTGCAGTTATGGGGGTAGAAGTCTAAGACCAAGGTCTCAGCAAGGTCAGTTTATCCCCAGCGCTGTGAGGAGGCATCTTCTAAGCGCCTCTCTCATATATTCTCCTGATTTGCTGGCAGTTTTTAGCAGTCTTTGCCTTGTAGATGCATCACTCTGATTTCTACCTTCATCTTCACAGGATGTTCCACCCTTGTGAATGTCTATATCTAAATATCCTCTTTTTATAAGGATGTCAGTCATATCGGATTAGGGCCAGTCCTAATGACCTTATTTTAACTTGATCATCTGCAGACACCCTTTTTCCAAATCAGGTTACACTCTAAGGCAGTGAGGGTTAACATTTTAGCAGATGGATTTTGAGGGGACACAATTCAATCCATGCCAGGGTATTTTCAAAGCCATTAAGTTTATGAATTCTAGATTTTAAATTCTCATGTAATCCAGATTTTAAATTCTACTACATAATTCGAGAGTGCAGATGTCTCTATTTTACCTCTAGTTCTATAACATTTATTTTCTTATATGACAAATATCCAGAATACACGTATTATCAACAATTTTAAAATAAAAATATAATACATTTTGAGGTAAGACTTTTCATCTTTACCTTGGAGTGACTGCATTTGGCATATTTGTGGTGTGTGAGTGATTGTCTGTGTGTGTTAGAGAGAGAGAAGGAAACACAGAGACAGAAACAGAGAGAAAAAGAGAGAGTGAGAGACAGAGAGAGAGGAGAGATTGCATATGCAGCCTCAGTACTCTTCTTTAGATTGCTGAGTGATTTTCCTACTTGCCAACAGCTCTTCACATTATATGAATCTAAACTACTCACATTGTGAAATCCTTTTCATTCCTATAGCTTATAGAGTAATTGCCTGCCAGTATCCCTTTTTTGTAATTTACTTTTAACCATAAAGGAAAGCTTATTTTAATTCTCTTGAATGCCAAATAATTCAGTACTGAAGGTATCATTCCAGTGTTCTGTATAATCTCACTCAAAGCACAAAGGAAATATAGCATGTCAGCAAGAAATGGTACATTCTGAACCTTGATTTAAAAGGCTCTACTACTCAGATCTCAGATCATCTAATCTCTAGAAAGGAATATTTGGGAGTTTCACTCAGCATAAATGTGCTTAGATAGCAGCATTGGTGATGTTATGAGTTCAAGCTATAGCTAGAGTGCTTGTTTGTAGGGGATAATAATAATGTGTTATGAAATGCAGAGAATTGGGTAAAGAATCAGGAGACTTCTCCCCAACTTTACCTTGTAGGCTTGCTTTCATTCATTCATTCATTCATTTACTCATTCATTCCTTTTTATTCAGATTCTGTGTTAGGCTTTAAGAACAAAATGGTGATTAAAACACGGAGTGTGGAAGACTAAACAGACATTAAAAAAGAAATTACAATACAGAGTAATATAGGTTGCAATAAGGGAAACGTAGTATGTATAAGTGCAGGCTGAGCTGCTATGAGAGATTGGAAAATATAGTGATACAAACCACATATAAATTTCTCATGATAAATAGTCTGGGGCTAGTGGAGCGATACATGCTTTCCATTGGTGGATCCTTGGCAGTTTGCTTTAGTTCTCATTATCTTCTCATCAAAAGGAAGGATGGAAAGGGAAATAGGTATGTGTTCATTTCCCATTTTAGGGACACAATTAGGAAGTGGCATATGTCTGTTCACAATTGACAGACATAACAATTACATTATCTCTCTGAGTTGAATGGGAGGCTGGGAATGCAGTCTTTAGATAGATTGCCACATTTTTAGCTAAAATATGAGAGTTCTACTAATACATTTATATCTATCAATAATGAATGTTGGTTGAAAAATAGCAGTCTCTCCTCTAAAGTGTAATGGTTGGGATAGAGGGATGTGAATAACTTAGTGGGAAGAAAATCCTGTCTTACTACTCAGAAATGACATTAAACCTAATGAGGACAATAGTGCCCAATGGTTAGACACTGAACAAGCTTGAATGTTTTAGACAGAGAATACAGCCTATTAAGAGAAACCTTGAAATACGATAAAAGGCAATTGAAAAACAGAAAATCAAATGCTAAGATTGGCATAAGAGTATTTTTCCAGAAGAATATGTAAGCAAACATCTAATTATGAAATGATTTTGATCTTCATCTTAGGAACTCCAGAGAGGCATTAAAAACTTGTCATGGGGAAAACATTTATGAGAATTCATTTTTAAAGGGTTGATGTTTGAATAAGGGTAGGAACTGAACAAGGAATGGTGCTGGATGGTGCTGAGGAGAGCAGTTCAGAGATGTTTGCGGCTAGACTGCAATGATAATCCTACAAATGGAACTAAGCTGTAAAGAGGCAACAGGAGAGACAGGGGACAGGCTTTAGTGGTGACTGAATGCTGGCTGCATGCAGAGGAAGCAGGCACGCATGCTTCCCCAGCCTCTTGCCTGAGAAATCACATAGTGGTGATCATTTAGTAAGCTGGAAACATTTAGGAGAGGAGCAACTTTAAACGAGAGATAGTGGAAGAGCTCAGTTTGAAGTCACTGACTTTAAGACACGCAACTAGCTATTTCAGAAGGTTTTAAAGTAGACTTAGTCAGGAGCTCAGGAGATAGGTCCAGGTAGAAAATATAGATCTTGGAGACATGGAGGTGAGTGAAATATCCCATGGCTATCAGTCAGAAAGAGACATAACTCTGTTGTAAGGAACATTTCCATTTAAGGGTATGGCAAGGGAGACTGAGGAGAAAGAAGCCAGAGAGGTAGGAGAAAAACCAGATAAGGCTATGGGAATCAAGTAAAGAGAATAGTTCATGATATCAAATGCTATTCCAAGATGTAGTCCTCAAGTAAAGTAAGGGTGGGTTGGTAACAAGTAGACTCAAAGAGAATAAGGACTGAAATACATATAAGATATTTAGAGAGACCATTGTAAACATAGTCATTGGTTTAACACTGAGAAGGTCCTGAATGTGACATCCAGATTCAATTATTTGAAGAATTGTGACTACAAAGAATAGGAGAGAAAGAGTATGATGACTTTTTTGTGATTTTAAAATTGTGTAGGCTTGATCTGAGAAAGTTTTCAAGGGATAAGTATGTATTAAGATGGAGAGGACCCAGAGAGATGGTATGGGGTGGGAGGTGGGAAGGGATTCATGTTTGGGAACGCTTGTACACTCGTGGTGAATTCATGTTAATGCTTGGAAAAGCAATACAGTAATGTAAAGTAAACTAAAGTTAAAATAAAAATTTAAAAAAAAAAAGATTGTATAGACATATGACAGGTCTCTCTCTGGGCTTTTGTGCATGTTATTTCCTCTGTATTAAATATTTTTCTCTTTACCTTCACTCTCTGCATTTCCCATTTCACATTAAAAATGGGAATAAATAGGAGATAAATTGTTCTTGAGAGCAACAGTGGTTCATGTCTTCCCTAAAGGACTCTGATGTTTATAAAATAATAATATTAGCATTAAGTGAGTACTAACTAATTTGCCAGGCACTATGCAAAATACTTTTCAAGTATTAACTCCTTTAATCTTCAGAACCATCCTATGAGGCATTTTTGTAAAACTTTATTTTACAGTTTAGAAAATCCTGAAGGTCATACAGCTGAGTAAATGATGGATCAAAATCTGAGCCCAAACAGTCTGAATATAAAACCTAGATTACCTTAAACTTGGATGACAGGATAATGAATTATTAATTCCTAAGTATTGTATTTGCTTCAAGTTTAATTTTTGTTCAAGGATAATTCTTACACTTAGAATAGAAAACATTTCATCCTTAAACAGAATGGTCTTGTTTTGCTTTGATCATCTTTTATTATGATGGAACTAAAATAAAAATGATTAAGCTGNACAAATTTTTACAGTAAAGGTATATCTATATACATTAACTATTACATATATATAACTAATATATTAATATATACATATAATAGCTAGGTAAAACTCATTTTCCCTGACTGATCTTGAGTATTTCAAAACAAAGCTAGAAAGCTTTGAACAGTTATGGCCTTGAATATGTTCATGTTTCTGAAAAAAATCATGACAGGGAGATATCATCTTCATTATGTTATTAGCTTAGAATTGATGTCTACACAGTTAAAAAAGTTTCAAAGATATGATGTTCCATGAATGATATATTGCAACAATTATGACTGAAAATCATGTAGAGGCCATGTGATACTATTTGTGGGCAATTGAGAATAAACTCTGACCCATGCTGCCTGGGAGAGAGAGTTGTCCATCAAGTAGGAACTGGGGTAAATAGATGGGCTGAATGATGAAACAGACTGAAAGAGAATCCAAACTGCTTTACAATAAGCTCAATTTTAAATGCATGTAATAAAGTTACAACAATAATGTTGTAGCTCAGTAATGCAGTCTTAAAATGTAGCAAGCCAATTATACTTTCATTTGAAATTTCATGTCCTTATAATAAGGTTTGTTCTTTATTTTAGAGCTTTATTGTAAGTAGAGATGAGTTAGCTTTTTATAACCTGTGTCCATCTTTGGCTATATATTTTAAAAAAAAGGGTGTGTGTGAGTGTGTGTGTGTGTGTGTGTGTGTGTCTATATACTCTGTAAAAACTCTCTAACTACTTGTGATTATCCACTGATCTAATCATTTTCCCAAAGAGATTTCTCATTTTAAGAAAAAGAAATTAAAAAAAAACACATGTATCTGTATGTTAGCTCATCCATCACTTCTTCTTCATGTCATGTATCATTATACATTATGTAACATATCATTTATTTATTATTCCTAAATGCATTCAATAACCAACAGACTACAGTTTGATTTTCTTTCTTTCTTTTTCTGCTTTTGAAAATGCATTCCCTTAGTTCTCTTGGAGATAAATATGATGATGGGCTTGAAATAGATTCAAAATTAGGTTATCAGTAATATTCCAAATTATAGTGCTATCTAGAAATTGATGCCATTTGGAAGCTACAATTTTACCATATGGTCTCTGCATATATTCATTATAAGGATATTTACATCCTCCTCTATCTTCTCCCAATGATATATTTTAGGAGAAGTTACAAAAGCAATGACAATCACATCACTTTTTTATATTTATCAACCTGCCATATAAAACTTATTAGAATAATTTTCTGCCCCACACAACAAGAAGCTCTTCTTTCTTAGCAAAGAAACAAATCTAGAAGGAATACCATTATCATTGTTATCTAAATAAAAGTCATTCTTTTTTCTTGTCCTGTTTCCCATATCTATTAAGAAGACTTTTTATTTTTTTGAATGTTCCCCAGGATGTCCTCTTGGTTTTGCTGAATGTCATCATAGGAAAATCAAAAATGCTCATTTTTAATTGCCTATGTCCATTATTCATTTACCACATTTTCCACAAAGGAGGGAAAAGAGACTTCTACATTTTCTTAGTTGTTCCAAAAGACTCCTTGTTTAATTAAAAAGAAAAAAAAAGGTATCGTCAAAAAAAAAAAACATTCTCTAGGTAAGCTTTGACAATTACCTGTCTGTCAGATATTTACTTTAATGAAATGAAAATAATGTACAAAGAATTATATTTGTTTTAAAATAAGACCAATTGAAATATAGGTAATTACATCACCTTAACAGTAGTGTGGGGCTTCCCTGATGGCCCAGTGGTGAGGAATCTGCCTGCCATGCAAGAAATATAGGAGATGCAGGTTCAACTCCTGGGTTAGAAAGAGCCCCTGGAGGAGGAAATGGTAGGTAACCCACTTCAGTATTCTTGCTTGAAAAATCCCATGGACAGAGGAATCTGGTGGTGCTGTAGTCCAAAATGTCACAAAGAATCAGGCATGAATGAGCAGCAGCAACAGTAGTGTAGGTCAGAAAAGTAATCTAGTAATGTTTTAGGATAATTTGTGCATTAATTTTAAAAATTAATTTTTGAAAAGGAAATAAGTTCAAGACTAAAATATAGACATATAAGTAAAAATGTAAACTCTTTCCTACACTGTCATTGACTGTTTCCAGCGCCCATCCTGATTCCATCTCAGGCTATTAATTGTAAGTTAACAGTTTCTTCAGTATTCTTCCTGAGTTTCTTTATACATATGTTATCCCCTCTTTTTTCTGCAAAGTAATATATATATATATGCTTTATTTTTATTTTCTTCATATTTGTTATTATTTTCACCAAGCAAAATAATTTGTATTTGTTTTTTCTCTTCTTTTTTTCCATGCTTTAGTTTATGATATCTATGTTGTAAGCTTTTCAAGAACCAGCTTATTTATTTATTCTACCACTTGTCTGTTGTTTACCTCACTAAATTCTGTTATATCTTTCTTTTAGTTTTCTATTGCCATGTAATAAATTGCAACACACATGCAGCTTAAAACAAAGCTCATTTAATATCTCATAGTTCTGTAGTTCAGCCAGACAGACTCAGCTGGGTTCTTTGCTAAAGATTTTCCCAAGCCGAGGTCAATCAGCTGAGCAGAGGGGGACTCTTTTCTGGAGGCACTCAGAAAGAATCACCTTCCAAACTCATTCAAGCTGTTAGCAGAATTTAGTACCTTGAGGTTATAGGACTGAGGTCCCTATTAGCTTATTTTCTATTGGCCAGAAATCTTTCTTAGTTCCTAGAGGACTAAGGTGGATCCTTCTTACCTTCAAAGACAGAAACAGAAAACAGAATCTTTTCTTATGCTTTGACTCTCTAAATTCTCTTCTGCTATCAGGAGGAGAAAGCTCTCTACTTCTAAAGATCTCTTGATTAGGATAGGCATGACCAGATAATCTGCCTTTTTTAAATTCAAAGTTAAATGATTTGCCTCAAATATATCTTCAAAAAAACCTTTTAATATGTAACAACATAATTACAGTGTAATATCTTGTTATATTTCATGGCCTCTGTATTTTGAGCAGGAAATCTTGAAAAGTCATTTTAAAATTCTGCCTGCCATGATATTTATTACTTTCCTAACCTTTATTTTATTTTATGGTTATGTTTCAAAATTTTAGTTAAATGTTGAATTTTATTGTTTTCATTTTTTTTCTATTGTCATTTTTTTTTTCATTTTTATGGCTATCAACTTTCTTCCGGAAGCACTTTTAATAGTATCACATTCATTTTAATATGTAGTACTTTCAACTTTTTCATATATTATTTAACTTTATTTTCAATTTATTTTTGATCAATTTGTTATAGATGTGCA
>SJYQ01002134.1:248989-300860 GCA_006410935.1 Redunca redunca
TTAAGTGGAATATAAAAAAAGTTACATCATGCAAACATTAGTCAAATTGGACTGCATATATAATATTAGACAATATAATGATTACATAATGTTAAGCAGATCAATTCACTAAGAATACATATTAATCATAAACTTATATCCATCTAACAGCAAATCTTCCAAATACGTGAAGCAAAAACTAATAGGACTGAAAGTAGACATAAATAGATCCACCCTTACAATTTGAGACTTCAACCCTTCTCTCTCAGAGAATAGGAAGGCAGATAATTAGTAAACCTATAAAAGATCATTAGTTGGCCCAACTAGTTGGCATTTATAGAAGCTACCACAGAGTATACATTATCTTCATGTATAAATAGAATACTCACCAATATAGACCATATTATGAATTATGAAACAACGATTAACAAGCCTCAAAAAATTAAAATTACACACATATTAACATGTCAGCTTTCCCAAACTAATTGTAAATTCAACAGTATTTTGTTAAAAATCCCAGTAAGTATTCTTTATGCAGAGTACATCATATGAAGTCCAGGGCTAGATGAAGCACAAACTGGAATCATGATTGCCAGGAGAAATAATAACCTCAGATATGCAGATGACACCACCCTTATGGCAGAAAGCAAAGAAGAACGAAAGAGCACCTTGATGAAAGTGAAAGAGGAGAGTGAAAAAGTTGGCTTAAAACTCAACATTCAGAACACTAAGATCATGGCATCTAGGCCCATCACTTCATGGTAAATAGATGGGGAAACAATTGAAACAGTGACAGACTTTATTTTTTGGGGCCCCCAAATCACTGTAGATTTAAACTACAATCATGAAATTAAAAGACGCTTGCTCCTTGGAAGAAAAGTTATGACCAACCTAGATAGCATATTCAAAAGCAGAGACATTACTTTGCTGGCAATTGTCTGTCTAGTCAAAGCTATGGTTTTTCCAGTAGTCATGTGTGGATGTGAGAGTTGGACCATAAAGAAAGCTGAGAACTGAAGAATTGATACTTTTGAACTGTGGTGTTGAAGACTCTTGAGAGTCCCTTGGACTGCAAGGAGATCCATACCAGTCCATCCTAAAGGAAATTAGTCCTGCATATTCATTGGAAGGACTGATGCTGAAGCTGAAACTCCAATCCTTTGGCTATATGATGCGAAGAGCTGACTCATTGGAAAAGACCCTGATGCTGGGAAAGATTGAAGGCAGGAAGAGAAGGGGATGACAGAGGATGAGCTGGTTGGGTGGCATCACTGACTCAATGGACATGGGTTTGAGTAAGCTCCGGGAGTTGTTTTGATGGATAAGGAAGCCTGGCATGCTGCAGTCTTTGGGTCTGCAAAGAGTTGGACACAACTGAGTGACTGAACTGAGCTGAAATATCCTTTAGAAATTGAAAAGCTTATTTTTAAAATTATGTTGGAAAGCAAAAGAACTAGAATAGCCAAAATTACTTTGACCGAAAAGAATAAAATTGAAGGATTCATGCTACTTAATTTATGAACTTACTATAAAGCTCCAGCACCTAAGACAGTGTGATCCTTAAAAGGATATACCTGGGCTTCCCTGGTTGCTCAGTAACAAAGAATCTGCCTGCCAACACAGAGGACACGGTTTGATAGATCCCACATGCTGTGAAGCAGCAAAGCCTGAGCACCATAACTATCTGGAGCTGCAACTACTGAGCCCACGTGCCACAGCTACTGAAGCCCACATCCAAGAGTCCATGCTCTGCAACAGGAGAGCCACCTCAATGAGAAGCTCATGCACTGCAACTAGAGAGTAGCCCATGCTTGCCACAACTAGAGAAATGCCCACACAGTAATGAAGACACAGCACAGCCAAAAATAAACAAAATTATATTAAAAAGGATAAATAGAATAGTGAGGCCAGAAACACACTCAAACATATAGTCTATTGATTCTCAACAAAGATGCAGAGATCAAAAAAGATACTGAAATATTAAATACCCATGTGCATAAAATAAATTTTCTCCTAAATACTTTCCATCATTTATTTTTCTTTTTAATCATTCCCAAGCCCCTGAAGCTGCAGGGCCCGTCACTCTGTCTCTAGTCCAGCTTTAACTCCAGTGGTTAATGGGAACAAGCAGGCCTGCCTCTTCCAAATGTCCCTATCACTCCTGGGGAAAGTAAATCTCTGTGACAGTTTCCAAGTCCTGCAATTCATTTAGTGTTCTTTGTCTGCCTTCAGGCCCGCAACAAAATCCAGTTAAAAGGTTCTACTTGTGAAGATGGTGGCCTCAGGCATGTGCAGCTTGAAATGTCTGGAAGTTAAGAGTTCCACATATAATATTTGAGAATCACATTTTTAGAACTATAAACAAACTGGTCCCAAAGAGATGCAAAAAACAAAAACAACCCTGATTTTCAGGCATACTAAAAGTTATAGTCTAGTAAAACTGATGTCTATTTTTAGATGTGAAGGACCAAACCCTCTACAATTCTTAAGTTCAACTGAACCATTACTATCAGATTCCCATACCCTCATAAAAATCATCATCCACTATGTTCTTCAAACTGAATCTCTCTCTCTCTTTTTCTCACACACACATTATTAATACTAAACAATGACTTTTAGTTGGAGCAATAGTAAAACAATCTGAAAGAGGAAAATTGTTGTAGAGATTTTTTTGTTGTATTTCTAAAAAATTTTCCTTCTCTTCTTTTTCTTTATCTCACTGTTTTCTTCAGTTAAAAATCAGGTTTGAAAAAATATTTTTCTTACTGCCAGTTTCTTGGATTATCAATATTCCCTTTTCCTAGTCTATGGCTTATTTATTGCTATTTTTCCATTTTCAAGGTTAGGGCGCTTAATGTAGATCTAGGAGGAAAATGCTTACCTTTCTCTCAAACTTCTGGTTTCCCCTAGAGGATTTGGTTCAGCACTGAAATGTGATTGTCAATATCTATTCTCAGGGACCTGTCTCTCCTGAAAAAATGGATGAGGCAGCCCTCTGAAGTATACAGGCACCATTCCAGGCTATTATTTTGAATAATCTGCTCTGGCTCAGGAACACTCATGCGAGGTGCTGAATGTCTTAAAATATGTGGTGCTACATGAGTGCCTACAGCACCTCAGGGTAAAAACTAAGCCCAGTATAAGAATGAATGATGGAACCTTTGTGTTTTTCTCAATGTTCAGGCAGGTGTGTTGGCAGTAAGTTGGCATTTACACATATCTATGTGATGCAGCATTCAGAGGGAGATAAAACTCTTTGATGATTACATGTTTCTACTGTACAAAGAATTCATCAACTTACTAAGATGGTTTGCTTCTAATTGTTATGTTTGTTTCCTCATATTCTTTTGTTTTAAGGGAGAGGTGATTTTTACAAAGCTACATTTGCTTTACATTTAATTTTGCAAATACAGAACAAAATCAAAGGGAACTGCAGTGTGCTCTCTTGTTTAAAGTAAAAATATATTATTGATGTCTAAAGAAGAAAGCTGACTAGTCACTTTGGGGAAGCATCCAATGTTAGGGCATTCTTTGACTGAACAATTTTCATGAGTAGATTTTATTACTAAATTCAAGGAAATTTCAATACTTTCTGGTAAAAAACATAACTGAATATGCATATGGGAAGTTGGGACACTGGTGGATGAAGTGGAGGAGAAGTAACTCTGTACCCAGGAAAAAGATAAGATAATCACATTCAAACGCAATAGGGAAAGAAATAAACAAGGTCTTTTATCTTGAAGACCATACTTCCAGCAAACTGAACCTTAGTTGGGTTTCACAGGTAGCTCTAGCAGTGGAAAACCACACCCCCACCCCACCTCACCCGCCAATGCAGAAGACGTAAAGAGATATGGATTCAGTCCCCGTCTCAGGAAGATCCCCTGGAGGATGGCATGGCAACCCACTCCAGTATTCTTTCCTGGAGAACCATACGGACAGAGAGGCCTGGTGGGCTCTAGTCCATAGGGTCACAAAGAGTCAGACACGACTGAAGCAAGCAAGTGAAGCTGGGCTTCCCAAGAGGCACTAGTGGTAAAGAACGTGACTGCCAATGCAGGAGACACAAGAGATGTGGGTTGATCCCTGGGTCAGGAAGATCCCCTGGAGGAGGGCAGGGCAACCTACTGCCATTTTCTTGCCTGGAGAAGCCCATGGACAGAGAGGCCTAGGGGGCTATAGTCACAAAGAGTCAGACATGACTGAAGTGACTTAGTATCCATGCAATGTGGTTATAAATTCAGCCTCACTTATTACCCATTTACCTCATAAAAGACTGAGACTGATATTAAAGAATGATAAAGAAAGAAACAAAGATGTTCAATCCTGGAGGAAATGCCAAAATACTAAAGAATTACAGAAATAACTGTACATAACACAAAATAAGAGCAATGTCTTTTAAAAACAATGCAGTGCTCAATAGGTACATGTCTAGAATGTGAGATTTGGCCAGGATATTTAAAAGAACCGGCCCCTGTCTACTTTTTCAATTCCTACTCTAAACCATTCGTTCCTGAACATTTTTCATTTCAGCCCTTTGGACTTGTTTCTGTGTATAGCTACAGCAACTCTCTAGCCAGGAAATTCTTTCACAGGATTTAGCTCATCTACCCAGTAGGTCACATTCCTCTACCATTTTATCTTAGCCCAGAGTCTTTGTGGGGATGAATGAGTTTCTGCATAATGGACTTGAAATAATATTTGGTATATAAGATGCGCTCACACAGGTGCAGGAGGGCCGAGAGGAGCTCCTCCATGTTCAAGGTCAAGAGGGGTGGCCATGAGGAGATACCCCTCATCCAAGGTAAGAGAAACCCAAGTAAGATGGTAGGTGTTGCAAGAGGGCATCAGAGGGCAGACACACTGAAACTGTAATCACAGAAAACTAGTCAGTCTAATCACAGGGACCACAGCTTTGTCTAACTCAATGAAACTAAGCCATGTCATGTGGGGCCACTCAAGACGGACGGGTCATGGTGGAGAGGTCTGACAGAATGTGGTCCACTGGAGAAGGGAGTGGCAAACCACTTCAGTATTCTTGCCTTGAGAAGCCCATGAACAGTATGAAAAGTCAAAATGATAGGATACTGAAAGGGGAACTCCCTGAGTCACTAGGTGCCCAATATGCTACTGGAGATCAGTGGAAAAATAACTACAGAAAGAATGAAGGGATGGAGCCAAAGCAAAAACAATACCCAGTTGTGGATACTACTGGTGATAGAAAGCGAAAGTGAAAGTAATGTCATGTGCCATTCTTTGAGACCCCATGGACTGTAACCTACCAGGCTCCTCCATCCGTGGAATTCTCCAGGCAAGAATACTGGAGTGGCTTGCCATTTCCTTGTCCAACTGGTGATAGAAGCAAGGTCCAATGCTGTAAAGGGCAATATTGCATAGGAACCTGGAATGTCAGATCCATAAATCAAGGCAAATTGGAAGTGGTCAAACAGGAGATGGTTAGAGTGAATGTCAACATTCTAGGAATCAGCGAACTAAAATGGACTGGAATGGGTGAATTTAACTCAGATAAATTATATCTACTATTGTGGGCGAGAATCCCTTTGAAGAAATGGAGTAGCCATCATGCTCAACAAAAGAGTCTGAAATGCAGTACTTGGTGCAATCTCAAAAATGACAGAATGATCTCTGTTTCCAAGACAAACCATTCAATATCACGGTAATCCAAGCCTATGCCCCAACCAAGTAATGCTGAACAAGCTGAAGTTGAATGGTTCTATGAAGACCTACAAGACCTTTTAGAACACCCAAAAAGATGTCCTTTTCATTATAGGGGACTCGAAGGCAAAAGTAGGAAGTCAAGAAACACCTGGAGTAACAGGCAAATTTGGCCTTGGCATATGGAATGAAGCAGGGCAAAGGCTAACAGAGTTTTGCCAAGAGAACACACTGGTCATAGAAAACACCCTCTTCCAACAACACAAGAAAAGACTCTACACATGGACATCACCAGATGGTCAGCACTGAAATCAGATTGATTATATTATTTGCAGCCAAAAAGGGAGAAGCTCTATGCAGTCAGCAAAAACAAGAATGGGAGCTGACAGTGGCTCAGATCATGAACTCCTTATTGCCAAATTCAGACTTAAATTGAAGAAAGTGGGGAAAACCACTAGACCATTCAGGTATGACCTAAATCAAATCCCTTATGATTATACAGTGGAAGTGAGAAATAGATTTACGGGACTAGATCTGATAGACAGAGTGCCTGATGAACTACAGACGGAGGTTCGTGACATTGAGCAGGAGACAGGGATCAAGACCATCCCCATGGATAAGAAATGCAAAAAACAAAATGGCTGTCTGGGGAGGCCTTACAAATAGCTGTGAAAAGAAGAGAGGCGAAAAGCAAAGGAGAAAAGGAAAGATATAAGCGTCTGAATGCAGAGTTCCAAAGAACAGCAAGGAGAGATAAGCCTTCCTCAGCGATCAATGCAAAGAAATAGAGGAAAACAACAGAAGGGGAAAGACTAGAGATCTCCTCAAGAAAATTAGATATACCAAGGGAACATTTCATGCAAAAATGGGCTCGATAAAGGACAGAAATGGTATGGACCTAATAGAAGCAGAAGATATTAAGAAGAGGTGGCAAGAATACACAGAAGAACTGTATAAAAAAGAGCTTCATGACCCAGATAATCACGATGGTGTGATCACTCACCTAGAGCCAGACATCCTGGAATGCGAAGTCAAGTGGGCCTTAGAAAGCATCACTACGAATGAAGCTAGTGGAGGTGATGGAATTCCAGTTGAGCTATTTCAAATCCTGAAAGAAGATGCTGTGAAAATGCTGCACTCAATATGCCAGTTAATTTGGAAAACAGCAGTGGCCACAGGACTGGAAAAGGTCAGTTTTCATTCCAATCCCAAAGAAAGACAATGCCAAAGAATGCTCAAACTACCGCACAATTGCACTCATCTCACATGCTAGTAAAGTAATGCTCAAAATTCTCCAAGCCAGGCTTCAGCAATACATGAACCACGAACTTCCAGATGTTTAAGCTGGTTTTAGAAAAGGTAGAGGAACTAGAGATCAAATTGCCAACATCTGCTGGATCATGGAAAAAGCAAGAGAGTTCCAGAAAAACATTTATTTCTGCTTTATTGATGATGCCAAAGCCTTTGACTGTATGGATCACAATAAACTGTGGAAAATTCTGAAAGAGATGAGAATACCAGACCACCTGACCTGCCTCTTGTGAAACCTGTATGCAGGTCAGGAAGCAACAGTTAGAACTGGACATGGAACAACAGACTGGTTCCAAATAGGAGGAGGAGTACATCAAGGTTGTATATTGTCACCCTGCTTATTTAACTTATATGCAGAGTACATCATGAGAAACGCTGGGCTAGAAGAAGCACAAGCTGGAGTCAAGATTGCCGGGAGAAATATCAATAACCTCAGATATGCAGATGACACCACATATGGGAGAAAGCAAAGAAGAACTAAAGAGCCTCTTGATGAAAGTGAAACAGGAAAGTGAAAAAGTTGGCTCAAAATTCAACATTCAGAAAACGAAGATCATGGCATCTGGTCCCATCACTTCATGGCAAATAGGTGGGAAAGCAATGGAAACAGTGACTGACTTTATTTGGGGGGGCTCCAAAATCACTGCAGATGGTGACTGCAACCGTGAAATTAAAAGATGCTTACTCCTTGGAAGAAAAGTTATGACCAACCTAGACAGCATATTAAAAAACAGAGACGTTACTTTGTCAACAAAGGTCCATCTAGTCAAAACTATGGTTTTTCCAGTGGTCACGTGTGGATTTGAGAGTTGGACTTTAAAGAAAGCTGAGCACAGAAGAATTGATACTTTTGAAGATGGAAAAGACTCTTGAGAGTCCCTTGGACTGCGAGGAGATGCAACCAGTCCATCCTAAAGGAAATTAGTCCTGAATATTCATTAGAAGGACTGATGCTGAAGCTGAAACGTCAATACTTTGGCCACCTGATGCGAAGAACTGACTCATTAGAAAAGACCCTGATGCTGGGAAAGATTGAAGGCAGGAGAAGGAGTACACAGAGGATGAGATGGTTGGATGGGATCACTGACTCAATGGACATGAGTTTGAGTAAACCTTAGGAGTTGGTGATGGACAGGGAGGCCTGGCGTGCTGCAGTCCTTGGGGTCTCAAATAGTCAGACATGACTGAGCAACTGAACTGAACTGAATGCCTAAGAAGTGGGGGATAGTGTTAGAGGAAGGTATATTGATAGGCAGAAAGTAACTTTTAAGAAGAACAGAGAGAACACATATAAACAAGAAAATTATAGTTGTTAGGGAATCACACAGCTGAATCTGTATCATCAGTTTCTTGTAACAAGTTTTAAAGGCACATTATACCATACCACTGTGCTATGAGTGATATGCATTATAAATTCAAGTTACATTAAACTCTGTTCAAGAGGCAAGACTATGGGTAACACGATCAGGAAATGTTTTTCTTTCCAATGATAAACATAAAAGCAGTTTAGTAATACAAAAGATTATTTATTTCAATTACCTGGGAAATTGTCTTTTTGTGATTTTCCCCATTCCCCAAAATGGAAAAGATGTTACTGTTTTTTATTGTCTAGCTTAGTGCCTAATATAAAGTCTAGAACAGTATCTAATTTGAATCCATGAAAGTTACAGCTGGAGAGATTGAATTAAAAAGTGAACTTATTTGCAAAAGGAAAGTAGAGTCACAGTTGTGTTAAACAAACTTATGATTATCAAGGGGTAAGTGAGGGGAGGGATAAATTGGGAGAGTGGGACTGACATATACTTGTGGATATAAGTATCTGTATAACTGAATCACTTAGTTGTATACCTAAAACTAACAAAATACTGTAAATCAGCTACATCCCAATAAAAAATTATTTTAAAAAATACCTTGATCTGTTGTTTTTTTTTTTCAGTTTTTCAAGTCTTGAAACATACATATGGCATGACAAAATATTCATATGTGAAAAATCGGTTACACTGATTTGAAATTAAGTAAAATTAAGGTAAGGGTACTTTGGCCACCTCATGCGAAGAGTTGACTCATTGGAAAAGACTCTGATGTTGGGAGGGATTGGGGCCAGAAGGAGAAGGGGACGACAGAGGATGAGATGGTGGATGGCATCACAGACTCGATGAACGTGAGTCTGAGTGAACTCCGGGAGATGGTGATGGACAGGGAGGCCTGGTGTGCTGCGATTCATGATGTCGCAAAGAGTCGGACACGACTGAGCGACTGAACTGAACTGAACTGAAGAATACTGGAGTGGGTTGCCATGCCCTCCTCCAGGAGATTTTCCCAACCCAGGGGTCAAACCTGCTTTTCTTGTCAACTGCATTTGGCAGGCAGGCTCTTTGCCACTAGTGCCACCTAAGAAGCTCCAGTATTAAAAATGATTAATCATAATTTCTTGAAGCATAGGAATGAAAACAGATTATCACACAGATTCTTTAAGCAGTCACTTTTTTAATGCCTCAATAAATATGAGAAAGTTAAAAAAACATGTCAGACGGGAAATAAGTTATGCTTGATTAGCATACTTATCTAATTTCACTTTATTTATTTTCGTATGAGTGCTTCACTTAACTTGTAGAACTTTGAGAAGGAATTAAAGTTGTGTTTGGATGCAAAGGTATAACTTTTTGAAGATGAAGCTAATTTATCACATCACCCTGTTAGTAGTTTGGTCAGCAGAGTATACAAAAATTCAATTTCACAAATATTTAAATTGATAAGAACATTGTTCAGATCATTAGCATGTAAGATATGTGATTATAATCAACTTCAAATACTCAAAAATTATTTATACATGAAAGTGAAGAGACCCCAAATTTTAGAAGTTGGGAAAAATAAAATATTAAGGACTTAAAAGTAACAAATTCCTGCAGTTATTTCAAAACCAATGGTTTATTCAGAGTCCAAATTCAGAGCTATAAGATCTATAACACTTATCATATCCAGTATTTAATAACAATGAACAATTGCCAAAGAGTAATGGCTCTTTTTCCTTGTCATTGTCAATCATCACTGATATCATTTCATCATCTTTTTGCCTGCCCCCACTGAAGAACCGATGCTTTCAAATTGTGATGCTGGAGAATATTCTTGAGAATCCCTTAAACTGCAAGGAGATCAAGCCAAATCCTAAAAGAAATCAAGCCTGAAGATTGGAAGGACTGTTGTTGAAGCTTAAGCTTCAATACTTTGTCTACATGATGCAAAGAGCAAGCTCACTGGAAAATACCTTGATGATTTGAAAGATTGAAGGCAAAAGAAAATGGTGGAAGGAGGATAAGATGATTAGTTAGCATCACTGACTCAATGGAAGTAAATCTGAGCAAACTCTGGGAGATAGTGGAGGGCAGAGGAGCCTAGTGTGCTACAGTCCACGGGCTCACAGAGTCAAACATGACTTAGTGACTCAACAACAGTAACAACAAGGACCAGAAAAGCACAAAGTCACTCAGAAAGGATAGCGATGTATTAAATGATGGTTTTACTTCCTCAAGAACTTGCTAGTACTTAGTTGGTTAGAATTAATTTATAAGCAATAGAGATTTTTTTAAATCTAAGTTATATTTCCTTATTAATAGTTTCTGTTGGCTCAATTAATATTACGAAACTACATTCATTAAGCAAATACTTACCAAAGCATATTTTAGGCCTGGTACTATGATTAGTTACAAGACACATACTAATAAATAAAAGTAATTTTGTTTTCAAAGATATTTTGCATATCTCAAATATATTAAGCAAGTCTTTGTTTTTTTAATTCATTTATTTATTTACATATTTATTACATAGTAGAGGAGAAGGAATATAAAATAATATATCTCAAATAAAACATTAATAAAGATTAGAATGAGAAGAAAGATAAAGCAGGAAAGATAGATGGAGGAATCCTGGGAATGCCATTTCAGTCACAGTAAATAGGAAATTTCTCTCCATAGAGGTGGTTTGTAGTAGAGATTTGAATGAAATAAGAGAGTAAGCTACTGAATATTTGTGAGAAGAAATTTGTTTGAAGATTGAGAGAACTGTGCCAGGTACAAAGGGTCTATCTGAAGGATTGAGGTAGGGATGTGCTTGACTTACTCAAGGAGAAGCTAGAAAGGAAAGCTAGTGGAGTGAATAAGGAGAATAATGAAAGGAAGAGAGACTGAAGAGAATGAACATCCCAGATCACACTGGATCTGTTCATAATTAAAATACGGGCTTGTAGTGTGATGGGAATCCAGTGAATGCTTTGAACATTAGAATGATCAGCGTGTTAATTTGTGGTAGATGGATTACCATGAATAAGAGTGGAGACAGTTAGGAAACCATTGCAGTGGTGGTGGTGTAGTCACTAAGTCATGTCCAACTCTCATGACCCCGTGGACTGTAGCCCGCCAGGCTCCTCTGTCCATGGGATTTTCCAGGCAAGAATACTGGAGTGGATTGCCATTTCCTTTTCCATGGGATCTTCCCAACCTAGGAATTAAACCCAGGTCTCCTGGTCAAGGTTAAATAAATAACAAACCAAAAAAAAAAAAAAAAAAAAAACCTGACAAAACCAAGGTGACTAGTCTGATAATAGAGATGGAGGGAGTGCTAAGCAATTGAACATCAGATATATTTGGCAAAAACAAAACGTTAAAGATGATTCCAATTTGTTAATATGAGCAATAAGTAAATAGTAGTAAAATGAAATAGAGCAGGAGAAGTGAAGGTTTGAAGGTAGTGGGGAACAAAAATGTGAACAAAGTATTTGTTTTGAATCATTTTAGTTAGAATACTGATTATGCAAGTGGATATATGAGACTCAAATTCAGATTGGTACCAGAGACAGAATGTTTGGAATCCTTAACACTGATGTGGTGTTTAAAGACTTGGGACTAGATGGAATTATTAGCAAATTAATATGCAAAAGAAGGGAATTGAAGTCTGAGGAAGAACTCTCCAACTTTCAGAAGCTGGGAGAAAGATCTAACAGAATGGTCAGTGTGATGTGCGGAATTGTATCCATTCAGGAAAGATATGTTGAAATCCTAGACCCTCTACCTGTGAATATGATCCTATTTGAAAGTAGAGTCTTTGCAAGTGTAGCCAAGTTCAGATGAGGTCCTTAAAGTGAGGATTAAACATAACCAGCACTCTTATAGGAAGAGAAGATAGACACACACAGAGAAAAGAAACCCAGAACACAGTGGAGAGAATGAAATGGAAAATTGGAGGGAGAAATTGAAGTGAGGCAGCCAAGGAACACTTGGCCAAGGAAAGCCAAGGACTGTCCACAAGGACTGTCCACACTTCACAAAAGTGAAGGAGGACTCTCCCTTCTGGATTTCAGAGGGTAAAGTTCACAGAACTGTATCAGACCCCATAGGTTTAAGGGCTCAGGCCCACAATACTGCCCCGTGCATGCCTGCTAAATCCCTTCAGTCATGTCTAACTCTTTGCTACCCTATGTACAGTAGCCCTCCAGGCTCCTCTGTCCACGAGGATTCTCCAGGCAAGAATATTGGAGGGGGTTGCCAAGCCCTCCTCCAGGGGATCTTCCTGACTCAGGAATGGAGCCCAAATCTCTGTGTCTCCTGCATTATCAGGTGGGTTCTTTACCACTAACGCCACCTGAGAAGCCCCAGTACTGCCCCTAGTTTATACCTAATCTGCAAATAGGTGACTAAGTTACCCACACTTCTGCCCCACCCACAACAAATTTAGTGGAACCCTACAATCCCCTCGGGTTCTATAATTTACTAAAATAATTCACAGAACTCAGGAAACTGCTTTTCTTATGATCACTGACATATTTTAAAGCTTCGGTCCCCAAATTTTTGGCATCAGAGACCGGTTTTGTGGAAAACAGTGTTTCCACAGAGTGGAGATGGAAGGGGAGGGACGATTTCGGTTCCACCCACCACTCATCTCCTGCTGGGTGGCGTTTCCTAACTGGCCATGGTCCAGGCACTGGGGACTCCTGTTTCAAAGGATTCAGTGAAGGAGGAAACAGAAGGCAGAAGTGCGTTTAGGACAAGACATGGATGGAAGGGTGTGCATCTTCCACGCCCTGCCCAGGTGCCACCATCCTGACATCTTGATGTGTTCACTGACCCCGAAGATCGTGAGCCTCATTATCTAGGAGTTTTTATGGAGATTCAATTACACAGCCATAAAAAGCTACGTAAAAGGATAAGAGGGAAAATTTTGCCACTCAGAGGAACAGGAATAATGCTGCTCCTACCAGTCAGAATAGAAAATCTTGCGATTTATGGGGCATCAAATGGATTGCTCAGGGGTTTTTGCCTAATGGATGGGATAAATATTAGCCCTAAATTAAATGTTGTTCTGTTGTTCTGTTCTGTTATAAGAAAGCTTAAACACAAGACCCAAGTAACTTAACTGAATTTCAGAAGAAAACTCAGAACTCTTTGTTGTTGTTGTTTGGTTGCTAAGTGGTGTCTAACCCTTTTGCAACCCCATGGACTGTATCCCACGAGCTTCTCTGTCCATGGGATTTCCCAGTCAAGAATACTGGAGTGGGTTGCCATTTCCTTCTCCAGGGTATCTTCCTGACCCAGGAATCAAACCCACATCTCCTGCACTGGGCAGGTAGATTCTTCAGCACTGTGTCACCTAGGGAGGCTTCAAAATGGCTTGTAGAAATACAAAAATATCCAAAACTTAACAAGGTAAAAGGCACAAATATCTGATATTCTCTACAAAAGTTACCCAAAATGCAGAAAGATAGAAATGTACAAGCCATAATAAGGAATAGAGGGAAGGCTAACAAAGAGCCATGAAATAACTTTTGTAGGTGATGGATATGTTAATTACCACAGTGGTAGGGATGGTCTGACAGGTGGATACATAAGCTAAAACTGATCACTCTGTATACTTTGTGTAAAGTTTACTATTTGTCAATTATATTGCAGTACACCTGTTATTAAAAATATGATCACCCTAAAATAAAGAGAGAATGGGAGGTGAGGAAGTAGAAAGAACATCTTTTTGGAGGTGTTTTTCTATAAAGGATAACAGAGGAAGAGGCAATGGTGTGGAAGGGAACAAAGTTGTATGTATTTTCTCTATGTCAGAGAAATAACAATATTTAAAACCTAGAATTTGTAGGAGCTTGTGATTAAGTGGAGATAAGAGATGAGGATAAATTTGATAACTAAAAGGCAATATACTATTAAATTAGAAACAGGTTTGGGTTGAGTTCACAGATGTGGCCTTTAGCTGATGTGTGATCCTGTGCAATGTATCCAATCCTGTACTTGTATCCAATCCAATGACAATCCATTTCTTTATCTCTAAAAAAAAAAGGGTAATAGCAATATGTACTTTGCAGTATATTTGGAATTTAAAAAATCTTAAGTATGTAAAGGAGACAGCTGGCAAGCCCTACTGAGGCCTAAGACATAATTAACTTTTTGCCTTTGCTTCCTCTGGGCCATGTAGACAATGAAAAAGATATTCTTTGCAGACATTTAGCAAGCTTGTCTTATGCAAATGAAGCTGAACAATTTACCAATGTTGTAATATTTTTATTTTCCTTCAAATCTGTTCTACTTTGCTAATTGCATCCAAATCAACTGTCCCCTAAACATATTTTCATGACATTGACTATTTACTATTTGGAAGAAAATTAGAGTATAGAAAATATATATTTTCTTAATTAATAACATACACCAGCTATATGACATTCTAGAAAAGGCAAAACTATGGAGACAGCAAAGACATCAGTTCAGTACAGTTCAGTTCAGTTCAGTCGCTCAGTCGTGTCCGACTCTCTGCAACCCCATGAATCGCAGCACGCCAGGCCTCCATGTCCATCACCAGCTCCCAGAGTTCACTCAGACTCATGTCCATCGAGTCAGTGATGCCATCCAGCCATCTCATCCTCTGTTGTCCCCTTCTCCTCCTGCCCCCAATCCCTCCCAGCATCAGAGCCTTTTCCAATGAGTCAACTCTTCACATGAAGTGGCCAAAGTACTGGAGTTTCAGCTCTAGCATCATTCCCTCCAAGGAAATCCCAGGGCTGATCTCCTTTAGAATGGACTGGTTGGATCTCCAAGCAGTCCAAGGGACTCTCAAGAGTCTTCTCCAACATCACAGTTCAAAAGCATCAATTCTTTGGCGCTCAGCCTTCTTCACAGTCCAACTCTCACATCCATACATGTTGCCAAGAATAGAAGGCAGGGAGGAATGAGTAGGTGGAGAACAGATTTCTAGGGCAGTGAAACTGGTCTGTCTGATACTGAGGAGGAGGCATTTTTTTCCTCTACCCCCTTAGCTTTTTGGCTGGGCCTGAAAATTAAACTAAGGGGTCAACAGGAGAGAAGCATATGCAGATAAGTGCTACATGGCATAGGAGCCTTCATAAGGAATGAAGACCCAAAGAAATAGTGAGCCTTATTGGCTTTAACATTGAATTGAACAAAAAGAGGCAACTGTGGAATAATAACTAAACTATGTTAACTTTATAATATAGGGGAGGTGAAAGGAAGATAAGAATTTTAATAAGGTACATTTTATATAGAATTCTCTTGACTTTGACTCTCCATTTTGAAGAATGTTTCTTTCCTTCCGGGACATGGAGACTGTCTTTCACGTGGGAATCTGTATCTCCTATTTTCAGGATGAAAAGGAAAATTAGAATGCCTTTCAGGCATCTGCTGTTTTTCAACTGTCTTTAGCTTAAAATAATGCTTGTGCCAAAGAGGCATATTTTAGGGTGGCATATTCTGCTGCTGTGTAGTACTACATGGTGGATACATGTCATCATCCCTTTGTCTAAACTCACAGAACGTACAACACTGGTAGTGAACCCTAATGTTAACCATGACCTTTGTGTGATTATGATGTCTCAATGTAAATGCATCAGTTCTAACTCTGATGAGGGATGTTGATAATGGAGGAGGTATTCCCTGTGTAGGGGTAGGGGGCTTATGGGAAATTTCTGCACCTTCCTTTCACTTTAACTGTGAATCTAAAACTGCCCTAAAAAGAAAATCTATTAGTTTATAACATTAAAAACCATATAAAATAACTGATTAGCCCCATCTACAATTCTGTCTCCAGGCTTACCCCCTGCCTCTTTTCTTGCTCACCCACGTGTGGTTCTACGCAATTGCTGCTGTTGTTTAATCACTCAGTCGTGTCCTACTCTTTGTAACCCGATGGACTGTGGCTGACAGTCGCCTCTGTCCCAGGGATTTTCTAGGCAAGAACACTAGAATGGGTTGTCATTTCCTTCTCCAGAGGATCTTCCCAACTCAGGGGTCGAACTCATATCTCCTGCAGCTTCTGCATTACAGGTGGATTCTTTGCAACTGAGCAACTTGAGAAGCCTGCTTCCCTTGGTGGTGGGGGAAAGAAGGCGGTGGGTGGTGGTTCTCACATTCGACTGCACTGCTCCCCCATTCCTTTCATCTTGAAGATACCCACGCTCTTTCTCTCCTTTCTTAGTGATTTCTATTAATTTGTCCATCCTTGGAAGTCAGCAGGGGAGCACCCTCTGCATCTCAAGGCCAGCTCTTTCTGGCAGGCTTTTGCAAAAACACTTTTGAGGTGCCAGTGATTCAGTCCCTATTCCTCAGCCTTGTCCCTGACAGGCAGTTAGAGAGTAGAGGAGGCTATAGGTTAGCATGCGGAAGGTCAGGCACCACTTCCCATCTTCATTGTGTTGCTCCTTCTGACTGACACAGCCAAGTGTTTAGTTAGAGCTGCTGGGCTACACTTCCCCTTAACTTCCAATGACTTCCTTCAAAGACCCTCTTGTCTTTTCATTAGGCCTGATCCCTTAGTGGTATCCTATTGTAGAAATGAAATTTGTCCATGTTGGAAATTTAATTCACTAAATTTAGCTCTATTCTTTGGAGACGACTGGTCTTTCTTAAATTAAGGAATATGACTGGCTGCATCTTACAGGGTTCTATACATTCAAGGAGGGCTTACCAGGTAGTGCAGTGGAAAAGAACCCACATGCCAACGCAGGAGACGTAAGAGATGTGGGTTCAATCGCTGGGTTGGGAAGATCCTCAGGAGGAGGCCATGGCAAGCCACTCCAGTATTCTTGCCTGGAGAATCCCATGGACAGAGGAGCCTGGCAGGCTACAGTGCACAGGGTAGGAAAGAGTCAGACACAACTGAAGTGACTTAGCATGCACACACCCATACATTCTAGGATGGCTAAGAAAGTTCTTTAATATTCTGTTAGAATTATCATCTACCCGACACAGTGAAAACCTCTCACATCTGTATCACCTAACCCTTTGCTTAAGCCCAATAGAGTTTCATCACTGTGCAACCCAAAGCAGTGTCTTATAAAAGCATAGGAGTGAAATCTACAAACAAAAAAATACTAAAGAGGGTATGGAAAAAAGAGATCCTACCTACAGTGTTGGTGGGAATGTAAACGGGTATACCCACTGTGGAGTACAGTATGGAGGTTCCTTAAAAAAAACTAAAAATAGAGCTACTATATGACCTGGCAATCCCACTCCTGGACATATATCTTGAGAAAACCATAATTCAAAAGGATGCATGCACCCTGACATTCACTGAAGCACTATTTACAATAGTGGAATAGGGGAAACAACCTAAATATCCAACAAGAGAGGAATGGATAAAGAAGATATGGTACATATAAACAATAGAATATTATATAGCCAAGAAAAGAAAAGAAATAATGCCATTTGCAGGACATGGATAGATTTAGAGATTGTTATACAGGGTGAAGTAAGTCAGAAAGAAAAAGACAAATATATAATATCATTGTATGTGGAACCTAGAAAAATGGTTTAGATGAACTTATTTGCAAAGCAGAAATAAAGTCACAGAAAACAAATTTACAGTTACCAAGGTAGGAAGGAAGGATGGGATGAATTGGGATATTGGGATTGGGTGGTGGTGGTGATTCAGTTGCTAAGTTATGTTGGATCCCTGAGACCCCATGGACTATAGCCTGGCAAGCTACTCTGCCCATGGGATTTCCCAGGCAAGAAAGTTGGAGTAGGTTGCCATTTCCTTCTCCAGGAGATCTTCCAAACTCAGGGATCAAGCCTGCATCTCCTACAGATGCAGGTGGATTCTTTACCACTGAGTCACCAGGGAAGTTACCAGCAATGAACGCCTTGCCAGGTAGAGCTGGTCATGTTCATCTCTGATGACCTAATACAGAGGTCAACAGAGAATGGGCTTTGTTGTGACCTTCAGTGAAGCCGTTCATAAAATGCACATTTAATAATGGGTATGTAATGATGGCAGAAAGTGAAGAGGAACTAAAAAGCCTCTTGATGAAAGTAAAAGAGGAGAGTAAAAAAGTTGGCTTAAAGCTCAACATTCAGAAAACGAAGATCATGGCATCTGGTCCCATCGCTTCATGGGAAATAGATGGGGAAACAGTGGAAACAGTGTCAGACTTTATTCTTTGGGGCTCCAAAATCACTGCAGATGGTGATTGCAGCCATGAAATTAAAAGATGCTTACTCCTTGGAAGAAAAGNCTGAGGATGAGATGGCTGGATGGCATCACTGACTCGATGGTCGTAAGTCTGAGTGAACTCCGGGAGTTGGTGATGGACAGGGAGGCCTGGCGTGCTGCGATTCATGGGATCACAAAGAGTCAGACACAACTGAGCGACTGAACAGAACTTATCCTAGGCAATTAAAATGTTATTCAGTTCAGTTCAGTTCAGTCGCTCAGTCGTGTCCGACTCTTTGTGACCCCATGGACTGTAGCACAGCAAGTCTCCTTGTTCATCACCAACCCATAAAGTTTACTCAAACTCATGTCCATTGAGTCAGTGATGCCATCCAACCATCTCATCCTCTGTCATCCCATTCTCCTGCCTTCAATCTTTCCCAGCATCAGGGTCTTTTCCAATGAGTCAGCTCTTCCCATCAGGTGGCCAAAGTATTGGAGTTTCAGCTTCAACATCAGTCCTTCCAATGACTATTCAGGACTGATTTCCTTTAGGATGGACTGGTTGCATCTCCTTGAAGTCCAAGAGATTCTCAAGAGTCTTCAACAACACAGTTCAAAAGCATCAATTTTTAGGCCCTCAGCTTTCTTCACAGTGCAACTCTCACATCCATACATGATCACAGGACAAACCATAGCCTTGACTAGACGGACTTTTGTTGGCAAAGTAATGTCTCTGCTTTTTAATATGCTATCTACATTGGTCATAACTTTTCTTCCAAGGAGTAAGCGTCTTTTAATTTCATGGCCTCAGTCACCATCTGCAGTGATTTTGGAGTCCCCCCAAAAATAAAGTCTGACACTGTTTCCACTGTTTCCCCATCTATTTCCCATGAAGTGATGGGACCGGATGCCATGATCTTCATTTTCTGAATGTTGAGCTTTAAGCCAACTTTTTTGCTCTCCTCTTTCACTTTCATCAAGACGCTCTTTAGTTCTTCTTCACTTTCTGCCATAAGGGTGGTGTCATCTGCATATCTGAGGTTATTGATATTTCTCCTGGCACTCTTGGTTCTAGCTTGTGCTTCCTCCAGCCCAGCGTTTCTCATGATGTACTCTGCATATAAGTTAAATAACCAGGATAACAATATACAGCCTTGACTTACTCCTTTTCCTATTTGGAACTAGTCTGTTTTTCCAAGTCCAGTTTTAACTGTTGCTTCCTGACCTGCATATAGGTTTCTCAAGAGGCAGGTGAGGTGGTCTGGTATTCCCATCTTTTTCAGAATTTTCCAGAGTTTATTGTGATCCACACAGTCAAATGCTTTGGCATAGTCAATAAAGCAGAAATAGATGTTTTCTGCAAATTTCTTGCTTTTTCGATGATCCAGCAGATGTTGGCAATTTGATCTCTGGTTCCTCTACCTTTTCTAAAACCAGCTTGAACATCTGGAAGTTCATGGTTCATGTTCTGTTGAAGTCTGGCTTGGAGAATTTTGAGCATCACTTTGCTAGCATGTGAGATGAGTGCAATTGTGCAGTAATTTGAGCATTCTTTCGCATTGCCTTTCTTTGAGATTGGAATGAAAATTGACCTTTCCCAGTCCTGTGGCCACTGCTGAATTTTTCATATTTGCTGGCATATTGAGTACAGCACACTTACAGCATCATCTTTTAGGATTTAAAATAGCTCAACTCAAATTTCATCACCTCCAATAGCTTTGTTCATAGTGATGCTTCCTGTGGCCCACTTGACTTCACATTCCAGGATGTCTGGTTCTAGCCAAGTGATCATGCCATCATGATTATCTGGGTTGTGAAGATCTTTTTTGTACAGTTCTGTGTATTCTTTCCATCTCTTCTTAACATCTTCTGCTTCTGTTAGGTCCCTGCCATTTCTGTCCTTTATCGAGCCCATCTTTGCATGAACTATTCCCTTGGTATCTCTGATTTTCTTGAAGAGATCTCTAGTCTTTCCCATTCTATTGTTTTCCTCTATTTCTTTGCACTGTTCACTGAGTAAGGCTTTCTTATCTCTTCTTGCTATTGTTTGGAACTCTGCGTTCAAATGGGTATATCTTTCCTTTTCTCCTTTGCTTTTTGCTTCTCTTCTTTTCACATCTATTTGTATGTCTTCCTCAGACAGCCATTTTGCTTTTTTGCATTTCTTTTTCTTAGGGATGGTCTTGCCTCCTGTCTCCTGTACAATGTCACAAATCTCCATCCATAGTTCATCAGGCACTATATCAGATTTAGTTCCTTAAATCTATTTCTCACTTTCACTATATAATCGTTAGTGATTTATGTCATACCTGAATGGTCTAGTGGTTTTCCCTACTTTCTTAAAATGTTATTACATCACGTTATATGTTTGTAAAGGCTGAGATTGGTTTCATCCTTAACATTGTACCTGTCTAAAATATTATATTGGAACCCGGGTTGTGATTTGACTTTGGTTATAAAACATTTTGAAGATTTGTCTACCTTTCCACCAAAAATTGCTACCCCCACCAAAAAGTAAAAAATTCCCCCACTGCTAAGCGGTAAAGAATTCTCTTGCAATACAGGAGACACTAGTTAGTTCCTGGTGTCAGGAAGATCCCCTGGAGAAGGAAATGGGAACCCACTCCAGGCTTCTTGCCAGAGCAACTGAGCACACACCCAAAATGTATTTAATTCTAGCTAGCAGACATTCAGATATCCTAATGACATGCTCAATCATGCCAGATTCTTTTTTCTGCACTTCTAGATTCTTAAGTAACATCAGTAGTTTCAGAGAGTCAATCTTCCTAAGTACCTCCGAACTCACATGGTCAATCTCCCAAAAATAGTTTTTAAAGGAATAAAAGGTACTGAAGGAAGACTTCTCACCCCCACTCTTAACCTATTAAATTATGGTTTAATTATGTATTAAATGCACATTTAATTAACTTACCATATTGCTACATCATAATCTGTGTGATATGCTTCAGACAGACATTATTATTTCTTGATGTATGTTAATGTATTTACTACTCAGCAGTGCTAGAAGTGGTCCCTATTTTCAATCTTCATTTGAAGATGAGAAAACTAAGGCACAGAATGATTGAACATTTCCCAAGTCAGATGACTGGTAAGATTGACAGTTTGGCTCTAGCATGCATATATTTTACCACCACTCTGTTACTGCTCTTTCTATATTGTATGTAAAATTTCCATGAAATAAGAAAAGTCTGCAGAGTGAGTCCATAACAGAAGACATTACCCTTAAGGCAGAAAGGAAAGAGAAAAATGTTACTAAATATTCATGATAATTTGGATCATTTTTAGAATACAACTCATGTCTTACTTTAATATCTGTCATTGTACCTATTTTACCTGTAAACAATTGTAATTCTTTTTTTCTCATCATAAAATCCTCACCTGTTCTGGCTGAGGATTTTTCCTCAATCTTTGTTGGAAACCTGAATGAATAAAGCAGTGGACTCAAATTAGACAACCAGCTAGGTGGGAGCAATTTGAACTGTCTCTGGAAGGTTTACAGCAATTTAAATAAAATGCTGTCTGGTATTAGCCATGGAACAATTTCGCTTTTGTATTAGTGTATTTAATTTATAGTTGTCATGACATTAAAAAAAAATAACATATCTATAGTGGTGAAAACTATATCAGTGAGAAACCAAAGTCACTGCAAAAACAAAAGACAAAAATTCAGCCTTCTACTAAACATGTAAATTATCTCTTCAAAGAATACCTGTATTTTGTTTTTTTCATGAAATTGTAAGTTTGATAACTTCTAGGAGAAATTCAGTAGTCAACCACTTGATGTAGCATTAGTATGCCAAGACATCAAAGGGAAATGGATAAACATCAGGCTTTCTTTCCAACAGGAAAAATATTGTGCACCACTATTCGTAGTTCAAACATTTTCAAAAATAATATTTAATATTTAAAGAAAAATTCTAGTCAAGATACTGTAGATTTTCTCATGCATTATTTACCTTTAGGAAACGTAAAGAACTAGACTATAAAAAATATAAAATGGAAAAATTCTTCCTACCTTACAAAAGATTTTGTTTTGGTAATGTTCTAATAAATGATAAAATGCTGAACTATATAAAATAATGTGTCAAAATAAGGCTTAATTATAATCTAAACAAATAAAGCTTCATGTTATGCTATAGGGATGGAAAATCTTACCCTTCTTCTCTTCTAGGTTCTTTTTGTTCTAATAATTAAACTAACATAAAACAGACTAATAGGAGAAAAACAAATTCAGTTTCGTAAGTATGGAATCCAAAAACAACTGGGTGACCCTAGAGTAACCAATGGAGAAGGCAATGGCAACCCACTCCAGTGTTCTTGCCTGGAGAACCCCAGGGATGGGGGAGCCTGGTGCACTGCCGTCTATGGGGTCGCACAGAGTCGGACACGACTGAAGCGACTTAGCAGCAGCAGCAGCAGCAACAGCAGCAGCAGAGTAACCAATGCTGGCAGTTTTTATTCTTTCAGACAAGACAGAATATTTTAGGGTGTTGTATTCTGCCTTCCTTCAATGCTGTATGCCTTAGCGTAGTTGAAATATAGTCTTGGCATTTAAACTCATCATGAGGTCAGAGTCTAATTTAAGAAATCTAGCCTTACATTATAAAGTGGCAAATTATGGCAATTTCTCAGGTAATTTAAAGTAACAATCACTTTCTCTTCCACACTTCAAGAAAATATTAAATAGCAAATAAATCCTGTTATGTATTGGGTCAATAATAGAATGCAATTAAATCCAGGGCTCAGAATAATTTCAAGAAGGAACACTGTTTCTATATTACTCACAATGACTATAGAAAACAATTTTTATTGTTGAAACACCTTTGTATTGTAGGCATGCAAAATTATGTTTGCTAAACTGAACTGGCAATAGTCTTAAAAATAGAATCAAAAGCTATTGTTAAAAATAATAGCATAAAACAAGGATATAAGCAATTTGTTTCTAAACATCTCGTTTGTAAAACTTACCCATCATACTCTAGATCTCCCACCTCTTCTGCTTTCCTTGAGATTTTAATCTTTTTAACTCATCGTTTTGTGTCCTACATCACATTAACACTTCACTAACTCTGGAATTTAACCTGAAATCCAACTTTTGCTTTTCCCTCCCAAACTCATGAAGGTTATATGGATAGATGCTTGATAAAACTAAATCTCTCTCCCTCTCCCTCTCTCTCTCTCAAAGTAAACAGGTAAAACTACTGTTTCTGCAATCATCATCAAACACTTTTCTCTCTGCTCCCAGAGCAGGGACTGACATGTTAGGACATCCTATGAAAATATGCTGTGAATGTTTTATGAAGGTGCTTTTACTTAACCAGGAAGTCTGGAAGGAGGAGAATGACCTACCTGCCACATTTTCTTTATGAGAACATCTTCCTGGTGATCTATAGCTTCATGAAGTAGTCATGGAGTTTCAAATTTGCCCTTGAACCTGGGTCAAGAAATGCCATCAACACATATTCTTTCTTGTAACACATTTCAATGAGCTTGTAGTCAAGTCAATATCATTACTTTGAATTTGATTTGTGAGCATTCCACAGAAATGTATTTATGCCCATTTATAATAAAGAAGGAGAAGGTGACGGCAGAGAATGAGATGGTTGGATGGCATCACCGACTCGATGGTCATGAGTTTGAGAAGCTCCAGAAACTGGTGATGGACAGAGAAGCCTGGTGTGCTGCAGTCCATGTGGTCACAAAGAGTCGGACATGACTGAGACTGAACTGAAAATAAACAAAAGCACCTGACTTTGATTTACATTACTGTATTTGAATTCCTGAGTGACTGCTTAAAATAGTCCATGTGGATCCCTATGTATATTCCTTCCTCCCTCCTTCCCTCTCTTCCTTTCCTCCCTCCCATCCTACCACAGTTCTTTCTTTCCTTCCTTCTGTCAAGCGAGTGTATGTTCCTCGGTTCTTTGTCTCATCACAACAAAGATTGGGAGTGATGGACAGTAAAGCTCCCTCAGCGTGTCACAGCTCTCAGGCCTTGGACAGACCATGTTATAAGTCTCAGGTCTCGAATGGACCTTATTATAGCTCTTAGACAAATCAGTGTTACAGCTCAGTGTTACAGCTCTATTTTATTTAGAAGAAAGCAGGAAAATGCATTTTCGAGGCATGAGGGCAGCGCGGGGGAGAGAGAGGGGGAGAGAGAGAGAGAGAGAGCTTTGGCTCCTCTTTTTGTAAGTTTGTCTCCCCGGGCCTGTCCTGTGTAAACTGGGCCAGCCAGGAGTGTTGTTTGTTTTACCTGAGGTCTTCACTCCAGTCCTCGGGCCTTGTTTTGTTCTATTTTTGCGGGCTTTTCCCTTCCTTGTCTTTTAGCCACCACCATTTCGACTCCTTTTCCTTATTCTACCTACCTAACCCTTCCATCTCTCCTTTCTTTCAAATATTTTCTTTCAGATGATGAAAACGTGAAAAAAACGACTTGAGAAACTACTTAGCAATAATCCCAAAACTTTGTTATAAAAACAAAAACAAATACTCCCTGGCAAACATCCATTATTCTCTTGAGAACCTTGAGGAAACTAGTTAAAATGGTTGCTAGGCAGCCTGTTCTTCACCTCATAATGGGTTAGAACTTTTTTCATGTTACTGAAGTACAATGACACAATTCTAAAGTGACTAGCCTTTTATTTTATAGCTCCAATTTGAAATTTTAGGCATACATATATATAGAGTAATTAAGTAGAAAATACATTGTATGAAGTACACAGGTTTCCAGTGTGCTATGAGAGTTTTAGCAATTTGGGTTTTTTTTCAGTCTCCATATTTTACTGCCTTGAGCTTACTTGCAAAAAGTACACACTAATTTGCTCACAGAATTTTAGTCTATTTTATAACTTAAAAAAAAGAGCTATATTTTACACTACATCCCTTGAGAGACTGTGAATGAATCTATCAGCAATAAGATTGACAAAAATTATATGAGCTAGAAAGATTAACAAAATTTATATTAAGAGCAATAAAGATAGATAAAAGATATATTACACACTCACACATATATACACACAATTGTGTATGTGAGCACATATACATTTTCTCACAAAAATGTGTGTACGTATATGACTTCTTATTTCTAGTTATAACTCCATTAGTCTTGATAAACATACCTTTCTTAGACCTTTTTCGTTTTGTGAAAATCTAAAGTACTTTTATAATTTCTTCATTTATGGGTACATTAAGTTATTTATTTTTATTGCTTTTCTCTTGAATGCTTATCTTAAGATATTCAGATGAAGGAAATAACTCACATAATATCTCCATAAGAAATAAGGTGCCAAAGGAGTGATACAGATCAATAAGTCATGCTACTGAAGGAATATCATTATTATTATTATTATTTTTTTAACCCAAGTTCTTCTACATCCTTGCCATTGGTCTACTTTCCTTTAGCAACTCATTGTAAATATATCTGTAACACTCTGTCATCTATTAGTCTTTTAGTTCTTACTGTTCCAAAGCTAGAACACTGATTCATCCCATATTCCCCGACCAGAATTTCTTAACCAACAATGAATGAACTATCCAATCTTTTCCTGTCCCCAACTTTTTTTTTATTTTTATTTTTTTTTGGTCTTTTTCAGTTTTGCTGAGAACAGAGAGCATGTATTTCATTAGATTTGTTTGTTTCTTTTTTTTTAAGGACTTTTTTTTTTTTTTTTACTTTATTTTGCTTTACAATACAGTATTGGCTTTGTCATACGTTGACATGAATCAGCCACGGATGTACATGAGTTCCCCATCCTGAACCCCCCTCCCACCTCCCATCCCATATCATCTCTCTGGATCATCCCCGTGTTTTGTTAGATTTTTAAGAGACTCCAAAAGCACTGAAAAAGGTCAACCTTGATAACAGTTAAGATATTTATAACAACTCTGAGTGACTATAGAGACACCTCCACTCTTTCCTGGTATCTTTTTCTCACATTAGGATAAAGAAGTTGTGGTCTGCCCACTTTGGTAAAGGGCAGTTCTGACAAGGGTACTCTTAACTTAGAGCATTTATGTAGAAAAAGTTAATAATATGAACTATAATCTCAAAATCAGATTAGCTCTCATAATATAATAGATCTGATTATATATTTATAATTTTATTTTATTTCTTATTTTTAATTTGAATTGAGCTTAATCTCTCTGTTAATAACAGACCTTGAAAATTCAGAATCCTTAGGTTAAAATTGCATAATACAAAGGGTGCCAAGAGATATGGGTGATCTTCTCAGCAGTACTAACATCTTACATGACACCAGACAAATCATTTAATCTTGCTGTTCCTCAGTTACCTTGCCTTCAAATGAGAAAGCTAGGAGTTCCACTACTTCTTTTACAAGGTTACCAAGAGGGTAAAATAGAACAACTGAAAAACTAAAATGTGTATATATAATTCATATATGTATGTATATTTATGAAACTTTCAACCCTGAATGGGAATAAGGGAAATATATACTGTATGTTTAAATGTACCAAATATCCCCTGGACATCTGTTGGCCCACATTCTGGTATTGAATATTTATACACAATATAATATTTCCATTTAAATTGAAGGAAGAAAATATGAGCCTTACTAATACAGGATTTCCCCTTCTTTTCTTTAAGTGTTTGCTTTGGTAAATGAGGAGTAGCAAAGAGTAGCAAAAAAGTATTTGTTTTTTAGTCATATAACGTTAAGCTTCTATCTCTACACTGACACTTAGTAGATCTGAGTCCCTGAGATGTGAGGAGGCCCTTTATGAAAGACAATATTTTTTATATTCTTGAAGAAGCCAACTATAGTTTCATTCATTAATACTAATATCAGTTTTTCTTTACGAATTCCTTGCTCTACTATTCTTATCCTATTTCCAACTACTTATAGTCTAATTATAGTATTGAGAGAGTCAGTTCCTTGGCAGGTTGATAAGAAATCCAGGGTCCCGAAGAGGAGAGAGAGGTTTGGGGTTCTCGAGGAGGAGATAGGGATCTGGAATTCTCAAGGAGGAGGAAAGGACAAACATCTTTTTTCCTCTACATTCTTTAGTCTTAGTTACTTAAAATGCTTTTTTCCTTTAAGCCCAGAACTGATGATTACACAACAAACAATTCAGTTTAAATCTGTTCAGTTCAGTTCGATTGTTCAGTTGTGTCTGATTCTTTGAGACCCCATGGCCTGTAGCATGCCAGGCCTCCCTGTCCATCACCAACTGCCGGAGTTTACTCAAACTCATGTCCATTGAGTCAGTGATGCCATCCAGCCATCTCATCCTCTTTCATCCCCTTCTCCTCCCACCTTCAATCTTTGCCAGTATCAGGGTCTTTGAACATTCAGGACTGATTTCCTTTAGGACTGACTAGTTGGATGGACTCTCAAGAGTCTTTTCCACCACCACAGTTCAAAGGCATCAATTCTTCAGTGCTCAGCTTTCTTTATAGTCCAATTCTCACATCCATAAATGACTACTGGAAAAACCATAGCCTTGACTAGATGGACCTTTGTTGGCAAACTAAGGGTTATATAACAACAATGTATCTTGCTTGAGGACAGTTTCTCCTTCTTGAAAATCTATCTTCTGGCTACTCTTGTTATCTTAAAATGTAAATTATGGGAGTGGGTCTAGTAAGATTTTTACAACCTCCAGACATTCTTTTGATTTATTGTAATAACTAATTTAAAAATATATAACTCCCTTGATAACACTAGTGAGGGGAGCATTTTCCATCCCCCTTCTGATGTCTGTGTCAGAAGCTTTCTCTGTTCCTTTTCTTGTTTAATAAAACTCTGCTATACAAAAGCTCTTGAGTGATCAAGCCTGATCCCTGGTCCCAAAGCTAAATCTCCTTCAGAGATCATGAATCTGACATCGTTCACTGTAAGCTGTCCTTATGGTCTTGAACTTACCTATGTTTATCACTTCTAGGATCATCTATGAATGTTATCAGAATGCTGGTAATTTATTCCTCTAGCAGAGAGAACCCCTCTAGGATCTGTTGAAACTTCTAAATCTGATTTTTTTTTCCTTACCTCTATTTAGAAGTACCTCAACGTTTAAATCAGCCTTCTAAAAGTGAAGCAAATGTGCTTAGTTGCTTCAGTCATGTCTGACTCTTTGCAACCCTATGGGCTGTAGCCTGCCCGCCTCCTCTGTCCATGGAGTGGGTTGCTTGCCATGCCCTCCTCCAAGGGCTCTTCCTCACCCAAGGGTGGAACCACTGTCTGTCTCTTGTCCCCACTGGTAGGTGGGGCCTTTATCACTAGCAGAAGCAGAAGTACCCAATAAAGAATGGCTCTAAACCTCAAAGTGAAAAAAAGCTATATCATCACAATTTCAGTGTCCCCAACTTGTGGTACTTTCCATTTTTCTCTTCCTGTTTAGCTAACAACTAGTCTTTGGGGGAAAATGTATCAATTTGAACACTTGAAAAGTTAAATTTTAAGATTTATTTGGTTTATAATAACTCTTTAAATGCTTTTGAAATCGAATCTATTTTTTTTAGAATATTCAGAAATAGCAGTCATGTAAATGATTACTATTTATCCCTTAAAATTGTCTATGAAGCCAAGAAAATTTTTTTCATATGATTTTGGCTAAATTATCCTGGGAGTAAACATAAAGCACAGACTTGGTAAATGCAAAAGGAATTAAAACAACAACTGATTTCCTTCCTTCAATCTTTCCTTCCTTCCTGAATTATTTAGAAGTAGTGTCATAACATTGGCAACTTACTTTTGGTGGATTCAGGAGGAAGAGTACAAGAGAAAAATAAACAAGTACGGCAAAAGTTAACTATTAGTGAATGAGCAGGTACATTTCTCTACTACTCTTTTAGATTTTCCTTAGGCTTGAAATTTATTGAGACAAAACTTGAAACTATATATGTATATCTGGCTCTCTAAATATATCAGCTGCTTCTGCTGCTACTAAGTCACTTCAGTCGGTGTCTGACTCTGTGCGACCCCACAGATGGCAGTCCATCCCTGGGATTCTCCAGGCAAGAACACTGGAGTGGGTTGCCATTTCCTACTCCAATGCATGAAAGTGAAAAGGGAAAGTGAAGTCACTCAGTCGTGTGTGACTCTTAGCGACCCCATGGACTGCAGCCTACCAGGCTCCTCCATCCATGGGATTCTCCAGGCAAGAGTACTGGAGTGGGGTGCCATTGCTTTCTCCATAAATATATCAGATACTTTGCTAAACACTGGAAGAATTCAGTATTAAACAAAAAATATGAAGTGCCTGTCTTCATGGAGCTTATGGTACTGTGCATGTGACAGGTATTAAATCAGTATCCACACAATTTTAAAAATCAACATTGGTAAGTGTGATGACTGAGTCTGGTGTATATATAGGTCAGCACTGGAAACCTCTGGTGGGGCAATCGCTCAGCTTTAGAGCCTTCATGACAGGACAAATCCACCAAACAAGGGGAAAAATTGCTTTACTGAGGCTTTTATCTTCTCCCTCCATCCTCTTTGCCTCCATTCAACTTGTCACCCATGGGATCGACTGCCTGCCTCTTTTTTATGCATGCTCAGGCACTCAGTAGTGTCTGACTCTTTGTGACCCCATGGACAGTAACCCAGCAGGTTTCTCTATCCATGGAATTTTTCAGGCAGGAATACTGGAGTGGGATGCCCTTTCCTTTTCCAGGGTGTCTTCCTGACCCAAGGACTGAGCCCACTACTCCTGTGTCTCCTGCATTGGCAAGCAGATTCTTAACCTCTGTGCCACCTGGGAAACTCTTACTTCCTCTTTATATGACCCAAAATAATTTCAAACACTCCTCATGATACAAGTGCAAAATGTAGGAAAACAATCTTTTGGACTCTGAGCTGCCAGGTTTTAGACTCTGAATAGAAATTTTCTTAGAGTCAAGTAGGGGAATATGTATGGGTGCCATGTAAAGAATTTCAGAGTCACCTCTCTAAAAGGAAGCTGCTTGCTTTCAACTTCCTCACTCTCTTTCCAAAGACAGTAATGGGAAGTGGTTGAGAGCCAATGTTCACTATTTCAACAATGCTGGACACGAACTTGTAGAGTCAAGTCACTTCTCCATGTCCCTCTGTTCATCAAAGAAAACAGTTTCTCTTGTTTGAATTGTTCTGGTTTTAGGTCTATTTTTAATAGCCAGCTTGAACCATATTCTAACTACTGTACACCTCAACTGAATATCCAGGAACCATAATCAATTTCTCCTACTTTGTTGCTCACCTTCTCATTTCTGCTACCATAGTTTATGTCTTCATTGACCCTCACCTGAACTTGGTCTCAGAACCTCCTGACTCCCTCGTGTCTTCATCTATCACGTTTCCATCAGTTTTATCTTTCTAAAGCCCAAGGTACATTTGTATTACTTATTCTCCTCAAGGACACTCAGATGATTCCCCTGTTACCTAGCAAATAAAATCCAAACTCTAAGCTTGGCATTTAAAGTGCTGCACATTATGGCTTCACCTTGTGTGTTATGCTCAGAGAGGGATACCCTCCTCAACTTCTTTAGTCGCTGAAATTCTAATAATCCCTGAAATTCTAATAAGGCTGACTTGAATTGCACCTATTATGTGAAAATATTTTCTCAGTTCTCAGATTCAATTCACAATCCTTCTTGTTCTACTTACACACAGCTTTGCTTTTACCTCTTTCAGCCAAATAGTATAATTTCTTTAATGTTTATCTATCTCTACTACTAGAATATAAACTCTTTGAAGATATGCACTGAATTTTAGTTTTTCTGTGTCATTTTTATTGCTATCATCTATAGAAATTTGCATATTTGCCCATACAACAGAGGTAGCAAAATATGTTTATGTTTATTAAGTTGAACTGATTTGAAGAAAGTTAAATTCTTCAAATGCTTTGCCAATTTGTTTTCCAGAAATGATCGCTGCTGGATACCAGGGTACAAATACAGAAATATTACAAAGAGAAAAAGAGAGGGAGAGATTTCATACATGTCTCCCTATAATTAGTTATTTTCATTTATTTACTTTAAACAAGATACATTTTCCAATTTCCATAGGAAAAGATCTTGAATATATTATAAGAAAATGATAAAGCTTTCTGGACATCAAAGAATTTTTGCAAAAATAACTTTTGGATGAGTTAAGTATAAAAGAATCTGAAACATATAAATTAAGTTTCCCTTGAAAGACACTGAACTTAAAAATAAAGAAGAAACATGTTTAAAACAATATAGAGCTCAAAACCTTGAGAAAACTTTTTAGAAAACAAAATACTAAAGTTTAATAGCATAGTAACATTAAACTATAATGCATATTATTCAAATATTTTTATTACCTACTAACTTCCTCAAAATTTGGAAATTTTCCAAAATGGCAGATTTTAATTTTTTTTTTTTAGAATCATGCTTTGACTTAGTGATCAAACCAGTAAGATAGATAGAAGTTATCTATCCTCTAATTTTACTGTGAAATGGTAATGCTGCTGCTGCTGCTAAGTCACTTCAGTCGTGCCCAACTCTGTGAGACCCCATAGACGGCAGCCCACCAGGCTCCTCCATCTCTGGGATTCTCCAGGCAAGAACACTGGAGTGGGTTGCTATTTCGTTCTCCAGTGCATGAAAGTGAAAAGTGAAAGTGCTATTGCTCATTCGTATCCGACTCTTAGCAACCCCTTGGACTGCAGCTAATGCTAATGAGTACTCTTATTTAGCAGGTTCCTACAATGTGATAAGTGTATTTCTAAATAATATCTCAATTAACCCATATTTTCCAAATGTCAAAGTTTTTCTCGACTCTCTAGCCAAAGCCATTTCCTATACCTTATGCTTCTTCAGCATGTCCTTCCTTATCTTGAAACTCTTTGTCTTACATTATAATGAATAAAAAGAAATTGTTTCTTCCCTAAAATCTCACCATAACTTTGGTAAAACGAATAATATCTGATTCATTCCTAAAGTATTTGCAGTATTAACTATAAATAAATTTAGCAAAATTATGACTAGCTAGCCAATGTGAAATAGTAATAATAGCAACCACCTACAGAGCATGCTTTATTCTGCCAGATTTTATCCTAAATATTTTAAAAACTTAAGCTCAGTTCTCACAACAACCAAATAAAGTAGTTAATATTATTCCCACTTTATAGGTGGGGGGAAATGAAAATTCTTGGAAGATGAAACAAAAAGCCCATAGAATCATAACTAGCAGAGGTAGAAATTAAATCCATATCTGTTTACTTCAACATCTTATACTCTTTACTATAATTTCATATTGTTATTACTTTGAAACTTATAAAACATGAATAATAAATATATTACCACAATAATGATTTTCATGCCTATCAACTTGGAATAATATACAAATTTAAATTATCGGTAGAAATCATTTTCCCTTGGAAAATTTGTTCACGCAGATCAGTAATTTTGTAAATTTAAAGTTATATCAAACTATAACTTCCAAATTCCTATAGAGTTATACATCAGCAGTGTAATAAGAGGGGCTTCCCTGGTGGCTCAGATGGTAAAGAATCTGTCTGCAATGCAGGAGACCCTGTTCGATCCCTGGGTCAGGAAGATTCCCCGAAGAAGGGAATGGCTACCCACTCCAGTATAAGAATACCTGGAGAATTCCATGGACAGAGAACCCTGATGGGCTAAAGTTCATGGAGTCACAAAGAGCTGGACATGCCTGTGCAACTAACATGAAACATTATAATAAGAGGAGCAGAAAATCCACCAATCTATTACTAAATTTTCCTTCTCTTCCTGACAAATGAAAATCTTATGTATATACAGGAAATCTCAGGTAATATTTAGCTACTTTATCTTTGTTAATCCATGTGCTGAAATGAGGTTTATTAAGCGAGCAATAACACATGACACTTTGCATGTAATGCTGTAATGAAGCCATGCTTGAACTAATTGGTGATCCTCAGGTACCCTACTCCACCGGATGCTGTCATTTTTAACAATGGGTGCTCTGGAATTAGCTGCTGATGATTTGATAACCCTTATCTCTGAGAATAAAGATCAGAGGTGGGTTGAGAGCTTGTTTCTTATACCCCACTTTTAAAATCAATTTTTAGTAGTTTCAGTTGGCACTCTATTCATATATTTAAAAAATCAAAACAATATAAAGTGAATTACAGTCAGAAGTCTTATTCTCACTCTTTCTCTTACTTTTCTCATCCATGGTCTCCATCAGCATGACCAGGTAATTATTTCTACCAGTTGCTTAAGTTTATCCCTCACATATTTTCTGTACAACACAAACAGCTAAAAACATAAATTCTTAACTCTGCTCTTTCTTACATGACTGGCCACATACTATCCACACTCTTCTGCATTTTGATATTTTGTATTTATAGGTTTTGTGAGATCTTCATAAATAATTTGACAGCTTCATAGTATTCCATTATTTATGCTGCTGCTGCTGCTGCTAAGTCACTTCAGTCGTGTCTGACTCTGTGTGACCCCATAGACGGCAGCCCACCAGGCTCCTCCATCCCTGGGATTCTCCAGGCAAGAACACTGGAGTGGGTTGCCATGTCCTTCTCCAATGCATGAAAGTGAAGAGTGAAAATGAAGTCGCTCAGTCGTGTCCGACTCTTTGTGACCCGATGGACTGCAGCCTATCAGGCTCCTCCACCCATGGGCTTTTCCAGGCAAGGGTACTGGAGTGGGTCGCCATTGCCTTCTCCATTATTTATATGTCTGCATTTACTTAGGGGTCTCCAGGTTGCACAGTGATAAAGAATCTCCCTGCCAATTCAGGAGACACAGGAGACATAGATTCAATCACTGGGTTGGGAAGATCCACTGGAGAAGGAAATGGCAACCCACTTCAGTATTCTTATCTGGGAAATCCCATGGACAAAGAAGCCTGACAGCTACAGTCAGACATGAATTAGTTACGAGACAACAACAAGATAGTACTTATTTAACCAAAAGTTTCTACCTGAGTTATGAAAACATTTGTGCAAGGAGAACATATGTATTAAAGAGTATGTAAGGAAATGGTAACCCACTCCAGTATTCTTGCCTGGAGAATTCCATGGATGGAGAAGCCTGGTAGGCTACAGTCCACAGGGTCGCAAAGAGTCAGACATGACTGAGCGACTGCACTTCACTTAATGTCTGCCAAACATGCTCTCTAAGATTTTCTGTTTCACTTGCAGTTGGGATCCAGGTGCTAGATAATTGCTGTTGTTGTTCAGTCGCTAAGTTGTATATGACTCTGTGACCCCATGAACTGCAGCACACCAGGCACCTCTGTCCACCACTATCTCCAGGGAGACATGAATTTCAAATTCTTGTCCATTCAACTGGTGACGCTATATAGCCATCTCATACTCTGCTGACCCATTCTTATTTTGCCTTCAATTTGTCCAAGCATCAGAGTCTTTTCCAATAAATGAGCTCTCCCCGTCAGGTGGCCAAAGTATTGGAGCTTCAGTGTTCAGAATCAGGCCTTCCAATGAATATTCAGGGTTGATTTTCTTTGCGATTGACTGGTTAGATCTCCTTGCAGTCCAAGGGACTCTCAAGAGCATTCTTAAATAGCATAATTCAAAAGCATCAGTTCTCCAGCACTCAGCCTTTTTATGGTCTAATTCTCACATCCATACATGACTACTGGAAAAACCATAGCTTTGACCATACAGATCTTTGTTGGCAATGTAATGTCTCTACTTTTTAATCTGCTATCTAGGTTTTTCATAGCTTTCTTTCCAAGGAGCAATTGTCTTTAATTTCATGGCTTCAGTTACCATCTGCAGTAATTTTTGAGTCCACGAAAATAAATTCTGTCACCGTTTCCAGTTTTTTCCCCTTCTATTTACATGAAATGATGGGACCTGATGGTATGACCATACTTTCTTTTACTGCTGAGTTTCAAGCCAGCTTTTTCACTTTCCTCTTTCACCCTCATGAAGAGGCTATTTAGTTCCTCTTCACTTTCTGCTGTTACAATGGTTTTATCTGCATATCTAAGATTGTTGATATTTATCCTAGAAACAGTTTATGATTCATCCAGCCTAGCATTTTGCATGATATACTCTGCATGTAAGTTAAATAATCAGAGTGACAATATATAGCCTTAACATACTCTTTTCCTAATTTTGAACCAGTCAGTCCTTCCCTGTAAGGTTCTAACTACTGCTTCTTGTCCTATATACAGGTTTCTCAGGAGGCAGGTAAGGTGGTCTGGTATTTCCATCTGTTTAAGAATTTTCCAGTTTGTTGTGATAGATGCAGTCAAAGGCTTTATAGTATAGTCAGTGAAGAAAAATTTTTCTGGAGTTCCCTTGCTTTTTCTAGTAGTAGTAGTTTGTCGCTCAGTCATGTCTGACTCTTTGTGACACCATGGACTATAGTCTACCAGGCTCCTCCCTCCATGGGATTCTCCAGGGAAGAGTACTGGAGTGGGTTGCCATTTCCTTCTCCAGGGGATCTTCCCGACCCAGGGATTGAACCCCGGTCGGTCCCGCATTGCGGGCAGACGCTTTAACCTCTGAGCCACCAGGGAAGCCTCTAACAAACATTGGGAATTTTATCTTTAGTTCCTCATCTACCACTTTGAAGCCCAGGTTGTGCATCTGGAAGTTCTCAGTTCTCGTACTATTGAAGCCTCACTTGAAGGATTTTGAGCAGTACTTGCTAGCATGTAAAATGAGTGCAGTTGTACGGTAATTTGAACATTCTCTGGCATTGTCTTTCTTTGGGATTGAAATGAAAACTGACCTTTTACAGTCCTGAGGCTACTGCTGAGTTTTCCAAATCTGCAGGCGTATTGAGTGCAGCACTTTCATAGGATCAAATAGGATTTTTAAATAGCTTAGCTGGAATTCCATCACCTCCACTAGCTTTATTGTTAGTAATGCTTCCTACAGCCCACTTGACTTCATACTCCAGGATGTCTGGCTCTAGGTGAGCAACCACACCATCATGGTTATCCCAGCCAGTAAGATCTTTTTTGTATAGTTTTTCTGTGTATTCTTGACACCTCTTCTTAGTCTCTTCTGCTTCGGTTAGGTCCTTGCTGTTTCTGCCCTTTTTTGTGCCCATCTTCCTATGAAATTTTCCCTTGATATCTTCTATTTTCTTGGAGATTTCTAGTCTTTTTCATTCTATTGATTTCATCTATTTCTTTGCATTGTTCATTTAAGACCTTATCTCTCCTTGGGCTTGCCTAGTAGCTCAAATGGTAAAGCATTTGCCTACAATGCAGGAAACCTGGGTTCAATCTCTGGATCGGGAAGATCCCCTGGAGAAGGAAATGGCAACCCACTCCAGTATTCTTGATCTCTCTCCTTGCTATTCTCTGCAACTCTGCATTCAGTTGGGTATATCCTTCCCTTTCTCCCTTGCCATCCACTACTCTTTCTCAGCATCTTTAAAGCCTCCTTAGACAAGCACTTTGCCTTCTTAACAATTATTTTTCTTTGAGATGCTTTCGGTCACTGCCTCTGATACAGTGTTATGGACCCTCAGCCATAGTTCTTCAGGCAGTCTGTCTATCAGAACTAATCTCTTGAATCTATTTGTTACCTCCATGGTGTAATCATAAGGTATTTGATATAGGTCATACCTGAATGGCCTAGTAGTTTTCACTGATTTCTTTAATTTAAGCCTGGATTTTGCAATAAGGTGCTGATGATCTGAGCCACAGTCAGCTCCAGATACTGTTTGGATGACTATATAGAGCTTTTCCATACTTGAATACAAGGAACGAAATCAATCTGATTTTAGTATTGACCATCAGGTGATGTCCACATGTAGAGTCACCTCTTGGGTTGTTGGAAAAGGATGTTTGTTATGACCAGCATGTTCTCATGACAAGACTCCATCAACCTTTGCCCTGCATCATTTTATACCCCAAGAGCAACTTGCCTGTTATCCTGGGTATCTCCTGACTTCCTAATCTTCCATTCTAATCCCTTATGAGCAAGATAATTAGATCTGGCTAAACAACACATGCTCAGAAGAGATGGCTGTCATCTCCAGTTTGATTTTTGATTCTTTCTCTCACTAAGCTGTGAATAGGGAGGCTGAATATTCCCAATGTTGTAGCTACAAGGATGAGTGCCTTTACCAGGCTACATATCAGGCAGAGCTGTCTACCACACCACCACAGTCATATATTGTTTTGCAGTTGTAGTTTATTCTTAATGGCAGAAAGTGAAGAGGAACTAAAAAGCCTCTTGATGAAAGTGAAACAGGAGAGTGAAAAAGTTGGCTTAAAGCTCAACATTCAGAAAACTAAGATCATGGCATCTGGTCCCATCATTTCATGGGAAATAGATGGAAAAACAGTATCAGACTTTATTTTGGGGGGCACCAAAATCACTGCAGATGGTGATTGCAACTGTGAAATTAAAAGACGCTTACTCCTTGGAAGGAAAGTTATGACCAACCTAGATAGCATATTAAAAAACAGAGATATTACTTTGCAAACAAAGGTCCGTCTAGTCAAGGCTATGGTTTTTCCAGTGGTCATCTATGGATGTGAGAATTGCACTGTGAAGAAAGCTGAGCACTGAAGAATTGATGCTTTTGAACTGTGGTGTTGGAGAAGACTCTTGAGAGTCCCTTGGACTGCAAGGAGATTCAAGCAGTCCATCGTAAAGGAGATCAGTCCTTGGTGTTCATTGGAAGGACTGATGCTAAAGCTGAAACTCCAATACTTTGGCCACCTCATGAGAAGAGTTGACTCATTGGAAAAGACCCTGATGCAGGGAGGGATTGGGGGCAGGAGAAGAAGGGGACAACAGAGGATGAGATGGCTGGATGGCATCACCCACTCAATGCACAGGAGTTTGGGTGAACTCCGGGAGTTGGTGATGGACAGGGAGGCCTGGTGTGCTGCAATTCATGGGGTCGCAGAGTCAGACATGACTGAGCGACTGGACTGAACTGAACTGATATTGTATAGAATGGTACATCTCAAATTAGAGGAATATCTGATAATGTTTAGTGACCAAAGATTCCTTAGGTCTCTTTGTGGAGATTTTAAATAAATATGCAAGTGTTTTTCTAGAGAGTGACTGGAAATCATTAGATACCTAAATGGAGTCCAGAATGTATCAAAAGTTTAACATTATCAGTCTGGCTTACCTTCTCATTTGTAAACAATAAAAACAAGTTCTAGAGAGACTGGCATTTTGCTTTAGAAGTTCTGGGTACGTTTCAGGTCTCCCCACTTCCAATTCTGGCCATGCTGCATCATGGTCAGCCTAGGACAATCCAGCAGCATTAAACACACAGCCTTAAATAAAACCAAGCCTTTGTTCCTAACTTCGTCAGCATATACACCCACTAGATTGCCATGAGCAGCTTCATGTCCTTGACTGCATATATCACATTCGTAGTCTTCATCTCACCTGTTTAAATCCTCAAACTAAAAATTTAGAAGGTAGTTTGGACCTCTCACTTCAGTCTCTTCCCTACAGAAAACATCTCCAACTTCATCTAAACCATCTAAAACCACTTGGGGCTTATCAGTGTTGCCTTCAAAATACATCCCAAATTGATCACTTAGCAGCATTCTCATCACTGCCATCACAATGCAAGTCCCTCTCTTGGTGATGCTGACAAACTCCAGCTGAACTCCCTGCTCTCATTCAGGATGTCTTCTGCACTTCTGAGTCAAGCAGAATGATTTCCTTTTTTTTTTTTTTTTTTCCACACCCTGTGACATGAGGGATATTAGTTCCCTGACCAGGGATTGAACCAGAATCCTCTGCATTAGTAGTAGTCTTAATCATTGGTTCACCAGGAAAGTCACCCCAAGAATGATCTTCTTTTAAAAAACCATAAATCAGAACTTCTTATTGGCTTATCAGACTTCAAAAAAAAAAAAAATGTGCTTTGTCTGCAAGCCTCTCTCTAATGGCCCTGGACTGCATTTCTATTCTTATCAACTAGGAAATGCTTCCCACAAATATCTGCGCACCTGAATATCCTTTACCATTCAGGTGTCTGCTCTATTCCTTCCCTCTACCACTCTCTGCCTGTTTATTCTATCTATGGGGATGGATGGCTATCCACTTCAGTATTCTTACCCAGAAAATCCCATGAACAGAGAAGCCTGGTAGGCTACAGTTCATGGGGAAGCAAAGAATCAGACATGACTCTCTCTCTCACACACACGCACTCTTCTTGATAGAAGTTAACACTTGATTTTTAAAATTTGTTTGTTTGTAGTCTGTCTTACTCCACCTATGAGGTTACTCCATAAGGTTAGAGATCTTGCCTCTTTTGCTCAACTCTCAGTCACTGTACCTCATACACTGTGCACTCAATCATTTCAGTCATGTCAGACTCTTTATGACCCCATGTAGCGGGCAGGGGTCTTCTGTCCATGGGATTCTCTAAGCAAGAATATTGGAGTGGGTTGCCATGCTCTCCTTGAGGGGTGGGGGAGGGGGGGCGGGGATCTTCCCTTTCCAGGGATTGAACCCGTGTCTCCTGGTTTTCTCCTGCATTGCAAGTGGATTCTTTACCCACTGAGGCCCCTGGGGAGCCCAGTACATTCCTTGGGGCCTATTAGTGCTTAATATCAATTAAATCAATTAATAAGTGCTTGTTTTCTAACCATTTATCCATGTTGTTGCTTTGCTGAGAATTTCCTTCATTTTCTTCTGTCATCTGAACACTATCCATAGTTCAGCTTTCTAGATTTCTATTATTTAGCTACTTCCTGCTTTTCTTGATCTTTACCCTTTTCTGACACCTTTAGCAGTTACAGCTACAAAATAGAGCTTTTGTCTCTGGGTAGGGAAGATAGTATTGTATGGGAGAAAACACTTTGCCCAGAAAACTCACCCCATAGCTACTTTTGATTTTAGTGCTACTAGAATATGATCTTGGATAAGTTATTTAACTTCTCTAAATCTCCGTTCTGAAATCTGTGAAATGAGAATGATAAAAATGATGGTAATAATGATATGTCCCCTCTGTAGTTGCTCCCCCCAATACCTGGTCTGTATTTTATTTAATATACACAAACTAAAATACATAATTCATGTTTATGCACACTGTAAATAAAAATGCCAATGTAAACAGCATTGTTGTTGTTGTTGCAATGTTGTGTGAAGTTAAGCTTCATCTCTCCAATCCAATACTCTGGGTGTTTCTTTTTAGCATTAGTAATGGTGTCAATCTAGAAATTAGCTTAAAATTCTACATTGTTTCTTCCAAGAATATTAGAAGAGTATTAGATGGCCTCTTGTAAAGTTAAATGTTATTACTTGTTCTATACCCCCATTTTTATGTAAATCAGAGTTTTTTTTCTCTACATGAGAAAATGTGATACTGTTAAGCAAGAATGGAATTTCATGGAGCCAAGATTTTAAGCCTTTCATCAGTTTTCCACAAATTGGTGTTAGCAGATTATTTCACTCCACTTGTTTGAGAAACCTTGCCTTTATTCCTTTAATTGGGGTTTCCTTCTTGGCTCAGACAGTAAAGAATCCACCAGCAATGCAGAAGACCCAGGTTTGATCCCTGGGTCAAGAAGATGCCCTGGAGATGGGAATGGCTAACTTTAACTGGACGATGCCTACTAAGAAATGAGCTGGTTTTAATATATGCAAAATATTTTTCACCCAAACTGATTCTGAAATAACCCTCTACATCATCATATTTATGCATGTTATCTAAGTGTGTGAATCATGCCCATACAAGAAGCTGCAAAAGCACCTCTTCAGAAGCATATTGACAACTAAGCAGTGAAAACCCGCTAATGCACTCTGAATCACACACTGTGAAAGAGCAGTAAATTGTTTCCTTGGTGGCTTTGACAACATTGCCTCTGAACATAATTGAATGTCATTATTTCATATGCTTGCAAATAAGATCCCAATGACATTACACCTGGGAATGTGTACTCTTGGTCGTCTGTTTATGACAGAGGAGCTAGACATATGGCCTGTGGCCTTGATTTGGCCCCAGAGCTGTTGCAGAGTCCTCTTACCAGTTTTCAGCCAGTCTGCCCCATCACTGGGAATCAGCTCTGTCAGAAGCCATGCTTCCCATCAATAAATGAGTGAAAATGCAGCTTCCTCAATGGCCAGCACTCAGGGCCTTCCAGCTTTGAAATAGCAGGGTCCTTGATACATGCAAAGAATGTCACATGCTATGTAAATGAAATAAAAAGTATAACACAAGGAGACTGAGAGATGTTAGGATGAAATCTGCAAAGAGAAAGATCTTGAAAGGAGAGGAGAAAATGGCTCTGTTGCACAAAATTTATGAAATGTGAATTTTAATACCTACATTGCTCTAAAGGTTTCATGCCAGAGTGGACAAATCTGCTTTACCCCAATAGCCTTAGTTTCCTGTTCTGTAAAGTAGGAATTAAACTAGTTTTTCAACTTTATTCCACCAAGAAATATTTTAATTTTGTCAGATATCATATTTTAAAAGATTTGCCCTGTTAGGTAAGCTATATTTAATAACTTGTTTTTAACCATTAGTAAAGAAATTTATAGCTATTATCAGAGTTTCTAACCAGCATTATCACTGCCACTTTGGATTGGTATAATTCCAGTAAAAAACAGCAATGAAAAATGTTATTTGACATGGAATACATGGAAAGACTTAGAATATGGAAAATTACCTTAGAGCTATAAATAATGTTTCATGAAATTCTGTTCTTCTTGTGAACATGTTCTTCAAGTTTTTCTTTCAACAAATATTCAATAAACACTGTTCTAGGCACTGGAAATATTATGTGCTGAATAATAAAATCTGTTCTTGATAAATATCCAAAGTGGAAAGTTGTTGAAGAAAAGTGAGACTCAGCAAGAATATAAATATAAAAATAGAGCTTCAAATCAAATACAGGATCTAAAGAAGGCCTAGTACTCAAAAGTCTGAATTGAAAGGTAACAGACAAGGAACAATGACAACAAAATCCTATTGGTAGACACTCCCTTCGGATAAGGCAATGGCACCCCGCTCCAGTACTCTTGCCTGAAAAATCCATGGACGGAGGAGCCCGGTGGGCTGCAGTCCACGGGGTCGCTGAGTCGGACAAGACTGAGCAACTTCACTTTCACTTTTCACTTTCATGCATTGGAGAAGGCAATGGCAACCCACTCCAGTGTTCTTGCCTGGAGAATCCCAGGGACGGGGGAGCCTGATGGGCTGCCGTCTGTGGGGTCGCACAGAGTCGGACACGACTGAGGCGACTTAGCAGCAGCAGCAGCAGCAGAGACTCCCTTAACAGGAGGGGCCATCCATTCATGTCATTCATCCAAAGTATGTTGCATTCAACAAAAATCCTGGAAGGTACTCTCAAAAACAGAGTTCGTAACTTAACTTTGCTCCTATCTCACTCAAAGATTTCAATGCTTTTTGTATGTTTACAGTGTATATTTGAGCATTTACGTATTAAGAAACACTTAACTTAGGTTTATACAGATGTTTCTCAAATATTTGACTAAGGACTACTTTTTCAGAAAACAAAATAACAGACCATAGATTAAGTTGCTCTTAATATAGCTCTTTTTTGTGTTTGTTTATGGTAGGAACACTTAAGAATTACCCTCTTTAAGCATATAATACCTATCATTAACTGTAGTCATCATGTTCATTTAATTTCCAGAATTTTTTTCACCTAGCATAACTGAAACTTTGTACCCATTAACCAGTGTTTCCCAATTTCCCCTTCTTCTCACCTAATATGGTTCTTGGAATTAATGACTTTTCAACGGGCCAAATTTCTTGATCACATTGTTTGGTGGCCTATTGCCAGCCTCCTCCTACAAGCCCTCAAGACCTACAAGATTGGTATTGCCAAGCTGTGCTTTGGCAGTTTCCATAAAACATTTAAAAAGGAAAAACTCTATAAAATACATTGAAGCTACTATAAAATAACGATAAAGTTGCTGCTCACACATCACTTAGGAGAGATTCAGGCTAGAATATTTTCTTCAGGTACTAATCCTAGGAATGGTGTGTAACTCCTGAATAATTAGTTTGTTTTTAATCATGTTGACATCATGATTTAACTGGTCATTGTTGGGAGAAAATATCAGCGTAAAACTTATGACCCACATTTATAAAGTGTGGAGAATTTTGCATGCATATTTGGGGTATTTCACTCTTGATTCCATTTTGCTTTTCTTATATTATTTTGCCTTTGCCCATTTTCAAAGTTTATAAAGACTATAGATGAATGTGTCAGTTTAAGAATTCAAACAACTTAAAATCAATCAAAAATTCCACATTTGCCCTTCTCTCTTTACCTCATCAAACCTCTTCTGCTGCTAAGTGTATTCACTGTTACACACCACTGTGGTGTTTCTATGTACACACACACACACACACACACACAGAGAGAAATGTACATATACTATTTTATTGTGTAAATGGAATCCTATTATGTTTTATTTTATTTTTTAAGTTTATTTGCAGTCTGGGAATTTTCCAAGTCAGATTTTCTAATAGCATAATTTTTGCATGATAAATAAGACCTCCTTTAGCCATTCCTTTATTAATATTGCCCACTTTTTTCTGGTTAAAAAAAGGATGCACTGAATGTCTATATATATATATTTTTGTACAAATATGTTTACTCAATGTGTGTGAGTGTTAGTTTCACAGTCATATCTGACTCTTTGCAACCCCATGGACTGTAGCCTACCAGGTCTATGCCCATGGGATTCTCCAGACAACAACAATAGAGTGGGTTGCCATTCCCTTCTCCAAGGGATCTTCCCAAACCAGGGATTGAACCTGAGTCTCCTGCATTGCAGGCAGATTCTGAGCCATCTGAGTCACCACATATTTACTCAATAGATAACTATTAATTGATGACAACTGCATGCTTACTATTTTATAGATTGTTGCTCTCATTTTTGTTTGTGATTCTTCAGTGAACAAAAGAGTCAAAGGTCCTTGCCCTTCTGGAGGTTAAAATTAATCAATAGAGATATACATCTAAAGAAACAGAAACAGTTAAACGTAAATTACATGATGTGTTATAAAGCGTCAAGTCCTATGGAGGAAAAATTTAAAAAAGCAGAGCACAATAAAGGATATACACTATAGGAAAGGAGAATGTGGCCACAATTGTAATAAGTTGGTTAGGGCAGGACTAGTTGGAAAAGTGACACTTGGAAAAGACTTGAAAAAAATGGTGAAGTTAACTTGGTGGAAGATCACCTCCAGTATGGGAATAACACGTACAAAGTTCCTGATGAGGAAATGTGGGAGATGCATTAAAAGAAAATCAGTAGACAGTTGTGATCGGAGCAGAGTGGTCCATGACATGAGAAGTGGGCAAGAAGGTCAGAGAGGTTGTTGGTTGATGGGCATGGGGATGATAAGTGACATAAGAACTTGTATAACATGTAAGAATTTGAAGGTTTATTCTGAGTGATAAGGAGATTCAGTGAGGATTTTAGAAGAGGGGGCATTCATAACAACTTGACATGTTTTAAAAAGTTCTTTTTGACTACTATGATGAGAACAAACTGTGGGGAACAAGGAGCAGGTAGATGTAAGAAAACCCATTAGGAAGCCATTGTAGTAATCCGGGAAGGAGGTTACAGAGCCCAGATAAGAGTGTGAAGATAGAAGAGAGAAGGAAAAAAAAAAAAGTCAGATGCTTGTTTGTAAGCAGATAAGACTGAACCAGTAGACATGTGGAGAGATGGGAAGAGAAAAGGAGGAGAAAGGGGAATTTCTGGGAAAACATTTTGGGTAAACAGGAGCTGCTGGAATACAGAATGCATGTGGAATTGCTTTAGTTAGTAGTAAAAACAGTTCAGCTCTGGCAACAAGTTGGACAGACAGCAGAGAGCATGGGCTCATGCGAGCTAAGTGGGCAAATGTAGCAGTGGGGATCTATGATGTTCTCTTTTCATTATTTCAACTTGCTCCATGAAATTGAAGAAACTGAATACAGTCATCAAGTTGAAGGTGAGGATAGGTGAGGAGATATAAGTGCAAAGAAGGACAAGATGTGAAATTGAAATAGAAGAGTGGAGTATTAATGTAATAGTATGATTGCTTGAAAACATCAAGAACTCTCATGAGGTTTGTGGTTATGAGTAATGATGGTTGCATATTTTTCTCTACTTACATCTACAGGCACAATTGTGTGCATAGAGAATGGTGATCTGGATTTAATCAATCTGTGATCTTGACAAACAGAAAGAAACAGTTAAAAGTCAGAAGGCAGTTAAAGGTGTATATCAGGAGGTGAGTTGATAGACCGCCCATGGAATTTAAGTCGAGTAAGGAGAGGAATGAGGAAAAAAGGCATAATGTTTATCTGAGGAGGCATTACAAAGAGCTGAGAAAAGAAGAAAAGTGAAAGGCAAAGGAGAAAAGGAAAGATATACCCATCTGAATGCAGAGTTCCAAATAATAGCAAGGAGAGATAAGAAAGCCTTTTTCAGTGATCAACGCAAATATATAGAGGAAAACAATAGAAGGGGAAAGTCTAGAGATATCTTCAAGAAAATTAGAGATACCAAAGGAACGTTTCATGCAAAGACAGGAACAATTTAGGACAGAAATGGTATGGACCTAACAGAAGCAGAAGGTATTAAGAAGAGGTGGCAAGAATGCACAGAACTATACAAAAGCAGCTTAATGACCCAGATAACCATGACGGTGTGATCACTCACCTGGAGCCAGATATCCTGTAGTGCAAAGCCAAGTGGACCTTAGGAAGCATCACTATGAACAAAACCAGTAGCAGTGATGGAATTCCAGCTGAGCTATTACAAATCCTAAAATATGATTGTGTGAAAGTGCTTCACTCATTATGCCAGCAAATTTAGAAAACTCAGCAGTGGCCACAAGACTGGAGGAGATCAGTTTTCATTCTAATCCCAAAGAAGAGCAATGCCAAGGATGTTCAAACTGCAACGCAATTGCACTCATTTCACATGCTAGCAAGGTTATGCTCAAAATTCTCCAAGTAAGCTTCAACAGTACATGAACCAAGAACTTACAGATACACAAGTGGGATTTAGGAAAGGCAAAGGAACCAGAAATCAAATTGCCAACATCCGTTGGATCATAGAAAAAGCAAGAGAGTTCCAGAAAAACATCTGCTCACTAAGGCCTTTTACTGTGTGGATCACAACAAACAGTGGAAAATTCTTAGAGAGATGAGACCTAACCTGCTTCCTCCAAAACCTATGTGCAGGTCAGGAAGCAACAGTTAGAACTGGACATGGAACAACAGACTGGTTTGAAATTGGGAAAAGAGCATGTCAGGACTGTATATTGTCACCCTGCTTATTTAACTTATATGCATCATGTGAAATACTGGGCTAGATGAACCACAAGCTAGAATCAAGATTGCCAGGAGAAATATAAATAACTTCAGATACTCAGATGATACCACCCTTGTGGCTGAAAGTAAAGAGGAATTAAAGAGCCTATTGATGAAGGTGAAAGAGGAGAATGACAAAGCTGTCTTGAAGCTCAACTTTCAAAAACTAAGATCATGGCATCTGGTCCCATCACTTCATGGCAAACAGATGGGGAAACAGTGGAAACAGTGACAGATTTTATTTTCTTGGGCTCCAAAATCACTGCAGATGATGACTGCAGCCACGAAATTAAAAGACTCATGTTCCTTGGAAGAAAGTCTATAACAACCGAGACAGCATATTAAAAAGCAGAGACATTACTTGCAAAGGTCTGTCTAGCCAAAGCTATGGTTTTTCCAGTAGTCATATATGGATATGAGAGTTGGACCATAAAGAAGGCTGAGTGCCAAAGAATTGATGCATTTGAACTGTGGTATTGAAGAAGACTCTCAAAGTCCCTTGGGCTGCAAGGAGATCAAACCAGTCAATCCTAAAGAAAATCAATCCTGAATATTCATTGGAAAGACTGATGCTAAAGCTGAAACTCCAATACTTTGGCCCCTGATGAGAAGAGCTGACTCACTGGAAAAGACCCTGATGCTGAGAAAAAATAGAAGGCAGGAAGAGAAGAGGACCAAAGACGATGAGATGGTTAGATGGCATCACTGACTCAAAGGACCCAAGCCTGTGAAAGCTCTGGTGAAGGACAGGGAAGCCTGGCGTGCTGCAGTCTATGGGGTCACAAAGAGTTGGACATAACTGAGCAACTAGACAACAACAAAAGAGAGGAATGAGAACATCAAAGGATGAGACAGTGAACTTTGTTGAAAAAATTGATTGGATTTCCCAGTGAAATTAAATAATTTTTTTTTCTGTTTAAAACTAGAAAAATAAATTAGAAATATGGTTGTTGGAGGGAAATACATGGAACTATAATTATGGGTAACTTATAGTTTTTGATAATGACACATGATGGAGTACCTAAGGCAAAGGTCCTCATAGTCAAAACTATGGTTTTCCAGTAGTCGTGTATGGATGTGAGACTTGTACCGTACAGAAGGCTGAGCGGCAAAGAACTGATGCTTATGAACTGTGGTTTTGCAGAAGACTCTTGGGAGGCCCTTGGACTTCAAGGAGATCAAACCAGTCAATACTAAAGGAAATCAAACCTGAATCTTCATCGGAAGGATTGATGCTGAAGGTGAAGCTCCAGTACTTTGGTCACTGGATGTGAAGAGCTGACTAATTAGAAAAGACCCTGTTGCTGTGAAAGTTTGAAGGTAGGAGTAGAAGGATTACTTCTAGTAGTAGTAGAAAGTTTGAAGAACAGAAGGTGATGAGATGGTTTGATGGCATCATCGACTCAATGTTCACGGAGTTTGAGCAAGCTCTGGGAGATGGTGAATTATAGGGAAGCCTGGAGCGCTGCAACCCATGGGGTCACGAAGAGTTGCACCCAACTGAGCAACTGCACAACAACAAGCCAAGTGGGGGACAAGATCATAGGAAGATGAAATTCAAGGATCAGAGAATTTAGGATGTCAGAAGAATTATTTATCTTATATATTGAAATTGATATGAATTAAAACAGAAGTTGTGTTGGAGAGAGAAGGAGTCAAGAGCTGAAAGTCTGAAAACCAACAGGGTAGGTCTGAAAATATAAGGATAATTATAACAATAAGGGATCCTTCATGGTACAATTAAATAACAGGAGATTCAAAAATAGAAATTTTTAAGGAGGAGGAAAGAGAGAGCAGTTTAAAAGTTGTATTAAAAACAATGCAAGGCCCTTATCCCAACCCAGTTCCAATAATAGAAAGATATTCCAAAAATGGAGTAAAAACAGCCCTCCTCAGACAGTCTTGCATGAAAATCAGAACCTTTGGGAGAGAGCCAAGTTTTAGTAGATAAAGAGAGCAAATTAAACAAACAAACAAACAAAGAGGCTGTACATGCAAGGATTTTATCTAAGAATCAACTGTGAATTCCAGAGAACACAATGGAAGACTATCGCAAGATGGAAAAGTATGAAAAAAGAAGTGAATATGGGGGATCCGAGCATTATGAGGATTAGAGTTTGGGAAATGAGAGATGCCTTGGAAACTAGATTAGGATAAAGGGAAAAAAAATTAAATTCTTGTGGATTCAAGGCACATGATGGTGTCAAGTGTATAAGCATGGGTTAGTAGGGAAGAGGGATATCTGATTTTCTCTTTTAATCCCAGTCAGTGAAAGCAAAAGAGCCTAAGAATTTGCTCATTTGCTTAATGAATATTCATTGAATGTCTATTACATATTATGCATTCTTAGAGGCACTAAAGATTCAGGTCTCACCAAAGTTCTCTTCTTACTTTATAAAACTTAATTCAAATAAAGGAAACAGAGAACAGGTAACTGGATAAAAATAATATCAATTGTTAGTAAACTAAAAGAGGAGAATTAAGAGTAACAGTGGTGCTATTCTGAAGCTGAAACTCCAGTACTTTGGCCACCTCATGCGAAGAGTTAATTCATTGGAAAAGACTCTGATGCTGGGAGAGATTGGGAGCAGGAGGAGAAGGGGACGACCCAGGATGAGATGGCTGGATGGCATCACGGACACGATGGATGTGAGTCTGAGTGAACTCCGGGAGATGGTGATGGACAGGGAGGCCTGGCATGCTGCAATTCATGGGGTCGCAAAGAGTCAGATACGACTGAGCAACTGAACTGAACTGAACTGATTTTATATAGAATATGTAGCAAAGACTCTTTAGAAAGGTAATAATTGAATAAATTACCTGAAAAAAAATGACAAAGTGTATTTTGCAAATAACTGGAGGAAGATAGTTCCAGGCAAAGTAATTACAAATATAAAGACCCAGAGAAATGAAAGTGCTTTGTTTAAGTGACAGTAAGAAGGATAGTGTGAAAGATGCACAGTAAGGGAGAAAGAGGAACAGTAATTGGAAATTACATGATATGGGAGTGGTAGTCTGGATCCTGATTCAAACGTGTAAAGTCTGTGTGTATGTGTGTGTGTGTGTACAATACACATAAGCAAGGGATTACTCTGTCAAAAGATATGTTCATTTCCAATAGACTCTATATATCCTTCAATAACATTCCAATTTACACTGTCATTAATAATGCATTAGAAGTTGAAACGAAAAAAAGTAAATTTGAAAGATGGTGGTCAGAGAAAAACATGTGCAGCTGAAAATTGTGGAGAGGGTTGTAGTTTTTAATAATGACACATGACAGAGTACATGACATGTACTTCTACAATCCTTATGAAAACCAAATTACTACTGATCTTTATAAATTTATCCCAAGTAAGTGGTAATATTATCACAAGTAAATATAAGTACTTTACATGTTTATTGTGTATTTGCATGTCATTTTTGTGTAATATTTTTTATTTACTATTTTATTAGTTTGCTCTTCAAATTGACTTGCAGAAGCTCCTTTCTCAATGTGGGTGTTGAACTATTATCATATATGTTACAAACATAGTGTTTTGGTCTGTCACTTGCATCTAGAGATAGGTTAACAAGGGTTAGATCGGTTTGGTAACTTGCCTAATTTCAGAGAGGTAGATATTGACAGAGTTAGAACTGGAAACTGCTCTTAAATTCTCCATTCTGCTGCCACAACAGCCAAACTGTTCCTTTCCGGTTCTGGATAAAATGCTGATCCGTAGCATAACCTCCAAACCCTTTAACACAATCCTTCCTTTCTCACCTCAACTCCCACACTCCACCCCACGTATCTGACACACCTGTGAAAGACTAGGACAATACAGTGTTGGAACTGATATATTTATTGATGGTTGAGAAATAAATAGAATTTTGACAAAAAGAAATGTGAGAAGAATATGTAGTAACACAACTCTGTAAGTTGGTGACAACTTCAGGATTTGGAAAAAAGGTCATTGTCATAGAGTATCAGGTACACAGACTAGAGGGTGCAAGTTGAAGTGAGAGGAAGGTTTATGTTAAAGGGATTGAAAGCCAAGCCACAGGACAAGATCTTACCCTAAGTGAAGAGAACACTTTGACTGTGGTGGCAGCAGAGTGCAGACTTGGAGCAGCTTCCAGTTCTGGCTCTATCAATAAGAGCTCTCTGAAATCAGGAAAGTCATCAAATTTATTTAATTCCTGGTATACCTCTCTTAAATGAAAATGAAAGTCAAGGTTGTTTTAAAGATTTTAAAAAAATAATGAATGGACATCTAGGTTGCTTCCATGTCCTGGCTATTCTAAACTGTGCTGCGATGAACAGTGGGGTACACATGTCTCTTTCAATTCTAGTTTCCTTGGTGTGTATGCCCAGTAGCGGGGTTGCTGGGTCATAAGGCAGTTCTATTCCCAGTTTTTTAAGGAATCTCCACACTGTTCTCCACAGTGGCTGTACTAGTTTGCATTCCCACCAACAGTGTAAGAGTGTTCCCTTTTCTCCACACCCTCTCCAGCACTTATTGCTTGTAGACCTGTAGATTGCAGCCATTCTGACTTGTGTGAAATGGTACCTCATTGTGATTTTGATTTGCATTTCTCTGATAATGAGTGATGTTGAGCATCTTTTTATGTGTTTGTTAGCCATCCGTATGTCTTCTTTGGAGAAATGTCTATTTAGTTCTTTGGCCCATATTTTGATTGGGTCGTTTACTTTTCTGGAATTGAGCGGCAGGAGTTGCTTGTATATTTTTGAGATTAGTTGTTTGTCAGTTGCTTCATTTGCTATTATTTTCTCCCATTCTGAAGGCTGTCTTACATATACACAATGGAGTATTACTCAGCCATTAAAAAGAATTCATTTGAATCAGTTCTAATGAGGTGGATGAAACTGGAGCCTATTATACAGAGTGAAGTAAGCCAGAAAGAAAAACACCAATACAGTATACTAACGCATATATATGGAATTTAGAAAGATGGTAATGATAACTCTGTATGTGAGACAGCAAAAGAGACACAGATGTATAGAACAGGCTTTTGGACTCTGTGGGAGAGGGAGAGGGTGGGATGATTTGGGAGAATGGCATTGAAACATGTATAATATCATATATGAAATGAATCGCCAGTCCAGGTTCGATGCATGATACTGGATGCTTCGGGCTGGTGCACTGGGATGACCCAGAGGGATGGTGTGGGGAGAGAGGAGGGAGGGGGGTTCAGGATGG
>SJYQ01002134.1:300935-311697 GCA_006410935.1 Redunca redunca
ATCTGATGAGAACACCTGTTAGTGATGCCAAAATACCTGAATTAAAATATAGTTTTGATATTTCAGTTATTAGATTAAAATCAAAAACCTTTAAACACACAGTAATTTATGAAGGATTCTTTTTGTGGGGGACTTTTAAAGCATAGATTGACTCAGTTTGATTCTGGAAAGTTTCTAAATTGAAGGCTTTAAATGAACGTGCTTTGGCCATATGATGCAATTTTATTCCATATCAAATGGAGAAGTCAAAAAGTAGAGTATGATATCATGCTGTTAAGATATAATGAGAAGATTTAAAAATTCTTTTAAATAAACTCTTAAATGGAAATATTCATAGTGGATAAAAATATTCAGGTGGTGTCTCTGACCTTTAGAGTCACATAAGAAAGATGAGCCCAATTCATTATTCATCTAGGCATTGCCTAATAAAATAATAGAGGCTTAAACTGCTTTATATATAACCATTAGAAAGATCTGTGTATAATCCAGCCTCCAAAATGTAATTGAAGACTGCAAAAATTACCTAAAATTTAAGAAACTCAGGTAATATGCAACACCACTATAAAACAAATTTTAATTAACTTAGAAAATAAAATTATTATAGTAATGTTTTTGTAACTTGAGATAATAGATAGGAAACAAATCCTGCTTCAGTACTCTTCAGAATGTTGGATATGGCTATAAAGAACTTTTCTCACTAACATTAAAGTTTTTCAAAAAAAAAGTCTTAAAGTATGTTAAATCCATATAAATAAATAATTTTAAAAGATCTCCAAATCTAAGTCTTGAAAAATTTTATCAAAATTAAATTTCTATTTATAATTACTTCTGAAATATCTACATGAAAAATTTACTAGTGATCACACACACACAAAAATGCTAAGCTCCTTCTAAGTCAAAAGGTTTTATTTGCAATTTGAGCTTTCAAAAATTGATAAAGGAGAACACACATGTATTTTATGGAAACTGAAGAGATGATGTGCTTTTCTAGTATATGTGTTGGACAGGACATAACATTAATAAATGATTTAGCAAGCACACTCTTAAATAGAAGTTGAAAATAACTTAGACCAAGAAAGAGAAGTGAGCTAAATTCTCAGAGTGAATATTTTGGAGTGAGTTATAAAATAGATTTCTGATGATAATGTATATAATTTAAAAATGTTGTTGTTGTTCAGTCACTAAGTCATGTCCAAATCTTAGTGATCCCATGGATTGTAGCATGTCAAGCTTCCCTGTCCTTCACTATCTCTGAGTTTTCTCAAACTCATGTCCATTGTGTTAGTGATGCCATCCAACCATCTCATCCTGTGTCATCCCCTTCTCCTGCCCTCAATCTTTCCCAGCATCAGAGTCTTTTCCTATGAGTTGGCTCTTTGCATCAAGTGGCCAAAGTATCAGAGCTTCAGCTTCAAAATCAATCCTTCCAATAAATATTCAGAGTTTATTTCCTTTAGGATTGACTGGTTTGATCTCTTTGCAGTCCAAGAGACTCTCAAGAATCTTCTCCAGCACCACAATTCAAAATTATCAATTCTCCAGTGCTTAGTCTTCTTTATGGTCCAACTCTCACATCCATACATGACTACCAGAAAGATCATAGCTTTGACTATATGGACCTTTGTTGGCAAAATCAGCAAAGAATGAGTAAAAATAGACAATTTTCAAATACTTTTTACAGCTTTCTAAGCCTGATATATTTCTCTGGTTAAAAGGAAGAAACATTTTTATTGGAAAAACTTTAGAACAGCAAAGTGCTAAAGCTTGCCAAATCAACTTAAAATGGCTTTCTTATAACTCTAATATGTTCCACACTGCACTAAGTTTCTGGGCAAAACATTTCCACCCTTCTCTCCAAGAGTCTACTTAATTTTGGAGAATTTATTTTTTTTCTAGTAGATGCATTATCTATATTTATGGGAAGTTTAAATAAATAAATTGCATATGGATGTTACATATGCTTCCTGGAATACTGTGGAACAAGGAAGATTAGATTTTTAACATAAATGAGTCTTAAAAAGAGCCAAGGAAGATGTTGATTGGCCTCCTTGAAATATTTCAAGTCTATCATGGCTCTGCATTTCACAAAAGTCCTCTTTGGAGTGTGAAAGCCAGTTTTGCAGAATGTCATTTAATGCAGAGAGGAGAGTTTGAAAGTCAAATGAAATTCTAGGACCTGTGACATACCAAAAGTCAGTCAGGTCATTATAAAGAGCCATGGACAGATAAAAGACAGTTAACCTAGAGTAAGAATATATTGGGAGTAGTTTGAGGGACTGGGTCATATGTTTTGGAGTGAATTCTATACAGAATTCTCATGATAATGTATGTAGATTAAAATTAGGTCAGGAAATCATGAGTAAAAATAAACAATTTCCAAATGTTTTTCACAGACCTTCTTAGCTTACATTTAAACATATATCCTGCTGCATTGGTTTTGTAAGGGTAGAATTATTTTACCTCCATAAAGAGAAACAAATTTGTTTGACAGTTGCCCAGTTTCGTAGAGATAGTGCACACTTTCAGAAATACATTTGTGTTAATTAAATTGATCCAGGTTAATTGGAAACAACTATAAAGCATATACAAACTACGAATCATCAAATGTATAGTGTGAAGACTGGCATAGTTACAAGAACCCAAAATATTCAAGCTTCATTTGGTAAGAATAAAATGCTGATAACCATGAACTGCAGTTGTGGTTTAGATGTACTCAAAAAAGTTAACTACGTAAAAAATGTCACCTTCTTATTCAGCATATTAGCTCCCTGGGTGTCTTCAAGACATATCCTCTGGCTTTTCTTTCAACATTTACACTTCCCTTAGCTATACTGCAATATTACTGCTATGGAAGAGTGAGCCAGCTTCTATTCTGCCTCATGCATCATCACCCGAACTGTCAGTAAAGTGCTAATTGCAGAAACTTTATTACTTGAGGTGATATAGAACTAGAGAGAACACAGCTTGATTTTTCATATTCTAAACTTTGCAATGTGAGCAATTAGGAAAAAAAATCTTTCCTTTTTGTTTCAATTTGTAAGCTAAGCAAAATTGAAATGAATGTCACTGACAGTAAAATATAAACTTAAATGTCATCCTTCTAAGCGACTTTATAACTTGGTATAAAAATATCCCATTAACTCCTTCTTATCAAAATGCATATTTAGTACCTTAACAGCACTTACAATTTTACAACATAATTGGATGCCTTTAATTGGAGAAAGAGAGAACTGTACCTTATTTTGTGATTCTGTCATTCAAGTATTTTGGTGGGGGGGCAGGGGAAGTATTTAAAGATAAACTTTACATATAATTTCTAAATTTGTATATTTTTTCTATGGTATTTGAAATATTTAAAGTACCTTTTAAAAATTATATCAGAAAATGGGTTTGAGGTAGCACAAGGAATTTTATCTAGAAATTAAAAAATAAAACAGGTGAAGATGGTTTAGTGGAAATTTTATTGGAATGGATACTTGGAGAGTTAACTGAGACCATTTCCATGGTAAATGGTGGAGGAGAGATTAGAAGAACCAGCAAATATAATTCCATATTAAGTTCTTGGGGAGATATAGTGTTCATTAAAACATATGAGAGGGGAATCTAACTTAAGGACCTAAGAAGAGGAAACCAATCTATGCTGAGATCTTCAGGAGGAGAAATAATTATGGACTTGGAGTTGGAGAGAACAGAATGGAGGAAAAAATAAAAGGAAAAAAGAAATATTATTATTTTAGGAAACAACTGAACACAGTATGGCCTTTGAAATATATATATATATATATATAAAAATCATAGCAATTTAGAGAGACTGAAAGTTTAATAGAACTCAAGCCTGGTAATTAAGTGTGTTGTGTGGATTAGGACACTAGACTATGAAGTAAACTGAAAAATTCTGAAAGGATTTGCAAGCCAGGTCAAAGGGCAATGTGAATTCATGCACAATTTTGCATAGATATTTAACATGATTAGATTTGTATTTTTGAAAGATCAGTCTTTCTGCAGTGTGGAGAACTGCCGGGTGGGAGACAAGAATGAAAGTGGGGAAAGCATTTATAAAGCTGTTGCAGCAACCCACATAGGTTATGATGTAAGGCTCAGCTGGTATAATAATAGGAGGAAGGTAAGATTGCCGGGAGAAATATCAATAACCTCAGATATGCAGATGACACAACCCTTATGGCAGAAAGTGAAGAGGAACTAAAAAGCCTCTTGATGAAAGTGAAAGAGGAGAGTGTAAAATTTGGCTTAAAGCTCAACATTCAGAAAAGTAAGATCATGGCATCTGGTCCCATCACTTCATGGGAATTATATGGGGAAACAATGAAAACAGTGTCAGATTTTATTTTGGGGGGCTCCAAAATCACTGCAGATGGTGATTGCAGCCATGAAATTAAAAGACGCTTACTCCTTGCAAGGAAAGTTATGATCAACCTAGATAGCATGTTGAAAAGCAGAGACATTACTTTGCCAAAAAAGGTCTGTCTAATCAACGCTATAGTTTTTCCTGTGGTCATGTATGGATGTGAGAGTTGGACTGTGAAGAAAGCTGAGCACTGAAGAATTGATGCTTTTGAACTATGGTGTTGGAGAAGACTCTTGAGAGTCCCTTGGACTGCAAGGATATCCAACCAGTCCATTCTAAAGGACATCAGTCCTGGGTGTTCATTTCAAAGACTGATGTTGAAGCTGAAGCTCCAATACTTTGGCCACCTTATGCGAAGAGTTGACTCATTGGAAAAGATGGATGCTGGGAGGGATTGGGGGCAGGACGAGAAGGGGACGGCAGAGGATGAGATGGCTGGATGGCATCACCGACTCGATGGACATGAGTTTGAGTGTACTTCTGGAGTTGGTGATGGACAGGGAGGCCAGTTGGCGATGGACAGGTGCTGCAATTCATGGGGTCGAAAAGAGTCGGACATGACTGAACAACTGAACTGAACTGAACTGAACCGAAAGATGGATTTGAAAGATACTTAGGAGACAAAATCGACTAGGAGAGGGAATATTCAGGGATGGCCTATAGATTTCTGACTAGGATGATAGAATGGATGGTGATGCCATTTACAGGAATCTAGGAAGAAGAATGCATGCTCTTTAGCTGTGAATCTGTTGAGGTAATATTTCTTAAATATAGTTAATGAAGGTTAAAATAATGGACCATGGAATATGAGACAGGTGGAAGGAAGTGAAAATAGTAATAAATAGAAGGAAAAGATAAGAGGTCAGGCTTTAAAAATCTTAAATTACATGGGGAAAGTAACTGAAAAATATCAGATGGGAAGGAGGCTGTGCTCAGAGAGTGAGATATCTAAATTTACAAATTCAGAAGTGGACAATCTTCATGATAAGTGCCTGGTGAAAGTGGAGTTGAGATGAGAGTCCTAAAAGTCGAGTAAGTAGCAGTTCAAGTCAATGTTTTGATTCCAATCCACATGAGATTTCACTTAGGACACAGCTGTGAGGGTACAGAGTTACATTGATTAATATCTATATCCTAAGGTTTGTGCCCATGCAGATAGGGGGTTATATATAAAATTTATTGGCTGGTTATTTTGCTATAGTGAATCATGGAGAGAATTCTATACTGACCAAAAAAAAAAAAAAAGAATGATAGCACTTCTCTGATAAATCAGCAAAGAGAGTTAACTTTGAAACCAATGATGACATGAACTTAATTCATAATTAATTTAATTAATCCATTAACCCCACAATTGGATTGAATTCAATTTAATAAAATTTAGTGAAAAAATGTTGGCAGAAATAAAATTAAAATGTGTGCTTATGTAAGCATTTGAAAAACCAAGGGGAAAATTGATTATTGAGGACTAAGGATTCAGTTCAGTTCAGTTCAGTTGTCAGTCCTGTCTGAAATAATGGACTGCAGCACTCCAAGCTTCCCTGACCATCACCAACTCCTAGAGCTTGCTCAAACTCATGTCCATCAAGTCAGTGATGCCATCCAAGCATCTCAACTTCTGTCGTTCCCTTCTCCTCCCACCTTCAATCTTTCCCAGCATCAGGGTCTTTTCAAATGGATAAGATCTTCACATCAGGTTGCCAAAGTATTGGAGTTTCAGCTTCAGCATCAGTCTTTACAATGAATATTCAGGACTGATTGGCTTTAAGGTTGACTAGTTTAATTGCCTTTCAGTTCAAGGGACTCTCAACAGACTTCTCCAGCACTACAGTTCAAAAGCATCAATTCCTTTGTGCACAGCTTTTTTTTATAGCCCAACTCTCACATCCATACATGACTACTGGAAAAACCATAGCATTGACTAGACAGATCTTTGTTGGCAAAGTAATGTCTCTGCTTTTTAATATGCTGTCTAGGTTTGTCATAGCTTTTCTTCCAAGGGGCAAGTGCCTTTTAATTTCATGGCTTCAGCACCATTTGCAGTGATTTTGGAGTCCAATAAAATAAAGTCTGTCACTGTTTCCATTGTTTCCCCATCTATTTGCTATGATCTTAGGTTTTTGAATGTTGAGTTTGAAGCCAGCTTTTTGACTCTCCTCTTTGACTTTCATCAACAGACTCTTTAGTTCCTCTTCACTTTCTGCCATAAGGGTGGTATAATCTGCATATCTGAGATTATTGAAATTTCTCCCTGCAATCTTGATTCCAGCTTTTACTTCATTCAGCTTGGCATTTTGCATGATGTACTCTGTATATAAGTTAGGTAAGCAGAGTGACAATGCGCAACCTTGATTTACTCCTTTCCCAATTTGGAATCAATCTGTTGTTCCATGTCCAGTTCTAACTGTTGCTTCTTGACCTGCATATAGATTTCTCAGGAGGCGGATAAGGTGGTCTGGTATTCCCTTCTCTTGAAAAATTCTCCATAAGGTTGTTGTGATCCACACAGTCAAAGGCTCATAGTCAATGAAGCAGAAGCAGATGTTTTCTGGAATTCTCTTGCTTTTTCTATGATCCAACAGATGTTGGGAATTTGATCTCTAGTTCCTCTGACTTGTCCAAATCCAGTTTGAACATCTGGAAGTTTTTGGTTCATGTACTGTTGAAGCCTGGCTTGGAGAATTTTGAGTATTACTTTGCTAGCGTGTCAGATGAGTGCAATTGCATGGTAGTTTGAACGTTCTTTGGCATTGCCTTTCTTTGGGATTGGAATGAAAACTGACCTTTTCCATTCCCATGGCTACTGCTGAGTTTTCCAAATTTGCTGGCATATTGAGTGCAGCACTTTCACAGCTTCATCTTTTAGGATTTGAAATAGCTCAGATGGAGTTCCATCACATCCACTGGCTTTGTTCATAGCTTCCTAAGGCCCACTTTACTTCGCACTCCAAGATGTCTGGCTCTAGGTGAGTGATCACACTATCATGGTTATCTGGGTCATTAAGGTATTATCTGTATATTTCTTTTGTGTATACTTACGACCTCTTGTTAATATCTTCTGCTTCTTTTAGGTTCAGCAATCCTTATATAAGAGATAAAACTTAACCTAAACTTCAGAAGACAGGTTAAAATTTAAAGCAGAGAACCTATATCATTTAACAACTAAACATTTAACAGGGTTTCCCTTGTGGCACAGGTGCTAAAGAATCCATCTGCAATGCAGGAGACCCAGATTCTATTCCTGGGTCAGGAAGGTCTCCTGGAGAAAGGAATGGCAACCCTCTCCAGTATTCTTGCCTGGAGACTTCAATGGATAGAGGAACCTGACAGTCTACAGACCATGGGGTTGTACAGCTGGACACAATTGAAGAAGAGTATGAAACCTGAGCTAAACTTAAAAGAAAGTTAAAATTTAAATCAGACAACCTATATTATTTAACAGTTAAACATTTAACAAGTTTACATTCAAAGTTTAAGCTTTAAATCTTAGATAAAATTCATTAATCTTTCAAAATATACACAGTCTCAATTGTAATATATGAATGAATGTTAATATTACTATTTACAAAAAGTAACTAATTTAAAACCTTTTTCTCTGTAATTGATTGACCTGAGGTACTGAAAATATTAATTTTCAAAAGGACAAAGATTACATAATATAGTGGTTATCTAGAGAAAGAATTTCTATCTTTCTATCTTACAAAATGTATAAAATAAAATTTTAAACAACAAAAATGGTAATTATTGAATCCCAACTGTTTGGCTAATAATGTCATCAGACTATACTAAATGATAGAGTAGTGCTACTATTGTCAACCAATTATTCCATCATTCGATATACAGAGAGCTTTGCTTTGTTTGCCCCCTTGAAATTAGGTAAGTTGTGTGATTAGTTTCAGAGCATAAAAGGTGAATGGAATTCTCTCTTAAATTATGTAATTTCTTGTGCTTAATTCTCCAGTTCTCTTCTTCTGTCATGGCAAATCTCTGACTGGCACTGAGATGAAATAATCAACTAATTTTAGAATCTTCATTAATCTGGTTATTTGAGCCAAAGACTTCTGACTTTACTACATTAAACATGAAAAAGAACCAAGATTTGGGAGTTATTTGTTGCTGAAACATAATTTAAACTATGTCAACTGATACAGGCTATAAAGTTTTCTGTCACAAATGTGATAATAGTCTATTAAAAGAGAAGAAGTTAACCTTTTATCTAGGGCTGAACAGACATGATAAATCGAGAAGAAAATAATAAAGTTGAGATGTGTAATAAATGATGACAATTTTATGCTTCTAGTGAAAACATAGGCAATAGTATTTTTGAGATTAGACATATTAGCTTACCATCTTAAAAATAATTTTATAAGCTTTTAATTTTTTACACAGAGAAAAAACACCTTCCATGTTTTGTGCTCCCTTTCCTCTAGGAGTTTACAGCCTAAGGCCAACAGTGTAGCATAGACCTAAGCATAAAGCAAATAAACTGTGTTAAATATATCAGCATCCTAAGTATGGGGAGAAACATGATAAAAGGCACAATTACTATTGAAAACCAGATGATTATATAAAAGTGAATGCTCTATAAATAAGAGAGTGAAGAGGCTTCCCAGGTGTCTTGGTGATACAGAATCCACCTGCCAGTGCAGGAGAGGCAGGTTTGCTCCCTGGGTAGGGAAGATCCTCTGGAGGAGGAAATGGCAACCTGCTCCAGTATTCCTGCTGGAAAATCCAGTGGAGAGAGGAGCCTGGCAGCCTTACAGTCAATGGGGTTTCAAAGACTTGGACAAGACTTAGCAACTGAACATACATACAAAAAGTACTTGTGGATAGAGAAGATATGGATTATTGAAAAAATAAGCTTACAGGACTAAGACGCAAGAAGTTTGTACCAGAAATAGACTGAACTTTGAAATAATATGTACTTTTTATTTAAGTTGCTATTGTTCAGTCACAAGTCATGCCTGACTCTTTGTGATCCCATGGACTGTAGCACACCAGGCTCCTCTGTCCTCCAGTATCTCCAGGAGTTTGCTCAAATTCATGTTCATTGAGTTGGTGATGCTATCTAACCATCTCTTCCTCTGCCATTCCCTTCTTTTGCCTTCAATAATTCCCAGCATCAGGGTCGTTTCCAACGAGTCCACTCATCACATCAGGTGGCCAAAGTATTAGAGCTTCAGCTTCAGCATCAGTTCTTCTAATGAATATTCAGGATTTATCCCTTTAGGATTGACTGGTTGATCTCTTTGCTATCCAAGGGACTCTCAAGAGTCTTCTCCAGCACTGCAATTAGAAAGCATCAGTGCTTCAGTGCTCAGCCTTCTTTATGGTCCAACTCTAACATCTATACATGACTACTGAGAAAACCATAACTTTCACTATATGGACCTTTGTTGGCAAATTGACATCTGTGCTTTTAAATATGCGGTCTTAGGTTTGTCTGAGCTTTCCGTCCAAGAAGCAAGTGTCTTTGGCCTTCATGACTGCAGTCACCATCCACAGTGATTTTGGAGTTCAAGAAAATAAAACCTGTCACTGCTTCCACTTTTTCCCCTTCTATTTGCCAGGAAGTGCCATCATCTTACTTTTTTTGAATGTTGACTTTTAAGCAATTTTTTCACCTCCTCTTTCATCTTCATCAAGAGGCTGTTTAGCTCCTTTTCACTTTTTGGCGCTAGAGCGATATCATTTGCACGTCTGAGGTTGTTGATATTTCTCCCAGCAATCTTGATTTCAGCTTGTGAATCATCCAGTCTGGCATTTTGCATGATGTACGCTGATATAAGTTAAATAAACAGGGTGACAATATACAGCCTTGTCATTCTCCTTTCCCAATTTTGAACCAGTCACTTTTCCATGTCCAGTTCTAACTGTTGCTTCTTTACCCATATACAGGTTTATCCAGAGACAGGGAAGGTGATCTGCTATTCCCATCTCTTTAAGAATTTTCCACAGTTTGTTGTAATCTACACAGTCAATGGCTTTAGTGTAGTCAATGAAGCAGAATTAGGTGTTTTTTTGGAATTTCATTGCTTTTTCCATGATTCAATGGACATTAGCAATTTGATCTCTTGTTCCTCCTCTTTTTCTAAACCTAACAAGAAGTTTGTAGCAGAAATAGATTGAACTTTGAAATAATATGCACTTTTTAAAAATTTAAGTAGAGATGTGACCTATTTATTGGAATAGAATAAATGACAATAGACACTCTCTGTATGAGTGTACTTTCTGGAGCAATAAATAGATAATTGTATAATTTAGATATCTGATTTAAATCCACTTATATTTCAGTATGAATATCAGTATTACATTAATGACAACTGTAATGAACTCATTAAGTGTAAAAGTCAATATTAATTTATTATCAGAAGACAGTGAATTATATTGGCAAGTGAG
>SJYQ01002134.1:318960-337848 GCA_006410935.1 Redunca redunca
TTTAGGAATTTTTTTCCTATTTCTGTGAAAAATGGCATTAGAATTTTGATAGTGATTACATTGATCTGTGAACTACTTTAGGTAGAAGAAACATGTTAATAATATTAATTCTTCCAGTCCATGAGTGTGGAATATTTTTCAATTTATTTGTGTATTTTTCAGTTCTTTTCATCATTGTCTTATCGATTTGGGTGTATACATCTTTCACTTCCTAAGTATTTTGTTGTTTTTGGTGTAATTGTCAATGGGATTGTGTTCTTAATTTGTCTTTCTGAGACTTTGTTGTTAGTGTTTAGAAGTTCAAGTGATTAATGTACATAGATTTTGTGTCCTGCAACTTTCTTGAACTCATTTATTAATCTAACAGTTTTTTGGTGGAGTTGTTGGGGGTTTCTACATAATATCATGTTATAAGCAAGTAGAGACAATTTTAATTCTTCTTTCAAAATTGCATGTTTTTTATTTATTTTTTTGCTGAATTGTTCTGGCTGGAACTTTCAGCACTATATTGAATAAAAGTGGTAAGATGGGCATTATTGGCTTTGACCATTGAGTATGATGTAGCAGTAGGTTTGTCATATATAATCTTTACTATGTTGAGCTAAGTTCATATATGCTAAGTTGCTTCAGTCATGTCTGAATCTGTGTGACCCTATGGACTATAGCCTGCCAGGCTCCTCTGTCCATGGGAGTAAGAATACTGGAGTGGGTTGCCACACCTCCCTCCAGGAGATCTTCCCGACCCAATGACTGGTCCATGTCAGTTACATCTCCTGCATTGGTAGGTAGGTTCTGTTGAGGGATGTAACCTCTATAAACACTTGTGGAGAATTTTTTTAAATTGTAAATGGATGTTGAATTCTTGTGATTTTTTTTTTTTTCTGTATTACTGAAATGAACCTATGATTTTTTGTTTTTCATTTTACTATTGTGGTATAGTACACTAATTTGCAGATGACAAACCATACTTACAACACTAGAATAAATCCTGCTTGATTATGGTTTATGATCCTTTTTTGATGTATTGTTGAATTAATTTTGTTTGCTAATATTTCATTGAAAATTTTCCATCTATGTTCATCAATAATATCGGTTTATAACTTTATTTTGTTATGCATCCTCATCTGGTTTTGGTATCAGGATAATTCTAGCCTTGTGAGATGCGTTTGGAAGAATTCACTTCTCTTTTGTTGTTTTGCAAGTGTTTGAGAAGAATTGATATTTACTGTCTTTAAATTTTGGTAAAATTTACCAATGAAGTCATCTCTTCCTGCATTTTCCTTTCTTGGGAGTTTTTGGATTAATAATTTAATCTCCTTAGTAGTAATTGGTCTGTTAAGATTTTCTATATTTCCATGAGTCAGTGTTGGTAGATTTTATGTTTCTAGAAATCATCAAGAGCTAGAGCCAGGCTGAGCTGTTTTATCTTCAACATAAGATCACTCTCAAGACTGGGAAAGGTGACTATTTTATCTAATGAATATAAACCAATGCAGAGAGTCAAGATAGAACTCCAGAAACAGACATAAATGAAAAGAAGATGAGAGGCTTACCTGGTAAAGAGTTCAAACTAATGATCCTAAAGATGCTCACAGAGGTCAGAAGAAAAATGCATGAAAAATGTGATAATTTCAACAAAGAGACAGAATATATAAGAAAACACAAATCAGAAATTGCAGAGCTGAAGGATAAAACAACTGAATTAAAAAGTTCAATGCAGGGGTTCAAGAGCACACTAGAGATCAGCAAACTCTTGGCAGGACCATAGATTTAATAGATGGATATAATGATGTTGATAATGACCATGATAATTTGTATAAAATTGATATTGCTTTAAAATTTTTCTCATATCACATTATTTTTATTATGTTTGTGCTATTTAATTTTAGGTCTTTATATATTTTTGTCATTTTGTAGTCTAAATGATTTTAAGTAGTAAGGTTTAGCACATTTATCTTCAGTTGGATTTGCTTCTATTATTATACTTTATTTTTCATGCTTTTAATATTCCACAGTATTCCTTTACCCCAACTTCACTGCTTTTAGATTATTGCTGGAACTTTCTTTTTTGCTTTGCTCTGTAATGACTTGAGACTTATTTATTTTAATTAATCCTTTAAGTGATTATTTTAAATTTTTTGTTATATGCTACATTTGTATGAGTTAATATTTTAAAACTTATTTTCATTCTATCAATACAGGGTAATTTTAAAAATAAAACTAAAGTTATAATCTCATTTCCAAACATAGTATCCTGACTTTATATTTTTTGAAAATAAAAGTTAAACACCCAAGCTTAGAAATGAATATCTTTCATTAACTGACTTATTCCTGTCTCTGTTGCTTTGTAACATCTGTTCCCCTTTTCTTTAGCCAAAGAACAAAACATGTTCTTTTGTTTTAAGCTTCATACATTTACACACACTAGTATTCTAACTGAAATGTAAAAACTTACCATATTCATCTGTTAAATCTTATTTCAATTTTAGCATTCAAATTAAGCTATCATATTGTCTGGTAAATCTTCTCCAGTCAACATCTCCACAGAAACTCTAATGTTTTTAAATTCTGTTTTACTGAAGTGGCACTCTGTATATTTCCCACCAGAGCACCTATCAACTTACTACCAGATAATTAAGTTACTCATTTCTCCTCTCTTCCATAACTGAAAGGGAGCTCAACAGTAAGGGAAGGAGCCACATCTTATTCAGCTTTGAGTCCTCAGAACCTAGAACAGTACTTCACATATTTATAGTACTCAATAAATATGACAAGAATACACACAGAAGAACTATGCAAAAAAAAATGTTCATAACCCAGATAATGATGATGGTGTTATCACTAACCTAGAACCAGATATCCTGGAATGGAAGAGTCAAGTGCAAATTAGGAAGCAAAGCTAGTGGAGGTGATGGAATTCCAGCTGACCTATTTCAAATCCTAAAAGATGGTGCTGTGAAAGTGCTGCACTCAAGCTGCCAGCAAATTGGGAAAACTCAGCAGTGGCCACAGGACTGGAAAAGGTCAGTTTTCATTTCAATCCCAAAGAAAGGCAATGCCAAAGAATGTTCAGACTACCGCACAATTGCACTCATCTCACACACTAGCAAAGTAATGCTCAAAATTCTCCAAGCAAGACTTCAACAGTACATGAACTGCAAACTCCCAGATGTTCAAGCTGGATTTAGAAAAGGTAGAGGAACCAGAGATCAAATTGCCAACATCCGTTGGATCATCGAAAAAGGAAGAGAAAGACAGTCAGTTTAACGTGTATTATCAAGCAAGTTACCACCTGAGTAACCTTGTGCCCTCCATGAAACTTATTCCCCAACTGTTTAGGAAATTGAAATAGAACTCCTACATATTTCACACATAGATTTTGGTAATAAATTATCCAATGTATTTCAGGTCAGGCTCCATAGCTGTAAGTTTTAAAGGCTGTGAACTAATTCTTGAAAAGGGAATTTTGAAACTATTCAAAGCCAAAGCTTGTGAATAAGACAAAGGATGAAAAGAAAATACATGAAGTAATGCAATAGCCAGCTGGGGGGAAAAGGATGCCAAGAATCAGTGATATAACAGCATGAAGCAAAGTGGCTTCATCAATACACTGAAAAGTATCATAAAGCCACACCAGACAACACTTAGTTTCCAAACCAAACCAAACCAGAGTTTGCCTCTATGATTTTAAGTAGCAGCTGCCTAATTGCTAGAAAGCAGACACTTGAGCAGTTGTTGAGATTTGAAAATGTAAATGAACTTCCTCACACATATATCCATATCACAGCTACTATGACTTGTGGTTGACTTACACACTGATTGTGATATTTAGCCATTATAGTAATTGAACTTTATAAAGTAATTAGTAGTAGCAAGCAAGTATATAAATAGCAGTTACTTAGGTGATAGTCAAATCNTTTCTCATAGTTATTTCTTTATTGCTGAAACTAAAACAATTTATAAAGAGCTCAGGAAGAAATGATAAATTTCCAACTTCAAAACTCCCTAACTTTGTTAAACATATGTCTTAAGAGACAATATCATATTGTTCAACTCCCTCAAATGTAACAGTTTAGAAATAATGGTAGTTTGTGGTTGGTAGATTGTGGTTGGCTAACCAAAATTTTATATTCGACACTCTCACTACTGTGGATCATCAACTTTCAAAGAATTAAAATGCCAAAACCATGGTTCTATTAGCATTCATGATATATCAAACTCAATCTAAACTTTGTCTCTCTGATTTAAAAGGTATTTCAAATCCTTGGTCAGTAAAATCATTGACTTTTTTTTTTTTTAATGAACTTCTAACTAAATTTACTAAATATGTAGTTTGACCCTACTATATAACAGGAACTGGGATAAGAGAAGGTACTACAAAGGTGGAAACTTGGTTGTTGTTTTTTTTTTCTTCCCTTGGGTAACACTGGCTAAAGGGGAGAAAGACAGATAAGATAACAAAAGTGTATCTTGATAAGTGCTATGATAGAAGCTCAAAGGAGGTGCTTAGTAAAAGCTTTCTAGAGATCTAGGGTTTTCTTAGTTGGGTACCCCCAGAAGCAGGCTTTGAGATGAGTGTTTGAGTATGACTAGTTTATTTGTGGGATGATCTCAGGAAATACCAGTAAGAGAGTGAGCAAGTAAAAACATGGAAGGGATAGAGTCAATTTAACATGTACTATCAAGCAGGTTGCCACCTAAGTAACTGAAGATGAATCCAGCTGGGGAGATCTCGGAAATGATGTCAAACCTGTTTCAGATTTGTCTCACCAAAGGGGAGAGGAAGTTAGAGTATTTAAATGCCACCCACCATTAGTCTTTGGTTGAAGTCTGCTCATGAGGGTGTTAGTTCTCCCATACTTCCTGCATGTAGAGGGAGAAAAAGAGCTCCCCCTCAAAACTGCATGCTTTAATTAAGAAATAATAACAAATAAATATCAGGCACTCACATTACAGACACTCACTGATCCTCAGACGGTAAAGCATCTGCCTGCAGTGCAGGAGACCCGGGTTCGATCCCTGGGTTGGGAAGATCCCCTGGAGAAGGAAATGGCAACCCGCTCTAGGACTCTTGCCTGGAAAATTCCATGGACTGAGGAGCCTAGAAGGCTACAGTCCATGGGGTAGCAAAGAGTTGGACATGACTGAGCAACTTCACTTTCACTGACCTCTTTGGTTAGATATATAACTATCAAGTTTATTTTACTTTATTCCAAACATTTTTTCACTACACTGGGACCTCCACCCTCCATCATGTCTCATGTGTCATTTCCCATTTTACTTTCACTTAGATTGAGGCTAATCACTAAGATTACTCATTTATACATATCTCCACTCTCCTTCCCTTCCTTCCTTTTTCCATACTTGTCTGGAAAATTCCAACCCTAATTAAATCTAAACTGTTCTCCTGCTTTGCATGTAAATCTGACAGTGGTTTATGGCTGGAGAAAAATCTCCACCTCTGCTGGCTGCTCTCAGATAAATTCCTAACCACAAACCTCAAGTGGATCTTGAGTCCTGCCAGACCATTCTCTTACTGTCCAAGTCTCCACTCTCAAACCTGACTATATCATAGTAGATAAGTGGTCAAACTTTGCAAACCATGCCTCAGCTGATGGCATAGCCTCTAATTTCACTGAGAAAATGGAATCAATCATAGTATAGAAACTTCACCTTATCAATACCAAATCTACTGAGGTATCTGCATGTATACCCATAAATTTCATCTCTCCACCTGTTACAACTAACAAACTTACTCTGTTAATATGTCTAAATTCTCCAATAATATACTGGGCCACACCCTCTTTCATCAATGCAAGAACTTTATTCTTGGAGTTATCCATGTTTCTTAGAACACATTCATATCCGTATCAATACAGATTTAATTCCATCAGCATTTGAACATACTCTAAGAATTACCATGATAGAGTCAACTTCAGTAATTAAATAACAAATTAAATAGTATTTCTAAGGCTCAGTCTTTCATCCATCAAAAATAATGACAGAAACAAAGCAATGTGACTTCTGAGGCTAGATGTTAAAGGGTCTCTCTCGAGTGAAATGGTCAAGCTTGAAATCCAGCCAAGGAAGCTCAGGCCATGTGGAATGGCCCATGGTGAGAGGGACTGAAGCTCCCAAACTTCAGTCATGACTGAGCTTTCGAACTGACAGTGAGCCTTCTTGGGAGCAGATCCTCCAGCCTTCAGATGAGTCACCCCTCTGATATTATATGTATATGGGTTTTGTATAATGGCGAAACCCAATGCTTTTAAGATTTATATTGTACATAGAGTAATACTGTCAGCTGAGACTGTAAGAGCAGAAACACTACACAATAAAAAGCAATTTTTGCACCTCCACACTCATTCAAGCAAGAAGGCTTAGAAAACAACTCAGCTACATATTATGGAAGCATAGGCTACATGTTATGGAAGAAGAAGGACAGGTCAATTTGCAGAACTGAGATATCAGAAGACAGATCCAAGAGCCATGGAGAGTCAGAAGATAAAGAATATGCCTGCAATGTGAGAGACCTGGGTTCAATCCCCGGGTCAGGAAGATCCCCTGGAGAAAGGAATGGCTACCCACTCCAGTATTCTTCCCTGGGAAATCCCAAGGACAGAGGCATCTGGTGGGCTACAGTCCATGGGGTTGCAAAGTGTCAGATGTGACTCACACTTTCACTTTTTTTTTCAATTATTCTCTGCTTGTTTTGCCACTATGGTATTTTTGATTTATAGTGGAAAGTGCAAATAAGTCATATCTTTATGTCATAGGGCTTTGGGTTTAGTAGAAAGTGTTTCAAGGAGCTATATATCCAACTGTATCACAGACCTCATTCACACCCAAACCTGATTTAAATGATGAGGCCCTGGACCTCGAGTTTGAACTTGATGCCATAAGATATGAGACTTTAGTGAGATCCTGGGAAAGGATGTATTAAGCATGTGGGAAGAATGTAAGCAATTTTTATCCAGATAGTAGTGGTCTTAAAACACATTTGCACATACTTTGACAATATGTTCATCATCACATGAGGTACATTTTGTAATTGCCTTTGCAAATACATCTCAGGAGAAGCGAATCTGTGTGACTTCTAAGATTAGGTTAGAAAAGGCCATGGGACTTTGATTTCCTATAGGACATTTGCTATGGAGACCTTCCACTGCCATGTAAGAGTCCTGGCTGCTCTGAGAGTGGAGTGGCACAAGGAGAGAGGGAGGGAGGAAGGGAGAGAGGGAGAGAGACCATGTGGTACAACTATATGAGAAGCTACAAGTGAGAACTTGGTAATTGATCTTGCCAATGCCTAGCTTCAAGAGCAAACTGAGTGTTATTGCTTTAAGCCACTTGTACTTATTATCTGGGCCTACCATAACCAGATAGCACAGACAAGGTGGCTTAAACAACATAAATTTATTTTCTCACAATTCTGTGAGAAAATAGAAGCCTGAGATTAAATTGTTGGCAGGGTTGAATTCTTCTCAGCTTTCTCTCCCTGGCTTCTCTACATCTTCACATGGTCTTTCCATATTCCGTGCCCTAAACTTTTCATCTTATAAAAACTCTTATTTTATTGGATAAGGGTCTACAAGTATGACCTTATTTTACCTTAATTGCTCTTTTAGAGGCTTTATTTCAAACCTAGTCAAATTCTGAGTTTTTTTGGGGGGCGGGGGTGGGTAATCATTCAACATATGAATTGGAGGGGAGCATTCATCCAATAACATCAATTTTGGGGAGTCTCGTCCTACACAACAGTAGATAACCATTTTGCTTCTAATCATATTCTAACAGTGTTTACACTGCACTTTTATCTGCCTCCTCATGTGTATGCCTATCTCATTTATTTTCAAACTACCTGAGGACTAATACTTTACTTTTCATACCTGTAAACAGCAGGCATGACACACCTTTCACAATCAAAATAATTCTGGCACATAACAGGGCTCAATGAATGATTGGTGAATAAATGACTTCCTTAAAGACCACATCAGGTTCTCCATACCATCCCTCAACATGAATATCTCATAGAACTTTCTATTGTACCCAATTTCATGATGGAAGATGCAGTATCACTTTCTCTGGTTAGTGCTTCTCAACCTGGGGCTCCAGACTCTCCTACTTAAGAAGCCCAGTCTATCATCTCTGCCTCTTCCCTGCTTCTCTCTACCATTCACATTACATTTCAACAAGTGTGAACCACATGCTATTCCCTCATCATGTTCTAAACGTTTTCTATTCTTGGCTATGAATCAATGGATTTATAAGCAGAAATCTGCTTACTTTTGGATATTTTTCTTCACCTCTCTTAACAACCTAAGATGATTGTTTCTTCTAAGAAACACTCGTGCACCATTTTGTACTTTGGCACTCATCCTCTTCTATAATTTAATATATCCCCACATGGACTATTTCTATCCCAGTTCTGAGGTTTTAAACTGCTATGGGTATCTCAAGTTCATGTTATACTTCCTTAAGTCCTCAGGACAATAATTTGCATATAATAGATCCTCAAGTACATGTTACACTGTATTACACTGATTAAAAGCTACTGTAAGTCTTTCATACTTAGCACCCATGTTGCATGAGTGGTAAACAATCAGCCCGCCAGGGCAAGAGATGCAACAGTCAGGGTTTGAGCCCTGGGTCAGGAAGATTCCCTGGACTAGGTAATGGCAATCCACTCCTGTATCCTTGCCTGGAAAAATCCATGGACAGAGGAACCTGGTGGGCTACAGTCCATGAGGTTGCATAGTCAGACATTACTGAGCACACCTACTTAGCCATAGTTCTCTCTCACCATTGCAGATAAACTAATTTGTCTGTATAAATTTAGAATTGATTTTATTGACAAGATTAAAAGCTATTTATTTGATTATTTTGATTCTTGGGCAATAGTTGTTTCTTCAGATATTTCATCAGTTAGTATGATGCATAGTTAGCTCTTCTAACTTGATTTATTAAAAATATATTCTTATATCTGTTTATTATATGTGTGCTGTGCTGTGCTCAGTGGCTTCAGTCATGTTTGACTCTTTGTGATGCTGTGGACTGCAGCCCACCAGGTTCCTCTGTCCATGGGATTCTCCAAGCAATAATACTGGAATGGTTTGGCATTTCCTTCTCCAGGGGATCTTCCTGACCCAGGGATCAAACCTGGGTCTCATGCACGGCAGGCAGATTCTTTAATGCTGAGACACTGGGGAAGCTCTGCTCATCATATATGTCTCTTCAAATTCATTCAGGATGCTAATTCTCCCATCTCTCCCCAGCCTGTGAATACTAATAGATTGCAAAAATATATAAGAACTCTTCTATACCATCAGAATGTAATTGACAGTATAATATTCTCAGTAAAACCACTACACTGATACTTACAGTGTTAATTTGCAAGATACCAAAAAGAGCTAGTACAGTTCAGTTCAGTTCAGTCACTCAGTCATGTCCGACTATTTGCAACCCCGTGAACTGCAGCACGCCAGGCCTCCCTGTCCATCATCAGCTCCCAGAGTCCACCCAAACTAATGTGCATCGAGTCGGTGATGCCATCCAACCATCTCATCCTCTGTCACTGCCTTCTCCTCCTGCCCTCAATCTTTCCCAGCATCAGGGTCTTTTCAAATGAGTCAGCTCTTCACATCACATGGCCAAAGTATTGGAGCTTCAGCTCCAACATCAGTCCTTCCAATGAACACCAAGGACTGATCTCCTTTAAGATGGACTGTTTGGATCTCCTTGCAGTCCAAGGGACTTTCAAGAGTCTTCTTTCACACCACAATTCAAAAGCATCAATTCTTCAGTGCTCAGCTTTCTTTATAGTCCAACTCTCATATCCATTCATGATCACTGTAGAAACCATAGCCTTGACTAGACAGACCTTTGCTGACAAAGTAATGTCTCTGCTTTTTATTATGCTGTCTAGGTTGGTCATAACTTTCCTTCCAAGGAGTAAGTGTCTTTTAATTTCATGGCTGCAATCATCATCTGCAGTGATTTTGGAACCCAGAAAAACAAAACCAGCCACTGTTTCCACTGTTTCCCATCTATTTGCCATGAAGTGATGGGACCGGATTCCATGATCTTCGTTTTCTGAATGTTGAGCTTTAAGCCAACATTTTCACTCTCCTCTTTCACTTTCATCAAGAGGCTCTTTAGTTCTTCTTCACTTTCTGCCACAAGGGTGGTGTCATCTGCATATCTGAGGTTACTGATATTTCTCCTAGAAAACTTGATTTCAACTTGTTCATCCTCCAGCCCAGCGTTTCTCATGAAGTACTCTGCATATAAATTAAATGAGTTGGGTGACAATATACAGCCTTGAGGTACACCTTTTCCTATTTGGAACCAGTCTGTTGGTCCATGTCCATTTCTAACTGTTGCTTCCTCACCTGCGTACAGGTTTCTCAAGAGGCAGGTCAGGTGGTCTGGTATTCCCATCACTTTTGGAACTTCCCACAGTTTATTGTGATCCACACAGTCAAAAGCTTTGGCATAGTCAATAAAGCAGAAATAGATGTTTTTCTGGAACTCTCTTGCTTTTTCAATGATCCAGAGGATGTTGGCAATTTGATCTCTGGTTCTTCTGCCATTTATAAAACCAGCCTGAACATCTGGAAGTTCACGGTTCACGTACTGCTGAAGCCTGGCTTGAATTTTGAGCATTACTTTACCAGCGTGTGAGATGAGTGCAATTGTGTGGTAGTTTGAACATTCTTTGGCATTGCCTTTCTTTGGGATTGGAATGAAACTGACCTTTTCCAGTCCTGGGGCCACTGCTGAGTTTTCCAAATTTGCTGGCATGTTGAGTGCAGGACTTTCACAGCATCATCTTTCAGGATTTGAAATAGCTCAACTGGAATTCCATCACCTCCACTAGCTTTGTTCCTAGTGATGCTTCCTGAGGCCCACTTGACTTCACATTCCAGGATGTCTGGCTCTAGGTGAGTGATCATGCCATCATGATTATCTGGGTCGTGAAGATCTTTTTTGTACAGTTCTTCTGTGTATTCTTGCTACCTCTTCTTAATATCTTCTGCTTCTGTTAGGTCCCTGCCATTTCTGTCCTTTATTGAGCCCATCTTTGCATGAAATGTTCCCTTGGTATCTCCAATTTTCTTGAATAGATCTCTAGTCTTTCTCATTCTATTGTTTTCCTCTATTTCTTTGCACTGATCACTGAGGAAGGATTTCTGATCTCTCCTTGCTATTCTTTGAAACTCTCCATTCAATGGGTATATGTTTCTTTTTCTCCCCTGCTTTTTGCTTCCCTTCTTTTCACAGCTATTTGTAAGGCCTCCTCAGACAGCCATTTTGCTTTTTTGCATTTCTTTTTCTTGGAGATGGTCTTGATTCCTCTCTCCTGTACAGTGTCATGAACCTCCATCCATAGTTCATCAGGTACTCTGTCTGTCAGATCTAGTCCCTTAAATCTATTTCTCATTTCCACTGTATAGTCATAAGGGATTTGATTTAGGTCATACCTAAATGGTCTAGTGAACATCAACATTCCAGGAGTCAGCAAACTAAGATGGACTAGAATGGGTGAATTTAACTCAGATGACCATTATATCTACTACTGTGGGCAGAAATCCCTTACAAGAAATGGAGTAGCCATCATGGTCAACAAAAGAGTCCTAAATGCAGTACTTGGATGCAATCTCAAAAATGACAGAATGATCTCTGTTCATTTCCAAGGCAAACCATTCAATATCATGGTAATCCACGTCTATGCCCCAACCAGTAATGCTGAAGAAGCTGAAGTTGAACAGTTCTATGAAGACCTACAAGAACTTCTAGAACTAACACCCCCAAAAGACATCCTTTTCATTATAGGGGACTGGAATGCAAAAGTAGGAAGTCAAGAAACACCTGGAGTAACAGCCAAATTTGGCCTTGGAGTACAGAATGAAGTAGGGCAAAGGCTAATAGAGTTCTGCCAGGAGAATGCACTGGTCATAGCAAACACCCTCTTCCAACAACACAAGAGAAGACTCTATGCATGGACATCACAAGATGGACAACACCGAAACCAGATTGATTATATTCTTTGCAGCCAAAGATGGAGAAGCTCTATACATTCAGCAAAAACAAGAATGGGAGCTGACTGTGGCTCAGGTCATGAACTCCTTATTGCCAAATTCAGACTGAAATTGAAGAAAGTAGAGAAAACCACTACACCATTCAGGTATGACCTAATTCAAATCCGTTATGGCTATACAGTGGAATTTGAGAAAAAGAGCTAGTTAGAGTATGAAATAATCACTTAATTGACTACTTAGGATCAAAGCACATTCTTAAAACAGTTTGTAGGATTCATTTCATGTGATTAATGAAACATTTCTGTATAAAGATACTGGTCACACAGAAGAGTGTCTTGGAGATATTTCAGCAAAACTGTTCTGTCTCAGAATAGTTTTTATCATTATATAATTATACTGTTGTAAGGCCAGTTAAATAAAAATAAAGGATGGGTTGTGAAAGGCGACACACTCTACCATATCTTTGCTGTACCCTGTCCTACATTGAATGATTAACCATATAGAGTCACTCATAAAATAACTACGTAGAATTTCTTACCTTTTTCTTTAGACAGTGATTAAAATGATTTTAAAAAAACTATATAAAAAGAAAAATATTTAAATAAAAATAATTAAACTAGTAAAATAGTTGTTTANAATAGTTGCTTAAGTAACATCTTCTTTCTTTATCACATGTTACAAAGCCATTTTAGAAGAGTTCTTTCATTTTCATAATTTAAAAAACAGCTACAAAGGTGTCTTTAGCTAAAAGGATTTCAGCAATGCTTTTATTATAAGCATTTAAAAAGTTCTTTTGCATTACTATTGAATGTTAATTAATTCAACTCAGACTTCTGTGTCTACTGAGGAAAAAATGTGTCACTAAAAATCACACATTTCCAATCAATCATAATTACATGTCTACCAACCCAAGAATCGTTCAATTAATTAACCTCTAAATTCAAGTATCAGCTAAAAGGAAAATGTTCTTTGAAATCAGTTTTTAAACAAAGTTAAAATTAGGATTTCAGGCTGATTTTTTTCTTAAAATTTTTACATTGAAATTTAAACAGCAAAATAGACAATGAAGAAAATATACTCCCAGCTAGCTATATCTCTAGTACATGGGGTAGAACCTAGTTAAATGATTGCCATGTTACATGATCAAGATTTAGCTAAAGTGCCCATAAACACAGGAGTTGTTTGGTCTCTCTAATTTAGACTTTTTTTTTAAGTCCCAGAAAGTGTAGAATTCACTTAATTGGCACCATGATAAATGATTCTCCTGTCTAATTGGTATAATTATCAAGAGGCAGGCACAGTGTAATGTATTTAAATGACTCAAACCAATTGGCTCATAGAGTATCTTTTCCATTTAAATAGTGTTATTTACATGCTTATTTACAGTGGTCTAATACCACATATCGACATCCAGTTCCAAATATGTCCTAGTATAATCTTCAAATCAAGAAAGAGAACATTATAAGAGCTTTGTATGGTTTTTATTCATTTGGAACAAGATTGAAAGCTTAACAAACCAAAGCAGGCTCTTTTCAACTAAAATGTTCATTGGAGCTATGCTTGAAAATACTTTGTGTTTACAAAGAGTTGGGTGATAAAACTTGAATAATTGATTATTCTCACAGACTATCAAAATATCTGAAGCCCCCACCTTATCTTCCCTATTACAGTCTATCTACTGTCTTCTCTGATGCAAAGTGTCATGAAGAAAAAATTAGAATTACTCGAAAGGCAGTGTCTATTTTCTTCTCTTTCTTTAGTAAGGAAGATGAATGTTTTACTTGTGAAAGTTATGAGGTGGAAAAAATAGCTATACTATTTTGTTTTTCATTTTTGACATGATATAAATTTCAATGGAAACCTTAGAGATTCATGAAAAAGAAAATGAAAAACAAAATCCTCAAAAAGAGTTTTTCTTTAGAAAAGCATCATTATTTTCATTTCTCATAAACTTTTGTGTCATATCTCTAGCATTTTTATATGCTGGTAATTTCACAGTAATTGAGTATTTTTCTGAAATAAGTGTTAAAATAATGAAAGAGCTGAGGACTTAAACAAATGTGGGAGTTACTCAATATACAGTGATTTTAAATATTGCTTCCTGACTGGATTTGCTTGACTGCATTTCAAGCTTTTGTATAGATCGTGCTTCTCTTATCTCTGAAAGATATTCTGTTTGTTTGAATAACTTTAAATCCATTTCTGTGGAAATTAAAATTAAATATAATGTTCTTAAATATCTGGCATTAATTTCAATTTTCAAGTTATTAATTCATATGTGGAAACTGTGCCCTCTATCACTGTATATATATTTACATGTTTACTCTTGATAAGCAATATACAATCTGACTTCCTTCTCTGACGACTATCATTTTATTGGCTTTGAACATCATCTTCTGGCATTCTAATCTTATACAAGCCTAATTCTTTGTCTGAATTTTAATACAGAAATCCTATAGCAGTGCTGGTGGTAAAGAATCTCGCTGCCGATGCTGTAGACCTAAGAGATGTAGGTTTGATCCCTGGGTCAGGAAGATACCCTGGAGGAGGATGTGGCAACCCACTGCAGGATTCTTGCAGGAAGAATTCCATGGACAGAGGAGCCTTGTGGACTACAGTCCATAGGGTTGCAAAGAGGCAAAACTGACTGACACAACATAGCATACACTGTACACATTATATACCTTGCCTGAAATTTCCATTATAAGCTTGCTATTATTTTAGTTTCATTTGATTACAGAAGGATATGCTTTTCCAGTCTGTATTTATATGGGTTAGAGCTTTGACATTTTAAAAAGAAATTAGGGGTGAACATTTTTGGTGATTATCAAAATTCTGAGTATTTTATAACTTTGAAAAGTGAGTTTTTCTAACTTTTTCTCCCTTATGTGGACATTTCTCCCTTATGTGGACATTCTCCCAATGTGGACATTTTGTTTACATGTCATTGTATTTCAATTAGATCTGTATTCTGAAATGATCCTTCTTCCAGGTTGTGTATGTTAATAAGCTGGAATTGTGTATGAGAAAGTTTTTATGTGCACATGTGTGATGGAAAATGCTAGATTACTGGAGACGAAGATAACTTGAATGCCATTATAATACCTACAGGAATTTCATAACTCTTTCTATAAAATCCAGTCACAAATAGAAAATAGAAAATCTTTTTTGATCATGCAGAATCAGAAAGTGATTAACATACATATGGTTGTGTAGAAATAAATCTTTAGCTGGCAAGAGACTGACAGTTTTAATCTTTGTATCTTCTACTAAATATCTAAAATTTTAAGATTTTCCAAAATTATTTTGAGGCATAAAGGAAAATAAAGAGCTTAGGAGAACCTACTTTGTCATATCTAAGGGAAAATTTTGAAATTGGGTGGATGTTATATGCAATATAAATACAGGTTCAAAATTGCATTCATCTGTAAAATAGTTCATAGAATTATTTAGAAATTAGATTTTTCAAAAAATAAATATTTTTATAATCAACATTGAAATAATGCAAAACATATATTATCTTGAATTACCTTGTCATGCTGCTGCATATTCAGAGAGCAGAATGATGATGAAAATGAAGATAATTAGGATGATCAAGATAACAAAAGATATTGTTGAGTCATTATTTACCAGGCACTATGTTTACCACATTACTTATATTTTCTCACTGCATTCATGTAGGTAATATGGAATATGTTCAACTGATAAGGGCAATGTAAAAGCATCTATTTCATATGTTTAAAACAACATTTTCTGAAGTGAATATCTAGGTAAAAGTACTTATGAATACTTATTCTTTAATGCACATTGTTCACATACAAAATATTTCCTAAATGTTATGGGNTAAATGTTATGGGCTTAAATTTCATTTCTCTAAGCTTACCATTAATTTACATGTATTCACTGTACAAGTATCCCTTAGAAGAAATGGAGTAGCCAACATAGTCAACAAGAGTCCAACATGCAGGACTTGGATGCAATCTCAAAAATGACAGAATGATCTCTGTTCATTTCCAAGGCAAACCACTCAGTATCACAGTAATCCAAGTCTATGCCCCTACTAGTAATGCTGAAGAAGCTGAAGTTGAATGGTTCCATGAAGAACTACAGGCCTTCTAGAACTAACACACAAAAAAGATGTCCTCTTCATTATAGGGAACTGGAATGAAAAAGTGGGACGTCAAGAGCTACCTGGAGTAACAGGCAAATTTGGCCTTGGAGTACAGAATGAAGCTGGGCAAAGGTTAATAGAGTTTTGCCAAGAGAACGCACTGGTCATAGCAAACACCTTCTTCCAACAACTCATGAGAAGACTCTACACATGGATGTCACCAGATGGTCAATACCGAAATCAGACTGATTATATTCTTTGCAGCCAAAGATGGACAAGCTCTATACAGTCAGCAAAAACATGACTGGGAGCTGACTGTGGCTTGGATCATGAACTCTTTCATCAGGGATCAATGCAAACAAATAGAGAAAACAAAAGAAAGGGAAATACTAGAGATCTCTTCAAGAAAAGTAGAGATACTGAGGGAACATTTCATGCAAAGGTGAGCACAATAAAGGACAGAAATGATATGGACCCAACAGAAGCAGAAGATGCTAAGAGGTGGCAAGAATACACAGAAGAACTATGCAAAAAATATCTTCATGACCCAGATAACCATGATGGTGTGATCACTCAACTTGAGCCAGACATCCTGGAATGTGAAATCAAGTGGGCATTAGGAAGCAGCACTACAAACAAGGTTAATGGAGGTGATGGAATTCCAGTTGAGCTATTTCAAATCCTGAAAGATGATGCTGTGAAAGCACTCAATATGCCAGCAAATTTGGAAACCTCAGCAGTGGCCACAGGACTGGAAAAGTTCAGTTTTCATTCCATCCCAAAGAAAGGCAACGCCAAAGAATGTTCAAACACCACACAATTGCATTCATCTCACACACTAGCAAAGTGAAGTCGCTCAGCCATGTCCAACTCTTTGGGATCCTGTGGACTGTGTCCTTGGGATTTTCCAGGCAAGAGTACTGGAGCGGATTGCTATTTCCTTCTCCAGGGGAACTTCCTGACCCAGGATAGAACCCTGGTCTCCCACATTGTAGGCAGACGCTTTACCATCTGAGCCACCAGGGAAGTCTAGCAAAGTAATGCTCAAAATTCTCCAAGCCAGGCTTCAACACTTGTAAACTGGGAACTTCCAGATGTTCAAGCTGGATTTAAAAAAGGCAGAGGAACCAGAGATCAAATTGCCAACATCTGCTGGATCATGGAAAAAGCAAGAGAGTTCCAGAAAAACATCTACTTTTACTATATTGACTATGCCAAAGCTGTTGACTGTGTGGATCACAACAAACTGTGGAAAATTCTTAAAGAGATGGGAAGACCAAACAACCAGACCTGCCTCCTGAGAAATCTGTATACAGGTCAAGAAGCAACAGTTACAACTGGAGATGAACAACAGACTGATTCCAAATTGGGAAGGGAGTAAGTCAAGATTTCATATTGTCACTCTACTTATTTAACTTATATGCAGAGTATATCATGCAAATTGCTGGGCTGGATGAAGCACAAACTGGAATCAAGATTTCAGGGAGAAATATCAATAACCTCAGATATGCAGATGACACCACCCTTATGGCAGAAAGTGAAGAGGAACTAAAAAGCCTCTTGATGAATTTGAAAGAGGAGAGTGTAAAATTTGGCTTAAAGCTCAACATTTAGAAAACTAAGATCATGGCATCTGGTCCCATCACTTCATGACAAATAGATAGGGAAACAGTGGAAACAGTGTCAGACTTTATTTTTGGGGCCTCAAAATCACTGCAGATGGTGACTGCAGCCATGAAATTAAAAGATGCTTATTCCTTGGAAGAAAAGCTATGACCAACCTAGACAGCATATTCAAAAGCAGAGACATTACTTTGCCAACAAAGGTCCATCTAGTCAAGGCTATTGTTTTTCCAGTAGTCATGTATGGATGTGAGAGTTGGACTATAAAGAAAGCTAAGCACCAAAGAATTGATGCTTTTGAACTGTGGTGTTGGAAAAGACTCTTGAGAGTCCCTTGGACAGCAAAGAGATCCAACCAGTCCATCCTAAAGGAAATCATTTCTGAATATTCATTGGAAGGACTGATGCTGAAGTTGAAACTCCAATACTTTGGCCACCTGATGTGAAGAACTGACTCTTTGGAAAAGACCCTGAAACTGGGTAAGATTGAAGGAGGGAGGAGAAGGAGATGACAGAGGATGAGATTGTCGGATGGTATCACCCATGCAATGGACATGAGTTTGAATAGGCTCTGGGAATTGGTGATGGATGGGAAAGCATGGCGTGCTGCAGTCATGGGGTTACAAAGAGTCAGACACAACTGAGTGACTGAACTGAACTGAACTGATTCACTGTACCACTGGGGTTTTTTCAGTGAATGCTAACTCTTTCTCAAGGGATTTTCTTATTCATTGGTAATATTTCATATTGAAATTCAGAAGACAAGAGATGTATGATGAAAGTCACTCTTATTCAATCAATCCTAATAAGAAAGTTAATTGTAGACATCTTTTCAAATCAGCTAATAGGATTGTATTTTCAGTATACATTGTTAACTCAATTACAGAGAAAAGATATAAACTAAATTACTATCTCCTAATTATACAAAAAAATAGATAAACTCAGGCAATAAAATTATCTTTATAATTCACTCAGAAAATTTTTTTTTAATTTTTTGAAATTTTTATTTTAACTTTAGTTTACTTTACATTACTGTATTGCTTTTGCCAAACATTGACATGAATTCACCACGAGTGTACAAGCGTTCCCAAACATGAATCCCTTCCCACCTCC